>UCOJ01000017.1:0-420264 GCA_900474305.1 Cecidostiba fungosa
TTGCACTGTCTTTTTCACGGCATATAATAAATCATCGTTTATCTATAAAATTATGTCCTAACAATATATGTAACTTTCGACACAGCCTGTACACATCCAGATCAACCTTTAGCTTTCAGACCGACAAATAAAAAAAAACTGTCATCATCTCTCAGCATATAGAAGCTGCAGCCGTATAGAGACAGACGTGACGTGTTTGCTTAGTTGTTCCGCTGCTCTCGTCGTTTATATCATCCTCAGCTCGCTCACTCTCTCTCTCTCTCTCTCGACTAGATTCTCTTTCCCGCTTTACGATACTCACGTTTTATAGGGACGATATAGCCACCTTGTCAGTTATACGTACCTTGTATTTTGGCCCGACGCGACGTTTATTATACGTCTCGGCTCGGCGCATCTGTGCACACACGGAAGTCCGGTCTCTCCGATGTTTGACGAGGTTCCTCTCTCGTTAATTGACTTTTGTACATTGTTACGTGCAGTCGAGAAGATCCGCTTGGGTGGAATATATACAGTCGTTCTGAAAAATATTGAGACTCTCATATGATGCATATTTCAAAACTAGAAGTTTTTTCGCGGAAAACAGGAAATTTAAATTCCACGTCGTGTATTTCCAGCGCTAACGAGATCGACACTCGACCCAGAAAGCGCAATAGCGTATTCGGAAAAACCGCGCATACTAACGACATATATATGCACAAGTGTATCGCGTTCCCCGAAGCCGCCGTTGCAGCAGTGATCCGGCTTGACTTTTGGCTCGTGTGTGTCTCTCTCTCGCATACAACCCACTCGCGCGAGGGCGAATATAAAAGCCATAAATAACCATCAGCCGTAGGGACATTAAAAAGCGGCGCGCTCATTAAAATTAATCCGTATACTGCGAGCTATATGGCGACGTCGCAACAACTTGGCTTTTGTACTGTTTAGTCGATGACAACGCTCGCTGCATACTTTATAAGTGTATATGGATGTGTCGTCACACCTACGCGTATCTCGGGGAGGTTTTAATAGCGATCGAGAGGATGATTTCTTATGGGGTGTGTGTGTGTGTGACACGTTTATGCTTTCTCGGGGCTGTGGAATAATGAATTATCGAATAAATTAAGGTTGAGAGTAAACTAGTTGGGTTAATATAAGGGGACATCGCGTAGATGACTGATCGCATGTTTGCGGGTTTTTCATATTGGATTAAAAATTAAAATTTAATTTACAAGACTGACTGCCTTGTACTGGTACTTTCTCCCTTTTCTTCTTCGATTATGCTTATATTATAATTATACCCGCTTGGAAACTCGTCAGTTTTTCCTCGATAGAATGTATTATGGGATTGGAATTTCAAGTTTTTATCCGCGCGTTACAAGCTGTAATCTAGAATTTCTATACCAAGCTTGAATAAACTCCATCTAATTCATACTTTTTCTATATTTTGTTGCAGGTAAGCCATCAACCTTAAACCAACGACTCTATATACGTAAGTCTTTTTAGAAAAAAAAAATTCACAGTAAAGCCGTGTCGCAGTAGTAAAGCGACAGTAACGGAAATCGCGGGTTACTGTTAAGCGTTGTAGGACTCTAATACGAAAAGTCTCGCGCCTGCATAGGAGTTCGAAAAAATAATCGTGTTCCCGTAATCACGCCAAGGGATAGCCGCATGCAACGCTGCTCCTCCCGTATAGTATAGGTATGCATGATTCATGAAGCGCAGCAGCTGCTGCGGAGGCACGTTCGCGGCTCTTATTTTCGAATGATTGCCATTCGAGAGTGTATATAGTGTATTAGGGCTGGTAAAAGGGTTTCGGTGTTTGAGATTGAGCTTTCGGCGAGGCGAATTATTCAGCTGATTCGAGGGTAGGACCGACTAATTTCTTCATCGCGAACAATAATGGTAGAGTAGATATGATTGCTAACAAATTATTCTGCAATTCTGCTTTGGAAATTGACTTTGGTGCTATAATAGTCGGCAGTGTGTATCGGTATATACGTATAAAACTAAATTGAAACCATATTTCAGAGCATTACATTGAGATTGTGCACGCCCAAATGAATAATTCTACTTTTACAACTTACGCAGCAGCCTAATCTCTTAAAACTCGAGCGACTGCACCATCGGAAGTTTCACATTTTCTCGTCGCGCCAGACTTTCCCTGTATACAGCTTGCAGAAAAATCGAGCAAAAGACCTAAACCAACAGACAAACCGCAATAATCGATAAATTATGCAAATCGCGACAGAGAGCCATCGATTAGAGCGCGCTTTTCGCTCCACTTTCTTGAGCTCCTAGTACGTATATTATAAAGTGAAAAAAAGATGAGCAAAAATTCGCAGAGATAGCTGCGTTCTCGCAGGCTCTAATTCTCGCTTATCTGACGCGGACGCATGTGTACTTAGCGCGCGCCAGCGTCGCGCCGCGAGATACACACCGGCGGCGATTCCCCCGAAAGAGCTTCCTCGTTAATTGCCGCTGTGGCGCCGCCCGCTATACTCGCTTGGTGCATGTTTTGTTGATTATATGCGCCCGCGGAGAGAGAGAGTATATAATGCAGCCGCTTGTGCGGGCGTTTCGGGACTACCGAGTGCAGGTGTTTGTTGTTTAAATAGGGAAAAATGGAGTGTTTTCTTTCGAGGATATTGCGTTTTTTGCTCGAGTCGAAAAGGACGCAATGTGTTAGAGAAAGTACAAGTGCGTTATGGTGGTACTATTATGCATATTTCGTAGGCCAGACAAGACATTGGCGTGGCAAAGTGTCCTCGTAAAACTTCAGCGCAGATGTTATGTTGTTTGCTATAAAAGGGACTGCGTGCAAGCGGGCATAAGTATATGTAAGAACCAGCGGGAAAAGTGGAGTGTCTCGAGAGAAGATTGTGCAAGCGATTTTCTCACACCATTATTTATCTACATGCCGGAGAAAAAAGATCCAGAATTAGTTGTAGTAACGCAATGCCCGGGTACAGCTGTATATAAAAGAAAACAGTTTTGGACTGGCTTTTCCCCCACCACTTGAACTTTCCGGCTCTCTAGTCTCTAACTAGCGACGATAGATGGCGCACCTTTTCATTTATCCCTTATCACTATAATATATGAGGATGTTTGTCCTACAAGCTCGACCCAGATGGCGCCAGTACGCGTATCGACTGTCATGTCCGCCACGCACCAATAGAAGGGCAGAATACATATTTTCGTTTGAGTGGCGGCCCATTTCCATTACTTATTTGAATTCGCGGGCTTACTCGCTAGCTACACATTTTGCTATGCTATTGGTGCGTGGCGGCCATGACAGCTGAGATGCGTACTGGCGCCATCTGGGTCGAGCTTGTAGGGCAAACATCCTCATAGCCAAAACTGTCTTGTTTGACCTACTGCTTGAGCCGCTCATGCTATATAAATATCATAATACTGTATAATACACACACGAATTTCAGAAATAGGAATATCGATCAAAATAATAAATTGCGGACTATTGTCTTGTTTCGGTGCTTGGAATTGCCTTACGATAATTCAAGATAGTCTTAAGAGATTTTCGCGTAATTAGTGAGTACTACTTAGCGATTAAATGCATTAATCAACCCGTAACTGATTCTATTTGGAGCACAAAAAAGCGTTTGGTTCATAACAACCTAGATGTATGAGTTATAGGAACTAATAGCATGAGCCCCGCATACGAGAGCTTTGAAAAGACGTTAAATTCAAAAATATAGGATGAGTCAGTTAATATCGGATCAGCGTACCGATCACCCCATTTCTGCTTCATAGTCTTACACACTGTTCTAAAATGCCTTGATAGTTTGTTGCGCAAATTGTGGCGCCGGTCCACTTAGTTTAGCCCCTTAAGCTGTACTTCAGCAAAGTCCATGTGTATAGCGTATCCATGGAAATAGCCTGACTCATAGGCGGTTTTCGAAATTACTTCCAGAAGCTTCAATAGCATCTCGTGCCTAAGATGTTCCACTTAAAATGATGCGCTCGCATAATAATATACTAAAACCGAATAATATATACAAGGATATTTTAATTGCATTACTAGTAATCAAGATAAATATATGAAATATTCATCATAAAGCTCCCATCGTCATCATCATCCACAACAATGTTGGTAAACGGGAAGCTGCAGAACGAGAGGGAAAACCGGTGCGATGCACCGTCACCACATCCCGACGATTTAACGATTGAGGAAGTCTGGGATTATGTGGGTTAATTCGCGCATGGGAACGCAAGCGCGCACGACCATCAATTATATCAGACTCATCTATACGCCTCCGCGTGCCAACGCGAATCTGGATAAACCGTCCTCTGGGATATCGAGTTTTGTCGGTATAATCTTAGACCGGCTGAGCTTGCAGTAGCTGCGAGAGATTGTGTGCAGCAACTGGCAGGGCTAGAAATTGTTTTGGATCGTGACGTTCCGAGAAGTAGTTATTTGCACAACAAATGAAAATTACGGTTATAACTCGTGATGATTTGATAATTTTATTTTGAATATGCACTTCTAAAGAGCCGAGTGCGCCTTTCTGAATCACGTATTGGAACTCGGAAATTCATTGAAATTTTTCGGCTCAAGGATTCCGACAATCGTTTCTCATGAAACCATATGCTGATGTGAGTATACGACTGTAAGTGTTCTTCGAAATGACCGCCTAAATCGAGCTCGCAGTGATCTAAAATTGACCTAGTAGGTTTTACTCTGAATTTCTTCGTACAGGAATGCGCTTATTTCAATGATTCACATCAGACAAAATATCAATATTAGAACGTCTCATTACATCTTGATTATGGCATCAAGATGTTTCAATTAAAAGTTTAAATACACAAAGTCGGCAAGATTTTTTGCTGGCTATGTCATCTGTTACGCGTCTCTCTCAATTACGGCGCGATGACAGGCGAATTAACGATATCGCACTTGAAATCAAAAGAACAAGCTAGACGGCTGTAAAAACAGTTAGGCCGGCTTACTATGTCTCAACGTGATATTCAAAATTGCCAACAGATGCATGACTCCACGCCAATCCCTTCCTTTTTCTCCTTTATACTGCTGCTCGGAACGTGTTAATTGGTGAAACTAACTTTAGATTTCATCTTCGTCTCCTCTTAATTCGTGTCGGAGGGATTTTCATAATTTTTTTTTCTTCTAATACGCCGATGCTGCTTCCGCCTATAATTAAAGCTACGAGGATTATACATGTGTCGACTGTATCAATGATTTACTTTGTTGCTTCAGCTAATAGAGGACTGTATTCCTATATATCCATCGAGAGCAGTATTATTCCAAGTCCGCGAATTGAGTCATAGCGGAATATATTCTAAACCGTTATACACGAATCGAAATTCAAAAAACGTGTACAAGCCGCACAAAAAACACTTTCTTCCGCGGCAGAATAATGCTTTCCCCAAGCGAGTGAGAGAGAGAGAGAAAAAAAATCGATTGTTTTCTAAATCATCGGTATTCAACTCGTTTACCAATCTATAGAAAGTCAACGAATTCCCAACAGGCGCCAGGTTGCACAACAAGCGGCGATTCAAAGCCCGGCGCTTCCTCTCGTGTCGAATATCCATGAATAGCGAATCTCCGGCAACGCGACGCTTTTTTTCTGCTTTCCCGAAAACATTTTCCGCGCTTGCATTTCCTTCCTGCAGTAGTGCGGCGCGGTCCCTTGTGTACTCAAAGGGTCGCTTCTGATTTACAAGCCTTGCTCTGCTGAGCAAGAGATCCACTGCCAGAAGGAAGCTTATATACATAGTACATTGCTTATTCGGAATGTTTGAGCTAGATTCGATGAAATATAAATCGGACTGCTGAGAAGGAAGATGAAAAGCTCCGCGTCGGTGTTCATCGAAGCGATAAACGCCGGAGGCGTGCGTCGAAATAAACCGCTGACAAAATTACTTCCTACGTATATATGTAAAGTAATAAAAATTCTAGCCTTGCATCACAATGCCGCAACTTGTCCCGTACCCACATATTTGCATTCCTCGAGTGAAGCTTTATATATCGCCGGCACACACTCGAAAGTCTCTTTTAATTGCGCACTGCAGCAGCTGTTCGTCGGTGCAGCGGCGCACCTTGCGTTGTATACGCACATCATAAGACGCAACGCCCAACTGTCGCGAGCGATTGACCTCTTCCACTGTGCACAAAAGCTCGTCATCGCAACGCAGCGCATTTTCACCTTCGACGAGCCATCGAAAGTCGTCGTTTTATTGTCGCTGATTTCTCCGACGATAAAAGTCACTCTATGACAGCTTTATGCACCGCGATTGACGTGCGCTACACAAGAGGATGATGCCAGCCGCATTTTATAGCGCGTGGAACGAGAGGCCTACTTGTCGTTGGAAAAGATATTTTTTTGGCTTCTGGATCGAGAACGCTTTGTTATAATAATTTTTTAACTTTTTATAAAATCAGTTTGAATTGCAATATCATTAGCAATCCGGTGATGCTATGACGGTGATTTATTCATTCTTACCTATTATTTAATATTACTTTTTTTTAAAAACAATTTCATTCGCTATCACTTATTTACAGATTCTGAGACTAGTATACTAAAGCCATACACCAGTCACATTCGATGTTGAGTGATTTTTTTTTCTTCTTTCACGTTATGCCTTGAAATATGCATATTTTACAAGAATTCAAGTTTCACAATAACGATAAAATCATTGCATTGCAAACCAGAACAATTTAAATTGAATTCCCGTGTAAAAATAAAAAATCATTAATTCAGCGTAACGCGTACGCGCTTATACCCATTGGGAGGTTGGTCAGGTTATTTGTGACCAAAGTCCAATTTTATTTTAATATGACTCTGATTTTAATATGCGTATAAGATAGAACCTCTCGTCATCTTACTGATGAGCCCAGCGAGAGGTTCGGGGGCAACGCACGTTACCTTAATCATGTCATTTTTACCCACATTTTAATTGTAACCTTTTTTATTTCTTTACTTAATTTTTTTGTATGTATGAAATGTACATGTACGATCCCAATTTCATTTGCCAACAATAAATAATACAATGTGAAAATTTATTTTCATCGCTTTTCATTTTCCCTTATAATATAAGGTTTATTTGTAATTACAACTTTTTATTACATTAATTAATTCATCATAAACAGTTGATTATATGTTATGTACCTCAAAGAAGTATACAGATGCGCTTACTTAGTGTATAGCCAACGAAACTCATTGCGCAAACAAATATTAATAGCGAGACAAATCTCCGAAGGCTTCATCAGCAGCGCACCGCGTTAAATAATTATCAACGCTACCAACTCGTTATACACGGAGCCAGAAATGTATAGTACACGCTGAAAGCAGAGCATGTAGTGGCTCGCGTTCGTAACAAGACAAAAACTTTAATCGCGTTTCACGTTACACGCGAGACTTACGAAATTATCTCTCTTAGGAGAGAGTGAGAGAGAGAGATCCTCGCCAAAATAGCCACTACTTCTGCGGCAGACGCGACAACGCGACTGTTACTGATGGCAACTAGTTTGTCGTTGGCAAATGGCTTGACATAAACTAAAACGAAGATCGCAGGTCAACGATCTTGATAAGTAGTAGATAATACTATACCGAAATTAGAATAGGCAGAACAATCGGCTGACTTGGACCGATGCGGTAAGTTTGCCTATATTTATTCACGAATCGCTTATTAAATTCTTATGAGTTATTCAATAAAGCTGACGGCCAAATCACTACCGTTGAAAAATCCGACGCGCGTAAAAAATGACCGAAACGCGATCCTAAGCCCAGATAAACATTACCGTAATCCCCCACAGCGAGAGCGATACTGCGCAGCCAAAACGACGAGCATACTTTCCCACTGCAACATCAAAAGCCGCATATCCCGTGCTGGTGCATCGATTAAAATGCGCAGCCGATCGCCGCCGCGAGACATCGAGTCAAAATCGCTGTGACTAATTTGTACAAATCGCCGATCGCCGATTCCGATATAGGCTCACACATACACGCCCTGTCCGACGGGAAGTTGCAATAATGCAGACCACGCACGATCGTCTATCAAGTCGCCGACAAGTGTATAAGGTGTGGGTGACTTTTAAAACTGGAATGTCTAAGCCGCTACTCGCGATTAGGCTAATTTATGCGTTCTGGAACACCACACTGTGTCTCGAGAAAACGTATATCTGCGGGGATGGAGCTGATGTGCGTTTTTATTGTAAACGACTACTGTTTCAGCTATATATTTCGTCTCTAAAGTATAAAAACTATATACCCGGCCGATACCGAAACTGCAAGTCCGGCAGTAACTGTATCAGCGTGTGTATATCGTGAGAAAGTTAAAAGCTGCTCGGAGTTAGCCGGTCAAATATACACTGCACGCGAAACTTTATTTTCCCCGCGGTGAATGGATGCGCGACAACGCGCGCCGACAGCGTACGACCCTATTCCCGAAAAGCTATACGAAACTCACGATATACGCGCAAACGCGATTTTATGGCGAATCCGACGAGAGAGTTCAGTGTATATAACGGATGGCTTAGAACAGTAGCACGAGGATAGAATTCGAGTAGTGAACGTGAATTCCGCCGCCGTTGTCGTCGGTGGCTCAATGACCCGAGAGATACAAAAATGGCATTATGAAAGTCCTCGCGAGAAAGAATTGTATGCAAAACGATATCGCAGAGTATTATTAGTCAGCTGGATACACGGAAAAAAAGATACACCACGTGCTAGCGTTGGCCGTATTAGAGTTTTGGACTGACCTTTTGGCGACAGGTGGCGCATAGGTAGCTTTTCATTTCCCTCATCACTCTAAGGCGCCCACAATGTATATATAGCGGTGTGCCATCTATGCCAAAACATGTTGGGTTTGCTGCTTAAGTCGCTCATGCTATAACTGTAACTGCGTCTATAATTACTTCATCATGCATACAAAGACATTTATCATACTGTTTTTCATGTTGGAGTATGATCGTTGGTTGGGACGAAAAATTTAAAATAATATCGGTATACAATGTATAACGGAAAATATATACAGCAGACATCATAAATAATGAAATAAATTCACTGCACAGGTGTCGAGCGCACACATAATTACAATGGTAAATTACAACCCTAGTCTTACGCAAACCATTTAATTTAGTCAAATCGCTCGATGACAATAATTCCAAACTCCTACTCCTCGCGTGGAATAACCTGTTCCTACATCCCCTTGGCCAATAAACAAACAGGCTCTCGTGTACAATTAGAGGATTGCAAAATCGAACTGTGATGTGTGTATAGTATACGTCTAAAGGAATACATATAACGTCATGCACGTTTCGAGCATTTCTCGCAGCATCTGACCGCATTTCCCGTTCTGCAGTTCATTCACTCGCGAAAGCCGAGCGAAATTTATGGACGCGCATGAATATACATTGTCTCACTCATTGACACTCCTTGCGTTATTCTCATCTATATTTCGCGTATGTGTCCCCGCAGCAGTGTGACGCGTGTATACGTTTGTTTGTTCCGGAAAAATGCGGCGACGCAGTTGTGTGCGTTATTTTTTTATCGTCCTCTCGTTGCAAAATGCGCGGATAACAACGCGCTCGGAGGGCGATATTGTCGGGGCTATCGATATATACCCGCATTGTTTTTGAGCCGCTGAATAGAATGTTACTTGTCACAGCGGCGAAATTGTCGAATCAATCGGCTCAGCGATGTTTTTCTCTATGCAAATTATTATCCGTCCTTTATTCTCTCTCTTTGTGGGCTTGTTTCTACGCCCACGATCTTTCGTACGAAATAGCTGAAAAAAAATGCACGCTTCATCCGATTATCTTGGCGGTATCAATTATTTACAAGCCCGTGATCTTAATCCCGCACAGGTTAGACGCAAAAATAGCCGAGGAATAAGATAAAATCGTCGCCTCCAATTACCGCACCGAAAGGCACTCTCTACTCTCTCTCTCTTTACGCACGAGCGAGTCGCATCCTTTTTCATTATGCAAAACCGCAAAGTATGTACCGTATAGCAGCACCCTCCCGGCCGATGTTCCTTTATTCTCTGTATATACGCCGAGAGAGAGAGAGCCGTTTATTTATTCAGATTATTCCGCGCCCGTAATATAAAGTCGCGCGTGTATTTCACGCCTTTACTATACGAGAAATTCTTACATCCTCTTATCGCAAGCGTTATTTCATTTCTACGAGAATCGGGCTTTTTTCTCTACCCTCATCCCACTGGAGAGAAGCATTAGAAACTGGACCGGTATCAATTAACCGCGACAATTCCATTTACACGCTTTCCAATCGGGCCGTTCACTTTTTATTCTGTTTTTGCAGCCGCGCGACTAATGTCTTTATCTATGACACTCGAACAATTAAGCGCGCGTTTCTTACGCGAATCACAATTAAAAGTGTGTAACGAGCTCGAGACTGATGCTTATACCTTTACGGCTCGTCCGCACTTTTTAACGAGGCCTGATCGCGGTTTAATCGAGAGAAAGAGCTGAGTACGTTGATCCTGTCAATCCGGCGGGTATATATACAGGGTCGAGCCCTTTCCGGAGAGAGAGAGAGAGACTCGCGTGCCCCCCAGCGACAAGCTTTACTTTAACGAGCGCGTCATGAGAGCCGAGAGAGCCGTCCCTTTAATTTACGTCTCGCCTCGCCTTTGTTCGAAGCACGTGTTGTATATTTCTCGCTTTTAATTGGGACATGCTTCGCCGATTAATTTTTCTCCTGCGGTATCGAGGCCAGAGCTTTTATCGAATGTGTTGTATATACTGCTGGAGAGGAGGCTTTTCGGATGCTATATGCTATATCGATCGTCTCGGTTGCGAAACGATAAACAAAAAGCGTATTAATAAAACATCGAGTCCGTGATATTGAGAATATTCAAATGTACGAGAGGGAAGCGATTAATCTGGATATTGATGATGGATTTATAAAACTGCGTATATATCTAGTAGTCGGACAAGTGCGCGTGTGTAGATTATATTGTGTATAGGGTCAGAAATATTTCAAAAGATAAGCTTACATAACTATATATAAAATATGCGGGCAAAGGTATATTAGCTGTACTCATTTTCTAATCGCTTCCGCAAACAACATCAGAGACGAAACAATTTTTCCCTTTCTGAATACATGAATTTACAATCGATTGTATTTATCATACCAGAACACACGCACGCGCACATCTCTCGTCGTTTATCATATGCGGGACTCCGATTAATCACGATTTTGATATTATCCTTACATAAAGTCGGTACTTACTTCATACACACACCTGTCACGAGGCCATAACTCCACAATCAATTACGAGAGATCTGTTTCATCGGGAATGTCTCGAAAAAAGCGGTATAGGAAACGCGATCCGAAGGAGAAAACTGCCGCCGCGGCGGTAGCCCCAAAGACATCCGTACGATTTCAATAATAATTACGTCACAGGCGTGTAACAGCCGCTGAAACGTCAATAAACTTGCACGTCCGAGCAATCTAAATTGCTCGAATAACTTGCCTACAAATTGCTCGAATAACTTGGACGATTAGATATAGCCGAGCGTTTTACCGTTCGCGAGATATCTGCCAAATCGTCAATTAGTATGTTTTTCAATCACTGCTGGATACGTGTATCCATCCGACTTTCGCAAAAAGCATTAGCAAAGGGATTTCATAATTCCTTGTGTCCAATATAAAAGCAACCTGTGAAACATTCCGTTTTGAGGAAACGCCTGCGATCGATAATTAACGGTTCTGCCGATTACCAAACCGATTTCATCGAATGTCTAATTTTGGTTCGTTCAATACATCTAATTTAGACTAGAAAATAGGCCGAACGTTTATTCGATGTGCAAGAAACCAAGTTTGACACTCGGTATATGTAGCGCGGAAACGCTCAATTACGATCGGCGCTTCTCGATTTCTTACCGATATGCCGCGCGTCATCACCGGATGACGGCTCTCGAGCAGCACGCGATGCATCGCATCAGTCGAGAAAAAAAAAGGAAAGTCTCCGGCGCGAGCCTCTGCGTACTTTCCTCTATCTGATGATACCCGACACCGCGATGATCTGCGCAACCTTCGGAATTTCTTTGACGGTGCTTGACATCGCGCTGTCCGTTGGTTATGACGGTATTATAGCATTTTACGAGGTGGTATACGATTTTTATTATTAAATATTATTCCCTTGGATGTTTTGGGCTGTGTTGCATAACGATCTGGAGATAGCTGAAGTGTAGCGAAAGTCCGTATAAAGCTATCTCGTAATTCGATATTTGTAATTTTTGTAACCTTCGTATGTATACTGCACTTGCACAACTCGACGTTTCTTGTTTTACTTCATTCTCTCACACTTGGAGTATTGTGACCCACATTGCACGCCGAACATAATTCTTCAATTTCTCGAGATCAATCACACAACTGAATTATAGCACGAGTGTGTACCTATAGAATTTTTCTAAAAACCAAAGCAGCCGCTATCGAGAAACCACGTCTCGAGTCGTTATAGAGAGATACAACACTCATCCATGCATCGCGCAGCTGCCACACGAAGACATGATCCGAGAGGTGTCTCTCGCAGGTTGATAATCACGAATGCGATAGTACCCCTATTCATTCGCACTCGCCTTTCGCTCCGCGAGATTTTCTCTCTCTTGTGCGGCGGCTGTTAATTGATAAAGCGCACGTGGCCACGTCGGGAATTTTAAAATTGCAGTGCTTGCACCGCTCGGTTGAACAGATTCGTCGAGAAGAGTAATAAATCTGAATTGTTGATTTATTGCTACGATTCCGATGGCTTCGATAAACCAATAATCTCATAGTTGATAGTATACGAGTGTCTATATACGAATATAATCTCTGATGCGGCTACCGTTAAATTACGCAGCGAAAATTAATATCCCAGCGTAACATAATCAAAGACCGAGATATTAATCAAGAAGCCATGAATGAAAAAATATAGCGCAACGTGTTATCCCACCAGGAATTCCCATAAATAAGCCCATATTACGCAAATCAACGACGAAAATCCTGGCAGTTTGCCACGAAAAATTCGCGCCGTCATTGTCGTGTGTTTCTCGAGGCGTTATGAATTTACGACTCCCACGCAGTTCACACGTGAGAGACACAAGGGGTAAAAGATCGAATAAATAATTTTCGCGCGCGAGAAAAAGATTCACTTGTGCTGCAGCTGGGATGTCAGGGCATTTATCACACTCGTCGGTCAGCGAATGTATAAATTTCCGTTTGTTTATACCCCTCGTAGACCAGAGATAATACTTTCTAAGGAGTGCTCGAGAGTATGCATACGCGCATGTGAGCGAAGCGTGAATAAGAGGTGATGTCACGCCGAGAACTTGCACCTTCGTGTCGCTCATTAATGATTTTATATATAGGAGGACTTCTGTGCACTTAGTGCCATTTGATATTAACGATCTTACCTATATATAAATATAGCCGACGATGTATTCATAGATCTTTTCATTCATATATAATATGCCACGTTTGCTGCTTTGAAATATAACTCGAGGTCGTTATTTGTTACAAGAAGATAATCAATCTCGTGTGTACATTGTCGCAATTTTCATGTAAATGCGATTGATCGATAAAAAGAAAATATATATGTAAAATTTTGAAAAGAGATTATTTTTGTTACTCGTGCAAAAACGCTGTTAACATCGAAACGATAACGAGGACTCGCGCGACGATCGAGAAGGCGAATGAAGAAAAAGTGTCGTTGTACGTTGAGCAGGAGATGCTGATCATTAGGAGCGTTGAGCAATTACTTAATCGATTATGGAAAGCGTGCGCTCGACGTACCTAATATGTTACTATTAATAGACCGCCGATGTAGTACAGCGCAATTTGTACGTCCATTTTCAAAGTTAATTTCGCATTATTGTATGTAAATTGAAGAATAGTTGCTTTCACCCTTTTTACAAATCGATTAGCTCCACCTGTCTCTCTTCTCGGCGTCTACCTTGAGGAACGCGACACTAATAACTCATCTTCCTATATCTCGAATGAAGACATTAAAAAGCTCCCCAGAGGTAATCGCAGGATAGCTCAGTCGTTCCCCCCTTGATTTTAGTCACTACGGAACATTCATTTATTCCGCTGTGTTTTTTATTATTTCCCAGCGCAATGATTTACACATTCTTCTCTCGTATATGTAATATGATACACCCGTTGCATAAGGCGAACCTTAATCGAAACAATAAATACTCGACCTTACATAAAATCCACTTTCTACGTGATCAGCCAGACGAATAGTCGCAGATTAGCTAAACCTGCTCCAAAATTATCTTCTTGTTCCTATACTAATACCGGCCGAATTAATAACCGTCCTTATCAGATAGAAAGTTCACTCTCAATTTCACACGAAAATTCAGCGAATGCCTTCGCCGGGGATTCCAGATTAGAAATTCCTGGCGGCCGACTGCAACACGTCTTCTTTGCGTTCGCTCCTTTTTTTCCTCTCTACTCCGCGGAGTGTATGGGTATTATGTTGCTCTTTTTTTCGTATTCCTCACTCGCACGACGAGAGGAAAGAAGTTACTGGAGGGAAGATGCGGGTAAGATTAACTGGCTGCTGTAAAAACGTTACGTTTCCTGAGCGAAATAGCATCGCCGTAATATTTTTCGAAGAGACTCTCCGCTGATGCGAAATCACTGAAAAGCTTAGCATCGCAAACAAGTTCTTCCTCTTTTTTTTCTTATCTTCTGCCTCGACTCGAGGCGAACCAGACGTTATTTTCACTGAATAATTAAATCGCAACTTCGGGGTGACACTCTCGAGTGATTCTTCTTTTTGTCACTGCCGTCGCGGCAATAATAGCGACGAAACGAGTACATTATAGTATACTTAGATTTCGATTGAATTAATTTTTGCGCTCTCTGGTAAATTTTTATTTAATACCAACCGATTTGCACGAGAGAAGGACCGTTTCAAAAGAGAAACAAATAGTGGGTCGAGAGCTAGTTAATGAAAGTAGGTTAACATGTGTGTTGACGATTTCGGTAAAACCCGCGTATATCTGAAAATAAATTGTTGTATAATGCAAACACGTTATAATTTAAACCGATAGCGAGGAAAAGTGAATGACAAACAAGTTTCTAGAAGCGACGCTCACGCATCAGGGGTACATCATTCTAAAAATAGGCTTAACCGCGCTGCGCGCATCTCTTCATTATGAATTTCTACAAAGTCGCGTAAGCAGCATCTAAGTAGTAGCGACGATTCCAACCTTGGCTAATCAGTGATTCACACTCAGTTGATTTAACGGTATATATACACGCACTCGCGCAACTATACCGACGATGAAATCGACGAATATAACGAGGATACGCCAGTCAGGTCGTCGAGACAGCTGGGCGTCGTTTGCCTCTCTCTCTCTATATATGCAGTGAATCATCGATCGAGCTCGAAGGCTATTTGCGTTTATATGGTGCACGAGACTTGCATGATAGTGCGTGCACACTGTGCACACGTTGTCTCGGCGAAATTCTGGGAATCGAATGAAAGTTACACGACTTGTCGCGCGCTATAAGCCGTGACGCTGATCGGAACAGGGCGGTTCAGAGATAGTCCTGGAATTTTTGTCGATATTTTTTTATTTTTTTTTAGGTTCGAGTGCATTCTCGAGCGTTTACGCAGCTATTTGTATATATAGTATATAGGATTGATTTCGCGAGATTAGTCACTGCTGCAGAGACTAGTACCAGAAGTATAAAACGTCGAGAGCTTGTGAATCAGCGAAGCTTGCATATTTCAATTATAAAATTTCATCAGTTCCACTATCTATATTCCATTTAGTATTCATACGCGCAATTTGCATAAATGAAAACGTTGTATATGGCGTTTATATAGCCGCTAGACAAACATCGCTCGCGTATCATCATTTGCATACACCGGAGACGGCGTTTTTAATTCTGAAAATGATACGACTACGGGCTTTCATTACGCTGTGCAAACAAGTAATTTAAAAATATAAATCTCTTGTGATTTTTCGATTGAACAAAAATTAAAAAATAAATATCGGTCTTTTGCAGACGAATAAATTCCAGCCACAATTAAAAAGATATTCACATTCGCGATTATAACCAGGCATCGCTTTATGTACGCGCACATCTCCTTATCGGCGATCGACGAGTCAATTATATTCAGGCACAAGCTCGGTCAAGAGCGCAGCGAGACAAAAGCGAGCGTTAACCGTAAGTAATTAACGAGAGCAAAAAAGGGCGCGAATCTCGTCTGGAGAGAGAGAGAGCAGCAACACGCGAGACGTAATATATTATAATATACGGAGGTCGGGGCATAGGTTGAACGGCCCGGCGCCAAACCGTAAAGCTCTTTCTCGATGACGCATTGTTCATCTCTCGGCGCGTATATAATTGCAGAGTGTGTAGTCTCATTGTCGCGGACGACGTCGCGCCTGAGTTACGAGCCAGTCTGAATGTATAATGTATTATGTGCGCATATACTGCGCGAACCTAGTCTTTTTTCCCCGGGACAGTTTTCAGAAAAGCGCTTAATGCTTATATAGCGGTTATTCAGTGTGTGATGTCAGCGAGCGTTTATAACACTTTGTTTTTCCTGCTTGCTTGTAATTCAAAGTATATTACTGAGAGTTTTTTCGCTGCTTGATACTCGAAGACGAACGTTATTTTCTTTCAAAAATTTACATAATACACGCCGTGCTTATATTTATAGAAGACTGCGATTTGTAGTGTAGGCCTTCTAATTTTAGAAACAATTTGAAGCGTCAACAAATTTTCTACAACGTGCACAAAAATCCTCGTATATCGTTTATCAGTGTACATACCAACTGTCAATCTATTTCTCGACACGTACAACGCAAACACGTCCATCTCTCGGAAGCTTTTTATGCGCGCCGATATACAAAAATCAAAGAGCATCAAGGTCACGAATCGAACTCAGCAGATCATCTCCACAGACGATCTCGATCTCCTGCGGCGCCTGCCAAAATCACGACACTAAATCCATACCACACGAGAATATCGAGAGACAACGTCTGGTCACAAAACTAGAGCGACTCATATACGAGAGTAGACAGCCAGAGCCGGTCTTTCGCCGGCGCCTATAGAGACGCCGGCATGACGAATGACTCGTGCCAACCGATTGATAAAAGGCCACTGCGCAAGAGAGAGAGAACACCTGTAAGACGAAACCGACTTTACACGTCCAGCTGATTGACACGCGTCTGGGTAATTGGGCCAGTTTGCTGCGCTCTGCCTTATACGTATATGCATACTATATACAGGTTATTGATTCGGATGATGGCTTTGTAAGTGTTGTGGCGCACGTTGCGCTTGATGATGGGGGTATAATTCTGATGGATCCGACGTAAACGTTGTGACGTTGAAAGTCCTCTGATGGTGTCGTGATTGATTGCATCGCTCGTTAAATGAACGCTGCAGGGTTACATGATACAAAGCGTTGGTATAAATCATACGGTCTCGTCAAAATAGCATTATAGATTGAATTGAATCAACTTTTACTCGTTTTCCTCTCATACATGACATACAGTAAACGCATCAGTTGTACTACTAAAAAAACAATCCGCTTACTTTGTTGAATCACGAGAGATTAGATGTTTTCATCATGATTCAGATGACACTATCTTCGTTCAGACTTTTTTCCACGATGCTTCTGTGATCATTCTCATTACGTATAGAGTGAATCAATCACGCCCTGTGCACATTCGCTTGATAACCTAGTCTAACGAAGTGCCTATGTATTTGGAAGAGAAGCATGACGCGCAGTCTTATCTGGACTTGTTAATCGCGCGGGCTAATTGGGGCGAGACTCGAAAGAAAAGATCACACATGTAGAGTGTTAGCGCCGGAAATTACCTCGGACCATTTTAATTATTGACAATGCGCCAAACCTAGTTGGCGGATTCATCAGATTATCCCGAATCTCACGTGAAAATCGGCCGACTTTGTTTGATCAATGACGGGCCTGCGTAACGAGAGTATCCCTCAACTGTGACAAAAGGCTCGAAATCTTTTTTTATCCTCATTACGTCCGATTTCCCTCATCCATTATGTGCGACAAAATTACCTTTTCTGCTTCCACTGCATCAGATGCTCAGCTTGAAGGTTCAAGAACTATCTAAACGTTCAGAACGGTTTGGATCTTTTCAAAAGTTCTCACGAAACGCACAAGCGCATTTATTCTCACCAACGCATTTCTTTTGGCTCGGAGCCAAGTTTTGCAGGAATAGGCACTCGGCAGTATTTTGAGTGTCGACCTCGATAAAATTTCACTAGAGCGATTAAATTTGTCATAAAAGCCACTTTTTTATACAAAAAGCGCGCAACACGCGTTACGAGAAATTTTTTATTCTTGCGATCGTTATGTAAAAATTATGAGATCACGAGTATAAATTCGATTTTTATTATATACTTTGAGAGACAAATTTCCGTGCTGAAGAGTTTGGTTAAAATTTACTCTAATACGTGGAAAAACGTTGTATCGCGTTTGCACAGCGGCGATAAATAAAAATAAAAACTAGAGTTGATAAAGTTTCAATGACAACAATATTTATACAGTTTTATCAAGCGCACATGAACGGCATTCCGGGAATCGGCAACAGCATTAGCTCTGGCATTTCCCAACAGTTGTATACCAGTATACCAGTAGCCAATCAGATGTGCTATATGTTGAACGGGAGCCAGGCCGATAACAGGAATCGACGGGAAAATGTCGCCGAGTTTACCTAATTTAAAAATAAATTCGTTGCGTGCATTACAATTCTCTCGGTTAAAAAACAAAACTATAAGTAATACTGATGCTTGCTGTTGATTTTCGAATGAGTCACTCTGACTTTTAAAACACCAATAAGAATTGCAGTGATAACGTAGATTCGAAAAAATCTTTGCCTGATTCACAAGCGCACTAAATCTCTATATATAGATGAGTTCAAGAAAGACAAAGGTTAAAAGAAGAAACAAATGCGATCCATTTGAAAAATAATTCTATATTACACGTATAAGCCCAGCATTATTTTAAAAGAAGGTAAAAGCAAAAGAGAAACCTTGTGAGAGCATCGCGCACGAGTAATTGACAAGTGCGCGCTTTCGAGCCGATCGAGTGAAATATAACGCGCCAAGTTTGGAAACAATAATCTCGTAAGGCCGGCACAACCCTCGCGCTCACATGCGCGCACATAACAATGTCCTAAGCGTCGTAAATCAGAGCATTTCGAATTTCGCATCGCACGTATATACCCTGGAAATCGCCTGTCCATATGTGCAGGAACGAGTATATAGACGGGGAGAATGAGAAGGGACTGAGTGGATATATTATAAGCCCTTGAAATAGACTGCTACGTGTTAAAAGGTTAACAACTTGTACGGGCACTCGGGCATTATATAGCTTGCCCGGTGTGCTGCAAAGAACCACATGGCCCCCTTTGGCCTTGCCGGACTTAAGCTCCTAAAATACACCGATTTTACCGACCACCTTAACCTTAACCATCGCCGACGCATGACGCGCCGCAAGTTCAACGATTCTTGCTCGTGTATATTATCTTGCTTTCTAGTATACATTGTGTATACCTCTTTGTTTCAACGGAAGGAAAGGTTTCTTGAATATTCTAAATCAAGCTGCACTTAAAAGAAAATTCAAAATATCAAAAGCAGCACTACTACCCCTGAGTCGAGTAAAATTAAATCCATTCGTCGAACGTTTAATTCATCTCATAGAGTCGGCAGCTGCGGCCTATCTCTTTCCTCGTAGGCAAAGGCTGAGAGAGATAAGTCAGAGGCGCGCGTGTGCCCATAGTCCGCAAAGTTCGAGTGCCCGGCATCATCTCTCTCGTTCGCAGAACGCACTCGGCGAGTCGTAAAGTTCGTAACGCGAAAAGCCTGGTCCATAGACACACACACACACATACTCGTGTCGACGACCCCCGGCAGCAGCAGTTGTAAATATTAAAAAGTCTCGACGGTGGCAGACAGCCTGGCAGCGAAGGCAGTGTCTTCTTCCGAGAAGAAGATACGGACGATGGCTTCTGATGCTTGCACGTGCCGATGATGAGAGATTTTTAAGCGAGATGTTGAGCCAATGGGATTTGCATCGGATGGAGACGGGTGCTTCTTAATGAGTCGAGGCGGCAGTTTTTAAGCTTGTGCAGGCCTTTTTATTCTGCGACGACGCTCGACGTTAATGCATTTATTGAGTGAGGGATGTCTTCATTTTTTGGCTTGAATTATTTTTCACAGCTGCGCGAGGACTTTTAACGCAAAACATGCTACATTACCTGTGCATCTAATACAAAATTAAATTATTGTACAAAAAATTAAGCATTTTGAAGTTTGAGCTTTTAATGCAGATGCAAGACAGTATGATAATTTTAATTAGAATTCAATTCGTGAGTTCGACGTTGCGTTCTAAAAGTAGCTCTCTCGGAACGATAATTTTCCATGCTGAAACGCGATCCTATTTTCGACTATGAACGGACCCTTCGAGATTGACAAACGTTCTCGTCGTTTCCGAAGATATATGGGACGCGAAGCTCTGCCGCGAAAGCAAACTTTATCACTCTCGTGACTCAGCATCGATCATTGTCTTCAATCAAAACTTAAACTACTTCAACTCTCGACTCCGCGAGCGTATGCCGATTTTTCAATTGACTTCAATCGTCAAAATCATCATAAAAAGTGTTTTACTGCCTGTTGTGTATATATGAATCCGCTTAAAAATATGCACCTCACATCACGCAAGCGCGAGATGCCCCCATTTCCAGCAGAAGTGCACACGCGCGTCATCGACGTTCTATAACAGCGTCGCATTCGCGACACGCATTGAAAAATAATCGTGATTCAGTCGGCGAGTTCAAGGTGGGTGGGCCTCGCCGCGGTTTATATCTCTATCCGCATCGCCTCGAGAAATTTCTCGCGCGCACGCGCACCGCCTTCGTATTGTTCGTTATCGCGCGGGTGATTGAGTGAATCGTTGTCTTGGCACCTATAATACTTTGTGTGGGTCAGTGATCTAAGCTGCGGAATATTTGGGATAGGAAAAACTATATTGTGAATATGCGTTCGAGTAAACAAGTTGTTTGCGCTTTTTTCGCGTTGAAAATTGACGTTGCGATAAGAGGTGCTACGTCTGGCTTGTGTTTGTTTGGACGTATGTATATTGTCGAGTATTCGAAGCGTTTTATTCAACTGGAAAACCCACGATTACGCAGTGCATGATGTTGTTATTTTACTTTTTCTACGGTTTTTATTTACGTTGATTGTACGGCTAGCGGCCCTATAACACAAGTGTACACTCACAGATTTTAATTCGTCTTTAAGAAAGCCATTACATCCGAGTTCATTAGCTCGATATTAAAAAAGCTCCATCATTCTAATCAAGTTCTCATGCCGGCCTATAAATCAAGCCCAAGTCATCGGCTCGACTTTACTGCCTCGTTCTTAATAGTCGCAAATTAGAACAACAACCTACTTTACTACACTGCTCGAAAAAAAAGAACACAACATCAGAAAAAAATGCCTCATCCCTTTTCAAAAGAAACACAAAGTTTCAACGGGCAGAATCGCGGTCGCGCAAATTGATCGTCGCCGTCGTGGTCGTCGGGAGAAAAAGCCTTTAACGCTTGGCTCTAACTATGCGGTCGGCCGCAGCGGGGCATTAAAGAGCCCGCTCGAGCTCTCTACCGCCTGTTATTATACACAAGCGAAGCTGCCGCTGGCCCGCAGGACCACCCAAAAATATATATCTTATCCCGTCGCGTTTTGCATCGCGCGCGCACCAAAAGGGGGGGAAGATAAGGTGTCCGCTCTGATGCTGCAGCTTTGCATTCATACGATTGTCCACGCTCGCCAATTTATTGAAATTTTACGCTTAGACGAGAGTTGAACACGGATTAGATTGCTTTTTTTCTGACGAGAGCATCGTGAGAAAGCATACAGAGGATATAAACGAAGGCGACGTTGTACAAATAAATCATTGTGTAAATATACGCTTTAATATGCAAGCACTCGATCGCAGTACATAAAATGTGTGCCAAAGTATCGCAATAAAGAGGCCGCCGTCGAAAATATATATATTCTCGATGCACATTATTCAAGCGTGTGTGTAACTGTGCCTCGAAAAACAATTGATGTACACGAGAAACTTTCACCTCCTCCTACTCCGAATAAAGTTATAAACAATGCTTTACAATTCTTTCCGAGTAAATCATCGGTAGCTTCGATCGTGGCTTTTTATTCGACAAGGAACAAACAGTACACTCGCTACTCGTTGCTCGTCGAATGAATCGGGCGTGTGTATACGCGGATTTATTTTTGGGTCAACAGATGGGCGGCCCTTAAGGCGTGTGAGTGGACTTGGCATTATTTGGATTCTGTTTGCTTTCTGTTACATGCTATACAATTCAGTGGTACAATTTAATAGCGTCAATTATTAGACGCGTGAATCATCAGAAAAAAGAAAATAATCTGCGTGCAGCGGTAACTATTATAATCACCCGGTAATCAATAGGCGAACCTGGTGTTTGTTTTCCAGAGAAAAATAAATCTTGCGCGCAGAAATAAAACTATGCTAATTATCCAACCGATAGAAAAATTCAATTTACACGTCGAAATAAATAAAAAGGGATAATAGACGATTAAGCGCTTATAAATCACAAAATACGATCTCCAAAGAAAATCGACATCTTCATCCATCGGCACCGGCGATTTATCGCGATCGCGAGCCGATTATACCTATAGATCTCTCGCGCACCTCTATTCATCACCTCGAGTAATTGCCCATATTATATATACATATACGTGTGTTTTCGCGCGCGGACGTCTCTCTTTTATAACTTATTCCGGCACGAGAGAGCGATATCTTCTTCGCTTGTATAGCAGAGAGCACTGGTTGGACTAATTGATCACCCGACACTTTATTTTCGCTTTTGAAAGCTCTGGAAAGCCCGGAGTGTGGATATGATAAATAATTGAGACTATCGTAGCTCGAGAGGTTCAGCTCGAGTGTGTTTTTCTTTGCGAGTTTTATATTAATGTTACGAAATCGATTGCTATACTGACAGTGTAAATATTTTTATTTACTTGTTTTTTAGCGATTGTGTGGAAAAGTAAAAGACGGTTAATGATATGAAGAATGGCCGAAGGAAAACGTGTTTTTTTTCTCTTAATATATCGCCGTTGAAATAAAAAGTAAAACGCGATCAATCATTTAATTACGTTTGCTCTACATTTCACGCAATGTTTTTCCGCTTCGTGTTTTGGTATAGATGGCACACCGTATTATACAAGAAGTCAGAATTCAGCATCAGAAATATTATGCGAATTTTAATTCAAAAATTTCAAAGACACCTGTCGTCGCTAGCCAGAAACTAGAGAGCAAGGGAGAAAGGCCAGTCCAAAACTATACTTTTGTTTTACGGCTACTCGAGCTACTTAATATATGACGATTCATTCCGCATGCTCGCATATATATCACTAGCTCAATAACGCACTAGTTCAATGCACTTTTAACAATAAACAAGCGTCCATAAAAGATACAGAAACACCACTCAAACATCCAGGAACCCCTTGTATCTCGCAAGAAACGATAGTTTTTGCTATACGCGGCCGACGAGTATATCTCAGCCAGCGCAGTATATATAGCGGCCGAGGATCAAAAAGCCGAAGCGAGTCTGCGGCAGATGCCGCCCGTCATCGAGAGACGAGTCTGTCGCCGGTCGAATAGAGATTAAGTAGAGCTCATCAGCTGTGCTCGCTCTTTAACGCGCGAAAGAAGTTTGGCCGATGCTACCGTTCCTACAATACCCCCCGGCAATAATTGTCAACCTTTTATGAAGTCAGCTCGCCTCTACGAGATGAGTTATGGTCATTGGCCGACCCTGACCTTCGCCGCGTTAGGCGATAGTGATTTATTGCAAGGAGTCTAATCTCAAACGGAATTGAGTAGCAGCGGCTTCTTTCCTTTTGGCATTCCGCAGAAATGGGCTATTGTATATATGTATTTGCAAAAATATAGTATTTCAGAGCACATATTATACTTCCATCCCAATGAAAACTTTCTCTCCGAGACGAGAAGAGTTTTTCAATCGAGCCAAAGCACTCGTTAATTACACTGAATTACGAGCGCGCACGAGAGCTGTAGTCGATAAATTCCTCGCGCTTCAAAGCCACCTCCGCGTAAGACCTACCGCGAGTAGGTATATAGTATATATAGCTACACAGAGATTTATCCCAACGTCGACGAAAATCGCCGGCTCGAAAGTAGCAATAACCGCGTACAAGTCGCTCCGTAAATCACGGCTAATATGACGCAGCTGCTGCTGGTTTCACGGGCACGTTTATATGCATCAGGCCTCGGCGTATGCGCGTCCACGCGTTCGAGCTTTTCTGGCGTGTAAGATCCCATATGCTTTGTTACAGAATCCCATTTCCTTTCGGAGAGAGGCAACAATGTCAGCGGGATGAAAGGGATTTTCGGCGCTGTTGTTTTCATTCAGTCCCTATATATACATAAATAATCCAAATAACAACTATGAAACCTCGCGTTACAGGACTACAACGAAGACGACGTTCTGGCCAGTGCATCCTCGCCGAGCACAACCAGAGGTCCACCAGCAACGACGAGCACCAGCACTACTACGACTACGACGACGACGACAACGACACCCCGACCCTGGTACAGTCCTCCGAAAAAAACACGAAGCTTCAACTCGGAGAACAACGATTACCAGGCGAAAAACGAGCGGCCGATGTCGCCGATAAGCGCGGCCAAGTGGGGCGATCTCGGGACTCGCGAGGGAGTCGAGAAAACCCGGAACAGCATGTTGAGCGAGTCCAGCAAGGGTGAGTAAAGCTTTTTTATGATTACTATATCGTGTTTTTATTATGCATCTTAAAGACGCGGGAATACCGGTTGACGCTTAATGCGCCGGGATGATTCTAAATTTAGCGAAACGAGAAGGTGTGTGTGTATACCTTGGGGAAATATGCGGCTAACTGTAGGGCTGCTTTCTCGTACTTTATGCTGGTGTAATAAACGCCGAGTTTGTGTGTGCGTGGGTGGGATAATGAAATTATTCAACGTCCGCGTGTCTGGTGCATTTATTAAATTCTGAGAGGGACAATGAGACTGGCTGGATTAATTTTGTAGGCGATATTATAATAAGAAACTTGCGATCGTCATTGTTGCGTATATACAGGCTATTCGCTACGTTCTAATGAAATATTAGATACGGAAATGCGGGTCATAATTACATACTCTCTATTATCAGCAGAAGATAACTTTTTGTCTCGCGCGTTCTTCTGATTTACAAAGGTCACACAGTCGGAGATCTATTATTGGAATATTCATTCACTCCGCGCGCCGACTAGTAATAGCTCGTTTAACCGATCGTAAAAATATTTTACATTGAAAAAAATCGAGTGTCAACGAAAGGAATTAAACGGTGTAAAAAAAAAAAATAGCTAATCCCATTCTTCATGCGAATCTCTCGGTCGGTGGTCCGCGCAATTAGTCGAGTGCACCGCCTCCTTCGCGAGGGAGATCGAGAAACGATTCTCATATCCGATCGCTCTTACGCTTATGTAGATGCGCGAGCGCCATTAACCGCACGCATCACCTCCTGCAGATGTAACGGACCGGCTTTCCTTGAAACATCTCTGTTTAGTGCGCTCATCTCGAGTCTTTGTTTTACGCTCACTTGAGCGATGAACAATTGCGCGGAGGATCTTGAATTTTCAAGGCTTTTTGATAATGATGATGGTGATATATATAGGAACTATTTATTTTTGCATACACCTGCAGTTTTTCGCGTATAGTTTAGCTCTTCAATTACGAGATTTCTCATTTCGCCGGCTGCGTCTTTTGAAGTTCAGCAAATGTTCGACTTAATGATACACCTTCTTTTATTGGCTTATACGTTACTTCGCCAAAAGGAAAAAGCTCGATTTCACTTTTACGAGCATTCGCTATACTTCCAACCTTCGAACAGTCTGCATCTGCTGTAAATAAATAAATAATATTCTCTAAAAATTTCAGCATCCGATTTCAGCGCAGCGCAGAGCCACGCGATACGAGTCGCGAGGGAGGGTAGCTGTCGGTGGCCCCGCGCTAAAGTCATTCCTGTGCTCGACATCTACTATAACTCGACGACCAACTACTGGCCACACTGCGTTATTCTGCACAGGTGTTCCGACGACACCGGATGCTGCAGACACGAGTCCTTCACCTGCGAGGCCAAGCAGATCCAGAGGGTCGAGCTTGCTTTTCACGTGAGTATTTCTTACGATATTGATATAGAGTTACATGTAGGCACCTCCTCGAGTTTAGAACATATTCGTGTATATAGACGCGCGCGTTATTCAATATTGCGCGAAAATCAAGGGCTGTGACGACGTGTATACGCAACAGATGCATTAAATCGTCGGCGACGGAAATTATACCGCAATTATGGAAAATTGTGTTGTATATACAAGTGAAAGCCGAATCGTGACTGACCTTCTTTCGTCTTGGGAGGCTGCTGCTGCTCCTGCCGAGAAATTCAGGGAATCGAGACATACGGGCACCGACAAATTACAGGGTTTCTAATTGTTTTAAACGAGTCAAAACAATCATCAATGCGCTAAGGATGCGTTGATGGCTCGGTGCTTAAAGGGGTATTTACTCGTCGATTATTACGATCTTTCACATATATATGTACTAGCTCCGATGTCGGTATAATGAAAAGTATACGTATTCGGTAAATAATTACTTAATTAGTTCCTCCGCTGTGTAAAATACGTCACTTTCCATTAAGGCATTATGTAAAATAACGGCTTCGAGTGCGGCCGGAGTGTGTATTAAACAACGATTACTTTTAAAATAAACATCGAGGATTAATGATCCATTTATTGAGGCTGATAAGTTTCTCATAAAACTTAATTTGCGTAACGATCTCGCTTGAGATCTGAATGCAGGAACGTCGTGTATACAACAGTCTGTCAACCGCGACTTGCCGTTTATCAAAAGCGACGATATTGACAGCTGTAGAAACATTTCGCAACGCTACTGCTTCGTTCAATAATCGTTATATTTCTCGATTACAATGTGTAATTCAGCAACGTTTCAAACCCCTAATCATAAGTCTCTATCGTCTTTACAAAAACAATGTCCGCGTCCTTGCGTTGTTCTAAAGCTCATTGTCTATCAGGGAAAAATTTCGAATTCAATTATATCGCACTGCACACATCTAAAACGAAAGCAGAAAAATCTCCAACTATTATAGCAGCAGCTGGAATCCTCAGAAATAAACGAAGCGTAACGTCGAAAGAATTGCACTCGACGGTTCAGGAAGCACTATATATATAACAAGCATGAGCCACCGGATCTTCCATCACTCGACGAGGACCTCCCAGAAATCCAGCTCTCTTTTCCCTCCCCCACTTTCGTCATATATATACACACACACACGTGAGAGTAGAGCTACTTCGAGTGGCGAACAGTCAAGTGCAAGCGATCGTATATAGCCGAAGGGACTCTGTGAATCAGGACTCTCATCTCTCTCTCTCTCGATCCTGCTTCTTCGAAAATTCTCGTTGTATTATGATTATACGCCAGGCTTCCATCGAAAACCGATAAGAGCCCGCGCGCTTTTGCGAGCTCTCTCTCGATCAAGATTTCTCGCTGCAGCAGCACACGTGCGAGAGATAAGCGCGATTTTTAGAGGCAAGACGCGTTCCCGGAATCTCGTCTCGGCTTAACGAGGCGTCGTTACGGAATTCGATTTTGGAATTTTTCGAATACTCGACATCCCGACAAGAGAGAGAGAGAGCTTTATTACAGAAGCGAGCGCTTCGCATTCTTCAAACTTTATGCACACAGCATAACGAGATAGATTTTTACGACTTTTCTCCGTCAATTGGCTCGATCTGGACGAGATGCGTGTGACTGCATCTACTAATCCGAGCATCTCTCGCGCGCGTTATCGTGAGAGAAAGAGATGCGGAGGCGCATATTATGCAGGCTGCTGCTGTGTGCAGAGGCGGGTCTTTTCTAATTCTGGCACGTGTCATACGGCGCTACACTATTATACTCTCTCTCTCTCTCTCTCTCTCTCTCTCGAGAGAGAGAGAGAGAGAGAGAGAGAGAGAGAGCAGTCGTAACCCGACGCCTAAATGGGTCATCACGATTTGGGTCGGTCTGTATAAAGCTAATTTATATCCGTTCGCACGCGGTCTATTACTCGCCTTCTTTTGAACTGTATCGCTGCACCCGCGGGAAAATATCGGAAGAGATGAGGAATGTGTCATAATAACAGTAGGCCAGTGGAATTCTCTCGATGGACTTTATGAACTTTCACTTGTTGGCTCGTAAAAAAAAAGAAATGACTGAATCGAGCCTTGTTTATGAAGAGTTTTCAGTTGAAGATACGACACTTTCACGCCGATAAAAGTTAATATACTTATTAAGAAATAATGTTATAATAACGTATATTATATACACACACGCATGCAGACGGAGAGACAGCATTCAATGCATTCCTCGTTCTCCGGCACACATAAAAAGCTCTGACGCAATCGCCTGGGAATCGCGCATATTTCTCCGATACTAGCCGCAGATGCCTCTCATCGTTGCAGTGCCAGACGCTCATGCAAGTCCGCAAAAAATAACTGTGAATCCGCACGCGACGATAATTTACGGCCGCGAATTCAATCGAGAGGAGAAGAAACTTCAAAGCGAGCAGAGCAAAGTGTCCGAGACGGATAATGGATAGAGAGGATCTCTGATTGAGTTATTATTGTGCTAAAGAGCGAGTTTGTGCGCCGGATGCGTATAATTAAACGAGGAAGTGCGCTGGATATACAGTGACTTTCTATGATGACTTGGCTGCATCATCATCCCTGTAATATACGACTCCGCCTACTATGAATATACGCTGTATAATCTACTTTAACGCATACTTGCGGCCTCATGTGTGTGGCATCTCGAATGTTTTCACTTTCACACTCGCTATATATACGAGCGCGCGTTATGAGAAGCGAATTTTCCGATAATACAACAGAGTGCACTCGATGACAACTAATAGATCCGATAAATACACACCCACAACTTTCACAGCAAGCTTTCTACAAGCTCCGTTTCGACACCGTCTATTTTCACACAGCTTCCTTTGTGCCCTCGCGGAAAAGCAAACAAAATCAATCCTCATCGCCATAGAAATCGAAACAGCAGCAGCAGCAGCAGCAGTGTATATATCGACTATTTTCGGGCGTCGTCTCGCCAATCTCCCTCCCCAGCAGACACCCTATAGCGATTTAATCCAAGCGTGTAAAAGATCGCCTTCACAGTCGGCCTCCCACTTTGGCTAACCCAAGACAGATCGTCCTCCGAAAATCGGCCGACTGTCGCCGATCCGATAGTAATCTGGCAGGCACTTGGCGGGATATCAAAACCTCTGCTGCTGCTACTGCTGATATATTGCGCCGCAAACGTGTGTGTCGTCGGTGCATCTTCTCCTCTCGCACTACTGGAGTGTCGTCTCCCAGTAGGCTGTACTACTGGCTCATTGTGCGTGTATATAAATATACGCAGTCGCGTCCACTTCCGCGATACGAAAATACGCGGGAGCGAGTGCCGCGGCTAGCGCTGATTTACGAGGCCGAAGGGGAAGCTCGTCTCGCGACTTTCGCCGAAGACCTGAACTGGGTTATAGTGATATCGAGCAGCCTCGAGTTGAAGGAGATGTATGTAAGGGTGATTTGCGAGTAGTCTGAAGGGATCGATCGGTAAGAGAGAGATTCTTTGTATTTTACGTGTATAATGTATATATCAGGCTGCATTTCGTAAGAAAATATTACGTCCTCTCGATCGGGAGAGAGAGAGAAGTACCGTTCGACGGCCACAGTGACTCAGTCATCTAAACATTCCCTTAAATCTCTCAATAAGACTTTTATAGGAGGGATAGCGGCTAAGAGCTTTCGTGATAAATCCGAGAGAGAGTATTATAAAACCACCGAAAAAAGTGTCGGTTCTTTTGTTTCTTGCGTGGCTCGTCTATCCCCGACGGCCGTTTAAATACCCTCGCGCGCCATTAGTTATCGCAAAAGTGCTTTAAAGTGCCGCTCCAATTCAAGCACCGCTGTGTATAGCATGTCTCTCTCTCTCTCTGCTGTTGGACGCATAAGTGGTCGTAAAAACCTGCGGCAGCGGAGTAACGTCGGAAAATAAAAATCACTTTTTTCCATAGCCTTTGAATTCTTCCATTCATCGAGCTGAAGCGTTGTTTTTTCTTTCTCTAGCCTTCGTTCGAAAAAGATTTTTGGTTTTTGTTCCAGTTATTGCAGACTGAGCCTGCAGCGTGTGTTCTATTTGTATAATTTGACCAAAAGTTAGATCTTAACGGGAAGATTCGCGTTGTCAGGCAACTAATTTAATTAGAAGCTCGGCTAAGTAAGTTAATTGATGATGGCTTGGAGCCCATCCACGAGTACATATAACACCACCAAACGAATGCTTCGGCCGTGTGAAACTAGACGCTTTCATTTTACACGAATAACCAGGATTTTCACGGGATTACACAAGCCTCATTATATAATTCAGACACTTCATTTACCAACAAATATTATTACAATCGCGTATACGAGAACAATAAATCTTAGTTAGTCGGGTATTATAAGCATATTATAAGCTAATTTTGCTCGAGGTGATGCCAACGATTGTTATCTTGCACAGCCTTTCACCTCTCTAAATCACCACTATACAAACTCAAAGCTGCATCGCGCCTAAAAATAAATATCAAAATCAATAATTCACGACGAAAGATCGACATAGCTCTCTCGGTATCAAAGAAATTTCACCCACGCACGTCTCGTCAAAAGCGCATCGCTCTCGCATAACCGACAATTCCCTGGCAAGTGTCGTAGCGCTGAAATTTCACGATCTGACAGACCCGACAGGTATATAATACTTCCGCGAGCTGACTCTCGGCTTTGTCTCTCGTCGTCCGAGCGTCTATATGCGGTGCTGAGAATTTCGCGGCTTCGAGATTTCCCGCTGTTATTTTCGGTTCGCCGCTGAGAAAACAGCGGAGGGTCTCTAATGGGTGCATAGTTCTGAGGACGTCTTGTTCTTACACTCTGACGCCGTGGCGAATGAGAGGCGGACAGAATTTGCGCTGCTGCTGCTGCAGGATAATTGACAATTTGGGAGGTGTAATTGCTTTGACACCTTCATTATGACGGCCTACACAAAGTGCTTTCTAATGTTTCGAACGTAGATGGATAGTATTATAGTGCAGAAGAAAAATGTTCATCCTCGGAAAACGTTTATTACGGGATTTTTATAGCGGGAATCTTAAATCGTAATTATATCAGATTAAGCCTACGCTGGTCGATAAACATCCAAGGTCACGTTTGAATAATAACCCGAAGGTTTTTTTACGAATTTGCATTCCGTACGAAACGTGTAATACTCTTGAAATATATTACAGAATAACAGTCGAATACTTTATTTTCTTAGTATAAGAATTGCATTATTGTACACAAAGTTGAATTGAATTACCGGAGAAACTCGTAAATTCGTGTATATACGAAAACACTTTAATGCAGTAGTAGCCCACGTATAATTCCCTCTGGCACCACAGGAGGAAAAATGAAGAAAACAAGCCAGAAACCCTCATCAGCGAGTAAAGCCAGTGTAACGACCTCAAAAGCGCCTATATACACTCTATCCAAGCAACTGCTGACCCAGACCGCCCGCGCGCAACACAAAGACGCTCTCCGCAATATATATATGTCCACGTCCTCGAAAAAGCAAAAGTGCAACTCGCGCGTATTTCGGCCCCGAGACAGGTGTAATCATGAAAAATTAAGCCCGTATAACGCTTGCGTGTCTTTGCTACTGCTACACAGCACACATGGGCTTTTTCTCGGTCCATTAAAGCCGTCTGGCCGACGCTGACATCACAATTCCGAGACACGAGAAATCTCCGGCCACTATACTGCTGCTCTTCATTTGTCTCTTGCTCTATACGGCTTGTGTGGGGTCCTCAGTGGAGTGGAAGTGTATGTAAGTTGCGCGGGAGGAAGCTGCTGCTGTGGAAGCCGAGAGAAAGAGGAGTGTCTTGGAGGGTAGAGAGAACCATTAAAAACGGTAGCCGCGATTGCTATCTCCATCGTGTGAGTGCGAGGCAATGTTGAATGGCTAATTTTTCTTAAAAAAGGCTTTCTTAAATTGTTCGGAGGTATTTTAGTGCCGACGATTGTATTCCAGGAGGGTCTATTATTGCGAGCGTCGCAGGTAAATTGGGAAAAACAAACAACTGGGTTATTTCAGTATACAATAATATTTTGAACAACGTATTCTACACTGTTTTTCTTTGTCTTCTCGTATAGCATACGTATATATCTCGTGCGCGCGACTCTTTTTCCTCTGATGCAGCATTCAGTTGTCGTCGCAATTACGCTGTTTTGTAATTCTTGGCTCACTGGCGTCAAACGAATTAACGCGAAGCGTCAACCGTGATTTATAAGCCGGATTGTATTCGCTCTTTCTCAGATCACTCCCATATATATATGTGAATTAAGCCACGTCACGATAAATCTCAAAGATTCATGATTAAAAAATTCACATATATTGTCCGCAGTAGGCCTCTCACAATCAGCAGTCTATCAAATTGTTTACTTTGAGTATACAGCACAATACTCGTAAACTCGTGAAAATATTAATAATGACCTGTCACTGAACAACATATTTTGCAACGCGTCTGTTTTTAATCCGAAGAAAGTCTCACTCTCTCGAATAGACAAACAGGCACGTATACCTAGATTTTGCGCAATACTCAAAATTACATCCACCTGCATCATCAATCACGCGCCGCTTTGAGGTGCAAATTATTGCCGCGCATTATGCTCTACCGATCGCTCTAAGCGCCACATAATGCGCGCAAACACATGCAGCGATGAGATCACGCATAATGCGCGCGACTCGTTTTTTTTTTTTTTTTTTTTTACTATCCAGCGAGTTGTTTGAAACCTCGCAGTAGCCGCTCGCCCGACGTTGACGGATGCGTGGGCGATGATGGCCTTAATTGCCTTTGAACAAGTTGTCTGGGAAAATCTCAACGATTCGAGCGGCTTTATGGATAAGTTGTTGTAACGAATGCGCGCGTGCATAATTTTGTGGTTAATGCGACATGAGGGGTGAGATTTTAAGGTTATTAATTATTAATAAAGCGGATAACAAAAACAGTATTACAATGCTATTAACGAGAATAATGAGTTTGCAAAAAAAAAATGGTGATAAAATCGAAGCCGAGTGTACGCTTAATTAACGAATGACAAGCAGTATTAATGAAAGAAAACTTGAATATTATATTTAGCGGCGCAGACTGTATGAATAAACGATTTATCGGAAGAAGGCGATAAAAAAATCATTTGAAAAGCCCAGCATCGCAAAAAAGAGCCATCAATAATCTCGGCGCGCGCATTATGGAATCAGCCGCGCGAATTATAATTTTTCAATGCATATTGTATATTTGCGCTATACTCTCGAGGACAAGCGCGTTTGCTACACGGCCAGTCAATAAAGAATCCCGATTAGAAAGCATATACCACTTAAGGATTAATTGACAATAATTACCACGTTAGCGACGCGCGCCTCTCTGGCCCGTAATCTCGAGTCGCGAACTTCAATTATAAGATTGAGTCTATCATAGTTGTGATGGTAACAGAGATGAAAGTGTAGCGGAGCACATAAACTTCTGCGCGACTAGCTTTGTGATAAAAATAAAGTTTCGCTCGGCGGATAAAGACTAAAAGGTTCGCCAATCGTTGATGCTAATATTTTTAACTTTATGAGCGCAATAAAAATGTAACCTTGAAATTATGAATATCATCTTTGCTTTTGACTTGGAACATTCAAAGATAATCGACAGTTTTTAGATTAGTCATTTAAAAATATTTACAATGGAAATTGGTCGTTGCGGTACATTGTTGCTAAAGTTTAAAGAAAATTAATAAATTAACTACCACGCTCGTGCATGCACAAGTAACTGCGCGTTTCTCCGAAAAAAATGTTTAACAATAAACAAACAAACAAACAAAAACAGCCGGATTGCAAAGCAATATACACTGATCGTCCAGAATTCAAATTTGAAATTTCGCGCCAAGCGGTAGTACCGGTCTCCGGCCGCTAGGCGGCTACCCGTAAACTCTGCCCGCAAGCGGTAAGAATCTGGCTCGGTTCGTATATAAGAGCGCTGAGAACTGATGCACTCGGAAGCGTGTGCTAGCAATGGCGCAACTGAACATTGATCGCTGACAGTATTAGATATAGGTATAGCTGATCTGCTCAGTGGCTGCAACGAAAGCTGTATATTTACGGCTCCCGATGCGCTCTGCGGGGTTTACCGACTATTCGGGAAATCCCAAAGTGGGGCCCGCACGGTTGAGTCTTATATGTCGCTCCTCAAACTACCGCGATTTCTAAATTGGTGGGGGGCGATTCTATAAAATAGCTCATAACGAGGTAATTATTCGCTTCCATATACACGGCACTGCAGTTCGCAGCATGCCCTGTTTTTTTGCATTTTAATTTTTCTTTCTGCCATTCGTATAAATTTTTCTTTCAAATAAAAAGATTGCTGTTTGTTAAATTTTTAAATAAGAATATAGATTTTAATGTTCGATTATAAAAAATGCGCGCTATTTCCGACCTAAATTATTCAAAGCGAAGCCTCCTTTTGTATAGCAAAGTCGCTCGTAAAAAGAAGCTAACGTCATAAACGCATAATCTTGTCGCGCAGTGTACGCATATTATCGACGGAAACGCGGCTCCACGGAGTATCTCGTCATCTTTGATAATCCTTAATACCGACAATCAGCGTCATCCCGGCTATAAACACTGCGCGAGAGAGCGCGGCATCGCGAGTGCATACACGTCTGGCCCGTTATTTGCATAAGTCATGAGCGTTCATCATCCGTCGCTTCCATAAAGCAATACCTGCAGCCCGAGTGCAGAAAGCAATGGAGTCAGATGTACACAGGGGAAAATAAAGGAAGAGGCACAACCTGGTGGTTTCGAGAACCACACCTGGGTAATTGATCTTCAGGTGATTCCCCGCCGCGATTAGATCTGGTCTGTCATCGGCTTTGATTTTCAGCGATATCCGCTACGTGTGTGCTCTGAGAGTGAGGATCTTGCTGATTACGTTTTTATTTTCTTTTAGTTATCGTGATATTTATATAAGTTAATTGTAGAATGTAATGTATTGTGCTCGATTATTGCAGTGGAACAAAATGAATGCGTTCTTTGAAAACTGGAATTAGAGCTGTTCGACGAATGAACTACATAACACCGAGCTACATTTATAATTCAAGTTTGATTTTTGCACACAATCAGTAGCCCCGCTCCCAAAAAGCAACTTTCGCACGCCTATATTTCGACTTCCAGGGATTTTTTTGCTTCCACTTATTAACGCTAATCAATTAGCAACAGATATTCTCATCAATCAACGCGATAAATCAAACTCCAGCTGAAAACGCGGCGTCGTTCTAACACCCAGCAACCGTCAAGCTGTCCATGCGTAATTAGTCTGAAGCTCGCCGCGCGCATTCCGTTGCCCCCGCGGTTATATAGTGAAATATAAAAACATGGAATTCCTCGCTCGATGCAATCTATCTCGTATACACTCGTGTCTTACACGGGCCTATCGCTTGTAAATCGTCGTGCGATAGTCTTTCTGGAACGAAGACGGCGGCGACTTCTCTCTCTCACGAATCTGCATACAATGAGACGCGTCAGTCGCGCTTTGCGCAATAACCCGAGAGCTGCCGCGATGTATTCATGGCCGATCCTCAGCTTGCAAGCTCGCGCGCGCGCGCGCGCGGCTGGAGTCGATAAATTTCCAGAGGGAAAAAGAAGCTCCGTGTGTACGTCATAGGGAGAACTGAGTTTATGCAGAGAGCTGGCTATAAATGTATACGTATACACAGAGGGCCTTTTCGAAAAATGATGGACTGCGCGTTTGATCGGCTGGAATCAAAGGCAGGACGATGCGCGCTTATGATGCAGCTTTGAACCTGACGCAGATGCTTTTTCCTCCTCGCGTTAATTGAAACTTTCACTCGAGGGCTTTTTCGGGAGTGATTGATTAATTGAAAAATTCCAATTTTACTTTTAGCCACGAGACTACAATAAAGTGCTCAGACGCGCGCTATCTCTATACAATATCCGAGCGCGCAAGTGACATCCCGATGAATTATCTATATTATATACGCATTCGCAACGCCTCGTTCGAGAACCGGTAGACCTTGCAGCGCCCGCCGAGCGGTGCCTTATACCGAGCGAGAGAGAGAGAGAGATACAGTATATTATAAGCTTGGCTTCCAGAGAACGCGACGCGTCGCTTTATGATCGAAGACGTGCACAGTGAGTCGTTATAAAGTGTCGGGGAGGTCATTGAAGCCTATCGTAAAATCCTGACTCCCGACGATAAAGCCGATAAGGCCGATCGTCTATTTCGTATACGGACGATCGGTATGCCAACTTTATTCTTCTCACGTTTTAAAGTAAACCGTACCACTATACGAACTTTATTGTACATCAAGGAAGCGACGTATATGTTATTACGAAAGCAGTTCCAAAAAAAAGAAGTGTAGTTCGCGTTCCATTGAAATCAGCTCACTCCGCGCACGCGTAAGTCATTTTTCGCGGAAGCTTCACACTCGAGCGAGCACATGCGAGAGCCAACTACTCGGGATCACAACCTCAATCTCACCTCGGCAAAGGGACCCCATTAAAATGCCTCTATGTATATATCCTTGGCGTGTCCCGAAGAGAGAGACGATTTACGAGACTGACCACGACGCTCGCTTTCGCGCGAATTCGGCCCTGTATCAATGGGAATATATCTATGATCGTCGGCTGTCGAGCTTTCGCGGGATGTGATCTGTACCTAATACTATAATGTAGATCTGATATATTTGACGCAACACTTAAAAAAAATAAACTCCGAGTAATTAAGCTATACGCGCGGGGTGAAAACTAATTTATAATCCGCACATCCTGCTTGAAGGAAGCGCTAATATAAGAATCAGTATATAACCTCGGGTCATACTCGTTGCGCAGAGGATGAGGAGTGCCTCTTGGTATAGAAGAGTAGCAAAGACTTGATTATTCTCGCGCGCGTATGTTCTTCGGGGCGTATTACACGCTTTTTCGCCTCGTACATCACGGAGATTAGAACGTCAGTTCTTGCACCGCGAGCTTAAGCGATACTGTCTTAAATCGGCTTCCTTCGTGTTGTTTTTTTTTCAGCCACTGATTTATACACTATATATACGAGAGTCGCTCGTAATTACCCTGCCGTCATTAACGATGCGCCTGGCGATTCGCGCGTCGAAAATAAACTGAAAGCTTCCAATCGAATTCGGGCGGGAGAAATAGCGCTTTCACGAAAGCTTATAAAAGAGCGGCGACGATGCAAATACGGCCAGTCGGTATGTATCCAAGGCAATTTCAGAGTTATGCAAGCCAGCGAGGCGGGAGGTCGCTAATTTAAAGCGCGCGACACATTGTTGTATTATTCACTTGTCCCGCACGTCGCATCACATAATAAAATCGTCCATTGAATTTTTCCCGATTCACCGTTACGTGTATGCTAGCCTACCATCAGTTATTCCCAAAAAAGCTCGATAATTACTCGGCCCAACAGAGAAGGTAAAAAAAAAAGAAAATACTCAAACATAATAACCATGCAGCTACTGCGCGAAACTCGGCCGCTCAATTATTAAGTCCCGTGAGCTCACGTACAGGCGCATTCCGTTCTAGGGCCGTGAGGCTATAATACTCTCTCTCGTCTGCAGCCTACTCCCTTATATTCTTCGGCGTTTTACACGCAAAGCGAAACGTGCGGTAGAACCTCGCTGCTGCAGGCCGGACATTGTAAAAGCATTCGTTGCGGCTCGCAAATGCATTATGCATCGCGCGCGCGCGCGCGCCGGTGAGGGATTCAAATTACAGTCGTATACTCACCGCGAGGGATGCACTGAATATGTTTCCTCTCGCGCATTGACACTCGACTGTGTGCGGGAAACTCGAGATGAATCGCTGAAAATTTTAAGTCGCGTTGGTCAGCTTGAAAATCGTAGCTTAAGTTTAAAAACTGAAATATATTCATTCTCTTATCAGTCGAGAGAAGTGCCCAGTGTACAATGCGCTCGGAGAAAGAGAGAAGAAGAAAAGGCAAACAGTAGTCGCTGCGTGTCTACCTTGAGTCTCGCAGGACACGTCACGAAAAGAGCTGAGAGAGAAGATCTTGATACAGAGACTCGAATTACGCTCGCAGCTGTATATAACGAGACTTGCAACCTTGAAGTACGAGCGAGGAAAATTTAAGTAATAATCGTCCGCTTTTCGCGGAATTCCAGCTGGAATGCGGTACATTTATATCCATATTCAAGCCTTTCAACGCCGATATTATTGCAACGACAATATACGCGACCCTAGGCCTACATTTTACGGAAGCAAAACGATCAGTATAAGCGCGGAGAGTAGTATAGAGAGAAACAAGCTCCGCTCTCGCGTGTGCGCGACTACTCCAGACCGAAATAAAAACAAAGAGGCGACGGGGCAGACGCATATAGCAGAAAACCAGGTTTCTCCTGTGTCTGGCAGCCTACTGATGGCGAATGTAGGATAGCCGGGACCGCAGTATAGAGCTTCTCTTCGATCGATCAATCAGCTAATTTGTAGCGCTGCTTCTTCCGATGATTACAGCTTCTGCTGCTGTCCTCTACAACGTCCGCAAAAATTCTGGCGGTCGCTCTCGATCATTCCGCCCCATAAATCCTGTCCCGAGAGAGAGAGAGAGACGGCTTTCTTCGCGACGGGTGAAAGCTTATTCCGATCCTTACCGCGAGCCCGCACAAATTAGTCGTGACGAATGACACTTCCGAAACTTTTATATACCTACTGCACGCTGAGGCGCGCAGCTTGTGTGTTTGTGTGTCGATTCGATGCTTGACACGTGGCTACCGTTACTCCAAGCACTTTTGGCTTATTTATGGCTTGTTCTTCGCCGGCAAAAAGTCGTTTCTCTCGAGAGATGAGAGTGAGAGATAAAAATCGACGGGGTGATTACACGTGTAAGCGAGGATTTATTCTAATGACGGCGTTCGTTATTCTCTGGAATATCAATTAGCGAATTTCAGTGTGTTGTGTGTGTGTGTATTATAATATGCGACGACTCGTTTATAATTTGTTGACGGCTGCTATCATCGAGGCTGATCGAGGAAAAGAAGGATTATTCTTGGAAACTATATAGACGCAAAAAGTATCGTTGTGAAAATAGACTGCGATGCTGTGAGCGAAAAAATGCAATTATACATTTCGACATAATTACTTTCAATTATGAAACGGTCGTCAACCAGAACCAATCGACGGATATTAATTGAAACTTGTAATATTAAATCGAAGGAAACACGGCGTCTATCGAATGGACTAAAATCTATCGGCAATTAACGCATTAATATGCAAACGGCCACGTGCAGCTATAAATTGGAATAATAATTATTGTTCGCGCATGCAGTAACGCGCACACGTTGTATACGTATATGTGCAATCACACAAATCACAGCAAATTGCTACAAATGTCCATATCAATTAATCAATCATAGGCATATAACCTGGCATCATTTTTTGCGCTCGGCTCGTAAATTGCTCTCCATCGCAACAATCGATCGAGAATAAATCAGTTATTACACCGTTGCCGAGAGCGATCGCTGATAAGAAACGGAATCGCTTATAATTGCGGACGTCGTTGATCCGTTTACAAGTATATGAGAGATCACACTCCAAAGTATTTATAATACTGAGATGATGCCGCGATGCTCGATATCAAAGTTGAGTTATTAATAGACGCGCGCATCTGTGTGGAATTATAGCTTTTATTGTTGCTGTGGGGACTCGATGATTTTATACAACTCGTTGATACGTAAGTTTCATCGCTTGAATTTTCCGCTCATAAATCCTGACGATATCCTATTCTAAAGGAACAAGCAGCCCACATATACTCGCAATACAATCGGTGAATTCAGGTATCGTGTGTGCCATCCCATTGTGTGTGTGTGACATTATATATGCAGTGGGCTTTAATTGCAATAGAGAATATATCTATGACTAGACAAATACAATCAGCTTACCGCAAACTAAACACGTTGCAGAGATAACGTAGGCGGACGTAAATAGCGGGAACATCTCACTGTTTGACTTCCGAGCAAGTAGCAGATAAATCTTACACAAATAACGTAACAATTGCCCATTTTCTCGGCATCCTTTTTTTTCTCATTTCCGGCGCATCGAGCGCTACTGTTTGGTTTAGAAATAACTGTGTATATAGTCGACGAAATATCTTACGCGTGTGTATGTGGGTAATTTCCAAAGAATATACACGAACGCGGTGTTACTTATTCTAACGAATGCAATCAGCGCTTTTCAGTTTGCTCGCGGAGAGAGAGGTTAAAATTTTAATTAAATTTTAGTTTCCCAAACCAGAAGATACATTTTGCATTTCATTTGCAGCTTTTCATAACTTCTCAGTCAAATAATGCATAATTTCGGAGCCGGCTTGTTAAGAGTTATTGCAACCCAATTGTACGGGGGTACAATGAAAAGAATAAATTTCGAACGGATTCGCCACTTGTATCGACGAACTATTATATATTATGCAGTGTCATTATCTATCGATCAATGTATACCCTTTGTTGCGCAGTATCGTGAATTTCCTCATATAATGAACAAACAGTAATAATAATGAAAGAAAAATTGTCGAAGTGCAAATTGTATAATATTTAGCAAACAATATTCCGACTTATGAAACTGTCAAGAGTAGGTATATACGTACTTGCGGAAACGCGTAGGATCCACTTTTATGCGTTGAAAATTCAACGATTGCAAAATTCATACGCGTTACGAAGTAAATAGAATTCAAAATTTTTTTTAAACTTTTCAACTCGCAAACAATTACGCGAATACATACGTAATAAGCAATCGAATTCATCTGACAAACACAAGATAATAAATCAATCCATCGGTGCACGCACTTAATACAATAATTTAACGACTGCATTTTAACGGTTCATAGATATCATGTGTCCCGAGCTTTCGCAGTTACCAGAACAATAACGAACTTTCTCCCTCGAATCAATAAACTCGCGGCTACCGGCTAATTAGGAAGTCTTATACGATAATATTGGCGCGCGGAATAACGTGTGTCGCTTATTAGTCACGCGACTACTCCGACGGCGGCATTTGAAAGGGATAGACAGATATACATATACCGCGTGGGCTTTTCGTCTGACTTCTGTGCAGCTTCGGAACGTGAAAGCGTATATTATTTACACGGAAGTCGTCGCGCGACTACCGGAATTCACTTCTGGTTAAAAGGTGTATTAACGAGCAGTATAGATATGAAAATAGTTTTTTCGAATAAGGGATGGAGATTTCCTTTGATTTACGAGACGCGCGCGCAGCTAATTGCTGTTTTATTGGGTGAAACCAGCGTGAAATCGGGTTTGCTTACACGAAGGAATAATTATAAGCGGAGTAATAACCCGTGGAAGATAAATCATGTTCTAAAACTACGCCACCGACAAGATTTTTGCATTTGTCGAGAATGAGGAGAGAGAGAGAGTGCGTTATGATGTCAGATTATACGCACAATGACTGGTACACACAACACTCGCCTACGCGCGACTCCGAGAAGTACATTTTGCAGTTCGCCTGCGTTATATAGCTGGTAACGTTTGCAATTGCGCAATAAATTCAATGAGGTAGCGTGAGAAGTATCGAAACCGACTGCATTCAATCACACAACTGCGATATGCTCTTTTTTTTCTTCGACTAATGTGTAATTTCTGTCGTTATGATCGCAATCTAGATAAGGAACTGACAGGTCCGTGGAAATTTATACGTTTGCAAGTCTAATTGCTTGATATTAATTCATATACCATAATGCAACGTTTTGTATTGTGATATTGTAATACAATCGTCAAGTCCATTCAGAAAGTAAATAACCATATCACTTGCAATATTTTCGTGCAGAATTGATATCAATTTTCAGAGTTTCTTAAAAAAAGACATGAATCTTAATGACACAAGCATTACGATGAATAGAAAATAAACGAAATTTACATACGATATAAGTCTCCTTCGGATTCCAATATTTTTACAAATGTCGGCTTTGTGTGGGCGACGAGTGCCGTTGTCGGCTTGTTCGCGGCGGCTTTGATACGCTGGTGGAGAATTCCTTTTTTATCTATATATAATGTATCTTAGTTACTGTGATAGGTTTTATGAGGGATGTCGAATCAAATGTGCAACGTTTGCTAAGCAGCCATTGGTCTCAGTGCGCTGAGATCTGGTTCGACTCGCTATTATTACGACTTTGAACAATACTTTGTACCGAAGGAATAAATGAACACGTTTTTGCGTATACTTTGACACGTCGGAAGCAATAATTTTAGTCGGTAAAATTATACGTTGAAGAAACGTATTGAGTATCGACGACGAGAGAGTCACCATACTCGCACGTTCGACTCTGCGGGCTATTCAATAGCTGTCCGCGTAAATGTAAAATGTGTGGGCGATAATCGCGCTAGAGGACGTAAGAGGAGAAACCCACATCAGTCGCCCTTTAAAATGTATATTCTTTTTCGGGACGGCTTCCACCCGCGACATGTATACGTACATTTCTTTTTCTCTCTTTCTCTCTCTCTCTCTCTGTCTACAGTCTCGAGACGACCGTTACCTTTTCAATTGTTTCTTTCTTGCAAAGTTTTACTGTGTTTGCACTGCTACGGCGCACTTCTACGTGGTTTATGCACTGGCTTTTGAATGCGAGCACGCTGTGTATACGTGAATTTAACGTATATATACCTCGAGAAGATTCTTATTTTTTTTTCTCGGAATACAAATCGCAGCTTTATTAATAAATATAAAGCCAGATTTATCTCGATTCACTGGTTGAGTAACAAGTCACCTGCTGCAGCTATATACGTAATCTTGTAAAGCGAGTTCGGTAACTCTACGCTTCTCATGCAGGTATTTCACTTAACCCTCGCGGATTTCCATAATCGTCAATCACTCTCGTGTGTCGTATAGCTATTGTTTTGAGGCGTGACAAAACCGCGCAGCTGCTTTATACTCGAGAGATACTTTTTATCGTGTGTGTATATGCCTATATGTACTTTCATTCAATATCTCGGGCTCGTATATGCGAGTCGTTCATAACTCAAACGGCTATCGAGCAGTTACACTATCGCTTGCCTAGTCTCTCGTTAAAAACTCAAATAAGCTGGAGAACCTTCTCTATTCCATTAGACGGAATATCGTTGATGGAAAAACTATTGTTCTCCGCGCTCTAGCTGTATAATCTACATCGTTATCTGCGCGTACGTATTACTAAAAATTCTGGAGAGCTTATTACTCACAGTGTCATATACACCGATGAATGATTGGAGATCGTTAAGCGCGGGAGCCTTGAATATTTTTTAAATTGCGACGAAGATAAAGAAAAAGTGTAAAATCCTGTTGTATTAATTCCTTTCGATATTTTCTCACAGTGTATACAAAGCAAATTATCCTCTATATAATTTATAAACAGAACTCCATCGCCAAACTAAAAAGGCGCAGAAAACGTCGCAGCTCCAGCACAGTGTGTCTTCTCCTTCGTGGACTTGTAGGCGACAATGCCCTCATTGTTTCTCGCGGCGTATGTCTGCAGGTCCGGCCTCCGAGTATACTTATATGTATATCGCATGTGCGAGGTCGTCGTGGTGAACAAAGTCGCTGCTGCAGCCGACTTTTTCTTCTCTCTTATGTACACGTGTACCTACAGAAGTATTATCGCTGTCTGCGAACTGGCGTGGATGAATTCCGTCTGGCCGCGGGGGTCCCTCTCTCTGCAGATATAAGTGATTCTTCCGAGAGTCCTCTGTGTGCTCGTATAATTATCCGTTATTTTTCACGCTCAGTAGTCTTCTTACTTTTTAATAATAAATGATTTTCCTATCCTAATGTATTCTTAAAAATAAACCTAATATAGTGGCTATATATACAGGCGCGGTCTTCTTTCCGGGTTACGCGCGAAATTTATATATACCTTCTCCGAGAGTTGCGGCCGCGTATAATTGGTAATTTACGAGTTGGACCGCCGATTTCGACTGACGTGCTAATTAAACGAGTGAGTGCGGGTTTTTACGAGACGGTAATCTCTGCGCATGTTTGTGTCGTTGGGTAATTCGGGGATCGAGGCTTTTACGCGAATCTTATCGGCTGCAGTGCAAATTGAGTTGGAGAGAGAAGGTTTTATGAAATAAAACGCTCATATACGTAGATTCAAAAGTAGAGTGATCGAAAAGTTTAAATGTATATGTACCCGTAATTTTTTTCTTTTTCGACTCGTATATGGGCAAAGGGGTTTACTGCACGCGGAGTGTGTGCGTATATCGTAAAGCGATGACGATCCAATTTTTAACGCATTTTTCTCAAACTTTCGAAACTTTCAGCAAGCGCATATAAAGCCTACACACAACAACATAGATTGCCGAGTTATAATGTGGGAAAAAATACGAAAAAGCTGCGGGGAAATCGCGAACTTGTTCCATGTCATTAAAGCGGAATGTCCGAGGCTGCACTAAAGAAGAGATCGCCTTTATTTTTTTATGATTCAATGTAAAGCCTTTATACGCTCGTGTATAACAGTATTAAACTTTCGAGTGTATACTTTGCCGCGAACGATATTAGCCTTTTAATCTTATTGTTTCATTTTAGCGAGCTCATAAGTATTCATACTCGAACGAGTGCGCGCGATTGATAACGTATAATTCACGGGTCCATTGATCTCCCATTGACGATTATAATTTTTGCCCGCACGGCGCGAAGCTTGAAAAATCCATAACAATGAAATAAAAGATACGTATCGCTCTCGGCTGCACCGCGGGTGGGTCAAGCCTAAATAATGCTCGTTTTTGTCACTCGCACATACTCCTTTCACTTCGTGAACGGCTGTCACAGCGGACCAATAAAACTTAATGGCAATCCAATTTATGCCTTTATCGCACAACAAAAAGGTAAGCGTATACGAAACGGCTCAATTTACCGCAAAGTTTGTATATCGTGGGACTTTTTGCGCTGCAAGTACCTACACGCAATCCTATTCCATTGACAAACTTTTTCAGCTGCAGTTGTGTATTATTATCGTGATTCACGTGAACGAGTCTTAATTAAATTAAAACAGCCGAAACTTATAATCAGCGTACGCGTGTCACCTATATCACGTGATAATAATTAGAGAATAAAGACCCGGCGACTGTGGCTCGCGAGATATTCATTGTCTCGAGTCGGAGAACCAGTTTACCGCGCGTCTGGTGGCCACTTTTAAATCCGCGACAAGCTTTCAGTCGCAGTAGAGGATAAGCCTCGGGCTGCAGTGGCAGAAGCAGTTTTATCGGGATTTTTTGGAAGCGGCTGCTTGAAAAATGCGCGAAAATAAAGGTTACGAGTATATACGCGTTGTGGATTACTGCAGGCTTGATAAAGGACGTGTCTCTTGTGTGTACCTTTTGACGTTATTGATAATTTTGCGACGCGGACAATGAGATATATGACTGGAGTTTATTCCTCGTGACGTGTGCACTTGGCATTCGGTGCGATTACGCGTGTATTATTGTGATAGGATATATTTTGCTTACATAAAGCACACAGGATTATTATTGACGCTCGTTATTATATATACAGTGTTTTTGCTCGCAGAATGATCAAGATTAATTAAATTTTAATTGGACATAATGAAGCGGATTATGTGATCAATCAAAATGTGGTTTTGAATTAAGTCAAGCTGTTATAACGATATAGAAATGGTGAAAGCTGCGCGTTTTAGAAATAATCGCCGTCGCTTTACGTAAGGAAAGTATTCTAATTGCGCTTGACGTTTTAATCAACGTCTTTATCTCACGCGCGGTTGCAGTACACGCTTTAATGTTTCAATTTTTTTTTAAATAACCGTATAGGCATATATACACTTGCATCGATCGCTATTGATGACTCAAAGAAACATATACACACTCTCTCTCTTAATCGGAGAAAATATTTCAATTCCAACTGCACCTCATCTGGCGATATGTACGAGTCATGAGCGCATCATCCTCTCGAAACACGGCGCAGATCACAAGGCTCGAATGACTCGAGCTGCTCGTATGAAAATGAAGCAAAAGAAAGAGCTCTATCAATAACTGCTTTTCTTCATTACAGAATGAAGTTGCGTCAACGGCGATCGTTACTGCAGAGTCCGCCAATGTAATTTAGAAGTACGACGAGAAAAATAATTGAAAGAAACGGAACACATTACGAAATGTGACTCACTACTGCGGGATGATGTCACTCTCTCCGATGCTTCTTCTTTTCCCTTTGCGGCATCTGTTTTACAGCGGCTATAGTTCAGATCCGTATTATGTATATATGAAAGAAGTGCCGCTTTGTGCGTTGGACAACGCGTACATAATACATACATCGCTAATTGGAAAACTCGGCTCATCATCGTTATCGGAAAAAAAAACAGCTCAATAGGTCACATGAATTTCTAATAAAGTTGTTTCTCCGAACTTTCATAGCGTTTATTCCTCCTAAAAATTGTATCCGTACACAAGCTCACACGCAGCCCTTGACGGCCGAACGTTAATTAAATAGCCAGTATAACACACGCAGACAGTACTTCCTGGGCGTCGTGACTCGCGCGCCGCGATTGTTATCGCCGGCGCTACAACAACTCGCCGGTCCCGAACTCTCTGTGTTAAACGGCTCGCTAATCAGTCTTCCAGGAACCGAGAGGCATGATGTATATACGAGCAGTCGCTCTCGGCGCGTAATAAATAAAATCGACAAATTTACCTCCTTCAATTTGCCTCATACCTTGGTGTGTTGGTACCGGCTATTATGCGAGCCATCCTCTCGCACCTATAATATACCGTTACGTTTTGCTTCTCGTATGGAGAAAGAGTTATGGAGCTTTTTTTGAGCTGGATTTTTGGCGACGCACAGATTGGAATTTTCAATTTTCGATAAGTACCAATTATACTAGAACATTTCGAATGCTTTATAAAGCGAAACACTGCAATCGCTCGAGTAGATAAGCACCTGCAAAGGAGAAAATTCCAAAGTGTAATAATCCGCCACCCACGCAATCCTCTCAACACACACTGCCTATAAGCCGTATATATACTTTCGATTGTCGATCTCGCACTGCGGCGACTTAAATTCGCAGCCCTCTTATACCTATACATCGAGCAGATCAACGACAACAAAAATACGCATCAAGCATCTCAGTTGTGCGCAGCAGCCGTGAAGCAAATGCAAATCTACTCCCCCAAGTATGTATATATATATAGACACACGAGTTTTTTTCTCAGCTATATAAAGTATGCGCGTTAATGCAGAGCGAGAGCGCGTCGCGTGACCCAGTATTTAGCCGACGTTGATTTATGCCCTGGACTGTCTCTTTCTCTCTCCTCCCCCTACGTACACGTGCTCGCGACAGAAATTACGCCGGCTGTAAAGTATCGCAGCGCTTCGATTTACGCAAGTGTAACCCGCTGTTTGATAGCCGATGCGTGCGCGGTAATTAGTTGCGTGCAGAGGCCTGCTGCTGCGCGACGATGATTGAACGAGTGTATGCTGACGACGCTTTTTTTTTTTGCTCGCTCGCTCGCACTTGGTGTGGTGATTAGCGCGAGAGTTATATATTGAAACGATAATTCGAACGATCGTGTATTGTTTGGAAATGTGCAGGCTGGTGTGTGGTTCTTATTGCGAGGAAATTGCGGCCTAGATCCAGTGCTTGCTTTATTATTTATTTTTCCGATGGTATGCGCGCACTTGCTGCTGAATTTATGAAGTGTACTGAGTTATGGGCTCGTTTTCGATAGCGGGGAATTCATTAGAGTGTAATTAGTGTTTTACGAGCGATGAAATGTGTGCTCTTATTTACTGGTTTGGAAATCTCTTAACGCGCTGCTTGTCTTTTCTGCATCGTGTACAAGTCTCAAAAGTGATTTTTCGATCCAGTTTACGCAGAGTGAGTTTAAACACGTACACTAATATAGCCGACTGTGAAATTACGAGGCCTGTTTAGAGGCAACAACGTGAATTTGAAATTTCAATCCTTCAGTGTTGATATTGCTTTGGAATTACGGTTCGAAGGCAAATGCGACAGATATGTTCATATCGCAGGTGTCCACACTTTATTTAATGGAATTCAGCGCTGACTTAATTTTTCAAAGATGATGGTTTTTATCGGCCAGCTGCGAACACGGTTTGTCTATTTAGCTCTCGTGTCAGCGAGATATCGCGCTCTTAATCGATATGCAAGTGCCTTTTGAAATACACTCTATTAAGATTACAAACTTTTCGCTTCTGTCCTCTGCATTATCATTTTGAAAAATGCTCAGCCTTCGCTGCTATTAAGAGCTACACTTGTATATGTATATTGTACCTTCACAATGAGCTGCAGCATTGGGAAATAATTAAGTTTTTGTAATCGATACTCCTGCAAGCGGCTTACTTATTCCTTATATGTAGGTTACTTTTTACCGCGACTCATATATAAATATTCAAATCCTATAAAATCCCTTATCAGCTTTTATGTCGCCTCTCCTGATGCGTTTTATCGCCTCGGTAATCCAGTAGCAGCAAAGAATCCGGGACTAATCTACGATCTCATCCCCTTTGGCGATTTTCTCTCGGGACTCTCCGAATACGCAAGCCTATATATATGTACAATTCTGCGGCAAGTCGGGCGAGCACTTGTCTGATGAAAAATCGAAAAATTTTAGTTCTGAGGACACTAAATTATTGAAAAAAAAAGTATGATCGAACTCTCGAAACTAACATGTTTCCATTTTTAGCAGAGAAGCGCTTGACTCGCCGTACATATACATATGTATTATTCTGTAAAGTGTGCATTTTTGAGCAGAGAAAAACGACTTCCCGCGGAATTACTCATATAGCTGGGCAAACGAACGAAAGGGAATACCGCGAATAGATCGCGTGCTATCTCACGAAACCGACTCTGAGATCCCGTAAACTTATATATCCCCATCCGCGTGTATTCCTTTGACCATTGTCATTTACATACTGCGGCGACCCTCTCGGAGCTATATATCCCCCTCGTATGCTTGCGAAAGGCTCGTAAAGCACATCGGCGATAGATCACGAAGGCATCTTTCTATATACTATCCGCGAGTATAGTTCAGATCGATCTCGTGCGCGCGCGAGAGAGCCAGAGGTGCTGGATCGGCTTTAATGGCTTAATTTTCCTCGGCGATTTTCCCGCGAGTGGATTGACGTGTCGGGTGAGGCTGTTCTTTGCTATTACATCAGACAATCAGATGAGGCAGGGGGGCTTGTGAGAAAGTGGAAATCTAGGAATGCGAGCAACGCCGTAGGTTAAGTTTTTGTGGGTATTACGAAAAATTAATTAAGATTTTAAAAGTATAGAGCGATCGGAATCAAAGTGGATGACAGAATACAATGGGCAGGTCGATGCCGCTAATGTATAGCCATAAATCTCATTGAGGTTTATAGCTGCGCTGCAGCGTATATAATCGAAAAACCTTGGCTGGTATTTTAGCGTATATACGAGTAGCGGTTTATTATTATCAATCAGCGAAACAGTAAATTCTCATTGAACGCCGTTTCATATAAACGACACTGCTATATGCTTTTTGTCGAATCGAAAGCGCTTGGACTCGATCCAGCTGGTCCTACACACCATCGTAAAGATTTAACCGATCAAGCTATTCGAATGCTAATTTTTATAGCTCGCGACTTTCTATCCGATCGCGTATTCCAACGCCGCCGCGTTAAAATCAATTAGAATTGAATCGAACGTATAAACTCATTTTTTTCAGCACATCATTAGAGGCTACTAATTCCTTGAACGCGCATAAATAATCGATTCTTCTCGCGTGAGGCTGTATACAAAAGAGAGTCGAGGGCCATCAATCAGCGTGGCATCAAACAAATTCTAATTGGATCATCCACGCGCGGGCTCCTGATGTACAAACGAGAATCGATTTATCGGCATCCTTGATTAGCCGCGGCCGCGGAATGCGCCTATCTTATTGTTAGTTACGCTCTGGAGCTCGATGGATGCATATGTGTCGATCGTAAATCCAGTGCTCGTTCTCCCTCTCTCTGTATATATCTATCTTCATTCATCGCTCTTGTTCTCTCTCTCGTTGTTTCACTTTTGTTCTCTATATATCTACCCATTGAATTCGCTTATTGTAGCTTATATTCGAGCTTTATTACTGTTAAAATTCAAGCGTGAACTTGAATCGAGAAATTGAATATTTGCGAAGGTTCTTGAATATTCTTCCTGGTAGCGCTCCAAACGAGATTCGAAACGCTCTTGCTTTCTTCTCTCTCTCTCTCTCTCTCTCTGCTTCTTCTGTGGTCGCGTATTATTCTCTCGGTACATTGTTCTTCTCGGCATGTTTATTTCCTCTTCCTCCGAACCATTTCTTTTTACTTTGAGGATCGCCTTCTGCATATCCGTTTCGTTCGGTGTATCATATTTCGATCTTGACTCGTTGCAGTGTGGAGAAAAAAAGAATCCGAAGGTATAATATACAGTTATATACGTCTCGTGATCTTCGGAGAGTCAATGATCGATGAACCGCGTTGACGTGCGACGTAACTGGTATCGATGATATATTCAATTATGTATCGCATTGTCTCTTGGTTATATTGTAAGAAGCTTCGCTACGTATGCATCAGCTGAGAGATATTAAAAATACCCCGCCGCAAGTTATATATAGGTTCGCGATCGCATTTATCAGGTGAGCGTGAGTAATGACAGCTTGAAAATACAAGGTATATGAAACAGAAAAAAAATGGAATTGATCGCGATAGGAATCGCGAGTTTTAGCCTTATCGGCTTCTTTCTCTTCGAATCTAATATGAGGCATATTATACTCTCGGGTGCAGCTTATATACACGTGTGACCATTACCAGTTGAAACGTTTGTTGCGCCGAGGTGTGGAAAAAATCAAATAAATTAATGTCTTTTGTGCTGCTCTGCATCATTCATCAATTCAACAAGTGGTGCGCGGCAAATGAAAATGATTTTTTTGCATGCCTCTGCGCGATTAGGAATCTTGTTTGCACGCGCGCGCGCGAGGGCAATCAATTTATTTCGAGAAGAAAACGTGTTTAAATCAATTAGATCGTATATTGGCTTTTTTTTTTACTTATTGTTTACGGTGTCCACGCAAAAAAAAAATGGACACATTGCCAGCTGCGATAGCCACTGCACTTCATCAATTGAGCAGGTGGCCGATGATAAAATTCAATTTCTATATCGCACTTGGATTAAATTTATAATTGCAGATCTCGCATATTAGCGCTTGATTTATACGTGAGAAGAAAATGCGTTATTTGAATTAATCAAAATGCAAATTGATGCTTTGCCTATTGCAACGTACGCGCATATATATACAGTGTCGAATAGTTGGATTATCGAAGCGTGAAATTTTCGTAATGCTCTCTAAAATAATTATAATCGATCGCAGGAGTATTATATAGCTCACAGTCTGTGTCGAAGTGAAAAAATCGCGATTGTAAGAGATTAATCTCCGTGATGCATTTATGCTGTCTGCTACACAAAAGCATTTGTCTTCATGAACGCTTCAATGTTGCTTGAATGAGTATCATTCATATACGCGCGGCAGCCGCCTATATAACCTACCGCAACGTGTGCTCTCATGGGCTTCATTGAGAAAAAAAAAAAATTCCAGTAAATAGTTCGCGAGTATGGTAAATGATTCGCTTATTGCGTACAAGATATCTGTGGTATAGAGGCATCGATGACAATGCTTTTAATTATCCATTCCCGAGATGCATTGATACAGCCATTAGCTGCACTTCTATCACCGTGCGATTATAAAACGATGTTATACCGATATACACGATTGAGAATTGCAAAAGCGAAGTCTATTTCTTTTTCAAATCGTCGTGATTATCAAGTAACAGTTTCTACTTGTTCACTGCACGACATGTTTTGACTACTCAAGATGTAGTGGCAATAAATCTGTGGAAAAGGAGCAGGTATTAACGTCACACGTCGCCGGGTATGTAAAATTTATATTTAGAACGTTACGATACAACTCGCGTCTGCTATAATGAAATATTTAATTAATGAAATATTTGCTTTAACTACATAGAGTAGCTCGACCTGCAGTAGTTTTAAAAGAAAAAGCTTCATACGCAAATCAAATAAATGGCTGCATCTCGTATTAAAACCTGATCAGTAGCTGCAGAACATTTCTTCCGCCAGTTTTGAAAAGCCGCTCTTAATCGGATCAATCGTCGCAATTCGAATTAAAACTGAACGATACACATATCGGATAGGAAGTAAAAGCCTCGATGATACTGCTTATTAACCGAGGATTATCCGTATACAGGCGCGAAACGTCAAAACGTCAGCGCTTGTAAATATTAAAAGCGAGAGAGAGAGGCCGTTCTGTAACACCAACGGAACAGAAACACATTATACCGGAACTCGTTCGCGACTCGATTATGATAATGTATACTGTGCACATATAACCTGTGCGGCGAGTCTGTGCGTTGCAGAAGCGTGTAAAAATTTGAGAACAATAAACATCGTGCAAAGTATATTCCCCTCTTTAATTCATCTTTTTCCACTCAAAGATTGAATGCGTTATACTCTCTGATGCTCTTCATAAACTGTCTACTTAACACACTCAAGCATGAAATAATAAATAAAAAAAATATATCTACAATAAAAGCACACGCGCATAAGATAATACGAACCGAAACAAATCGTCCTACAGCTACAACTAACGGACCGACCCATTTAATTTTTCCGCGGCTCACTCGATCATAGTCTACAATGCTCACGTCGTCCCACTCATTGTCAGCGGCGTAGATAACGCGATCAGCCGGTATACACGCGACGAGAGATATCTAAGCCGGCAGTCTCTTTCTCCCTTGATGCATCTCCGCAAGCGCATAAGGATATACTGCATGGATGTATATACTTGCGGTACATCCTGTTCCGTATCTCTTGGCTCGCACTCCCGTGTTAGACCCGGAGGCTTATAACGCGCTGCTACTTCCATATACCGCCGGCGATAAATCCGCAACACTTGGTAATGGAGGACCAGAAGCTCCTTCTCACCCTTTTGCGTTTTGAGCTTTTCTGCAGCTTCAGTTGTTATTTCATATATACGAGGATATATGTTTGTATTAGAATTACGAGGAAAAATACATCGGAATTTAATGTTTTGCTTGCAGCGACGGATTCAATCGCGGCATGTTAAAAACTCATTAAGGCTAACGTCACGCGTGGGCGGTATAGGAGAGTCTTTTCGATGACGGAACGTGCGCTTATACCTCTTTTAATTACGGACGATGAGAGAAAGAAATTAATTAACGGAGCCACGATGCAGCCCATTAGCCGAGAGTACCTCCCTCTGTCTGAGATTGAAAAATGCATCCTCCTTTTGTCATCTCGAAGCCTCTTATTACATTTCAATTTACGTCTCTTCGCACACTTTGCTGATGTACATAATACCGCATAAACGACTTCATTCGTCGTAACGCATTTGTATGCGCATATACAATAAATGAAAATCTACTAGACTTATACATACTGCAAGAGCTTTCTACATCTTTCCAATCGAAATGCATCGTTGCATAAGAATAAGCGATTTATCAACAGCACTCAAAGTAGCGCACGGTATAAAGTAACACCAAGCGATATCAGAAAGAAGTTGATGATACATAATTGTTTAGTCTGCAACAAAGCACTTTCAATATGACAATCAAGATAGACGCTTATATGCGTGCACTCTCGGTTCATTAAAACTTTCAAGCGTTAGCTTTTACGCCTGCGATTGTTTTCCTCCTTTAGAATATATGCTCTTTGTATATAAAAAGTCTAGGTTATAAATTGTCTATTGTACATTCCTGATCAAAATTAAGGGCTCAATATAATACAACATTAATATTCCTGAATTACGGAAACGCAAATCACCACAACATATAGTAATACAAAATTAATGCTCAATCAAACCGAGCGTATAAATCTTGCATAATACCGACTGCTCGATGGAAGCGGGTCAATTCCGGGTTTCAATAAAGCCCGAGAGACGTTTCAGCAAAGCGGGATGAGAGCTTAAACGCAAGTATAATGCGATATCGCCGCGCAGTTCACCTCTGCGGCTCATCCCACTATATAATAATACCGATGCAGCAGAGAGACGTGCGCTTTAACGGCCCTAACAGAGCCGTTTATTGACGTCTCGTATCTGCAACGTCGAAGACGTTATACGGGCCGTTTCGTCCCACGTTATTATAATACCCGCGAGAGTGCGATGAGTCTTCTTGAATCGAGCCATCATTTACATCGCGGGACTTTCACGAGTTTTAGATGGTCCAAAAATTCGCGAGATGCATTTCTGAAATGCAATCTGATTTATACGCGTGTAATGAGCCTGCGTTGCGCTGTGTTTCTGAATACAATAAGCTTTTTCTTTTCGTGAAAAAAAAAGTCCGAGGCAACAATGGAGCTTCGAAATTTTACAAAGACAGTTTGATGCAGCGGTTTGATGTCTTCATAGCGATATAGGCTCATTCAATAATTTTACTCAGAGTTATATTGCAAATTCAATTTTGAAGCTCGAAAAAAAAAGGTCGAACGGTTGAATAATAATTACACCTACATCACGAGAAGACTCGACGGTGACATCAGAAAACAAAAGAGTAAATAATAATAATTAAATTAGAAATTCAAAATTTATCGCGAATAACTCAGCTATTTTTAAGCACAAAGTAATAACTTTCAGCAGAAATAAAATAGCTTAACGAGGCAAAAATTGAAATTTCGAAGCGCCAAAACTTTCACTCGGCCATTAAAATTCTAATATTCGCGCCATCATAAACTGCGTAAGACAATCGCAACTATAGCATCGCTCGAGGCAAAAAGCATCATCATCTCATCTCGAGACGTTCACTGCACCCACACATTCAAGTGTGGAACATAAGTTTTCGCGTATCGCAGGCTTGTATTATTATATATAGGAAGTCGGTTTGCTCGAATGTCGCTTTTAACGAAGGGAAACTAACGCATTACGTTTAATTATCTCACACGCGCTAGGCGAGAAATCCTTGATTTATTAAGTCTCGGGACTTTCGAATGTAATGAACTATCCCGCTATATATTTGTACTGATGCTAGGCTCGTTATTTGTTTTTATAGTGAGGATTGGAACTTCAGCGAATGAGCTGTTTTTCGATCTTTGATTTATACGACGCGATGGTATAGGCAACGTCGTGGAAAATGGTATAGTTTTGGCATAGAGGCTGATGGGTCTTTTTTCTCCGCTCGTGCAAATCGTTGTAGCACTACCTATACTATACAGCGCATTGACTGCAGACTTAATTTATTCTAATGTCTCAATAAGTGCGAGCGAAAAGTATAACCTTAGCGTCGTGTATACACTAAGTTGGTATATACTTATATACGAAAGTGCAAATACATATACAAGAGCTCGATTATTCAAACGTCAACCTAGCTATAATATCACCGAGTTGAATCTAAGAAAGAATTACCCCCTAGGCAACGATAAAAAATGAAATTACAGCTTCAACTATACAGATAGACATCGCGAATAGCTATACAAATGTATGGATAAACAAACACACCGCATATCTATAATTCGCTCTCAAAAGTGACTCACACCGTACGATGACGCATCCGCGAATAGATTGATCGAAAAAGCCCTACTCGATCAATAAAAATAAATCGATCCTCATTACGTTATCTCGTCGAGTTCCGTGGATTCCAGTATCGCGGCCAATTGCGGCCGTATACGCGTAACCCGAGAGATAATGATTGTCAACTCCCGCACACACATGCGGCTGCAGGTCAATGGCAATCTACATCGATGATCTATCGCAGCTAGAATTTATATGCTGCTGTCTCTGAAATTTGCAACTCCAGAACTCGACGACAGATCGTCGCGAATTAATAGAGCCGTTACGCAAGCGCTGGTATAATGAAATTATACGGGCTACTCTAATTCGTCGGCTTTCTTCAATGAGTTTATATCTTTCGCGAAAAAGGACGGCGGCCATCCGTTATTTATAGCAAAAGTGCGCGATGCCTTTTTTTAGAACGAACGTATGGTATACCATAAAAGCTATCGCGTCCATAAGTGGTTCCGTAGATTAAACGCCTACGGAAACACGAGAGCCGCCGCGAGCTCTTTAAAGGGAAAGATCTATTAACCCTTTTCCTGCGAAAATTGTTTTTTAACTATATATGCCTCTCTCGGGGCTAATCGAATTGTTCGCGCGCGAGTGTGGGCTTCGCGCCGAGAAAATAGTAGTTATTTTATAATTCGCTGACGTAATTTTAGGATAGGCGTTATAACGCAAATAAATCACACGCATCGGTGTAATAACAGTAATTTATAATACATAATCACAAAAAAAAGATAACAGCAGCAAAAATCTTCTCGAAAGGGTGTAGAGGATAACTTTTAAAACGACTCATCACACTTACAGACGCCGAGCACATACGTCCGCCGATTTTCCCGAACGTCCCATCTTTCTCTCCCTCTTCCTCATTTTGCATGAAATACGATAATCGCTGTATTATGATAATGCAGGCGGTGGAGGACTCGCCTCCTCTTTTCTCGCTCGAGAAAAAGGGACGAGGTGTGTGTGCTGCTCTCGCAAATTAACATCGCGAAACTTCAGAGAGAGAGAAGAAGAGCTGGATATATTGATGGCGATAACCCGGATATTCTCGGTTACGCTTTTTGCGCGCGGGGGAGCTATTATCGTCGAGCTGCGTAAATCGATCCGGAATTATAGCGGTTTGTAATATATATATATGCTACTGCATTTCTCGTGCGCACATTTCTTTACAATAGCGATATACCATGTAATTTAAAAAATGACAGCAGCTCTCACTCGAAAATGTAGTCGTTGTCGAAAATTCAAAAAAATCTCGATGACCGCAATATCGGCGCAGCTCGTATAGAATAATTGACGCGCGGTATCATCATCCGCGGCTGTGTACACCTTCAAATTACGCGCTCGCGCGCCCATCCCACCCGCGACGCTCTCAGGTTTTCTCTCTTCCGCGAGTGCGAACGTGCGATGCAGCCGTAATCTCCCCCGTTGGCCCTATATATATATACTCTCACGTGGGTGTGTGCAGAGAGCGACGGTTCATTCATGAATGGCAGCCCCGAGCACCGAATGCTAATGAGCCGTCTGCTGCTTTTTTTATCTCTCTCTCTCTTCTTCGTTTTCTTTGTCCCTTCCGCTTTCTTTGCGCGGGCATTGTGATGCGTGTACGCCAAATTAAATTCGCGATCGTCGTTTTGAGAGAGATTTTCGTATGAGGTCCGCAACTTCGTATAATATGCAAATTATAAGCGGGAGATCGAATGATACATTGTCGGACGTTTTTGAGAAAAGAAAAAAAAACGTTCGCGCATGCCTTTGAAGAGAAAATGCCAAGGAGCGGGAAGGAATTAACTTGTTGAACGCCGAGACTTTATATCCTTAGGGCTAATTATTACCCGTACACGCTGGAATGTTACGTGAGAAACGTCGTATCCGTATAATGTAAGATTTATTCGAAACTCATGTCACGCTGTCAACGTTGGATTTTCCTCGTATTAATGTAGATATTAAGAGAGAGGGAAAAAGTGTGTGGATTATATTCTGAAAAATCGCGCAGAACTGCGCCCGGAAAACAGTCATAACGGCTCACGCACTTACCGCCGACAGCGATATCGGTTCTCCGTGTGATACCTGCCTGGTATAACGAGCTATACACGATCCCCCGCGACGCAACTGCTTTGTTCGAGGTATTACGACGGCTTCACAGCCGATTATGACTGACTCGTAATAGTCACTATGTGATTTTTCGGTGAGGGATATCGTTCTCATATTATCAGATTTTCATCGCTGCTGTAACTGCTGATTTTTCCAAGTGCTATTATTACGCGAATTTTTGAATATCATTAATGAACGAACGACACTCCCTGATCTGGAATCTCATCGAGTTTTATTTGTCCCGTTGACAGAACGTTCGAAGATTCTGATATGGAAAACATGTCGCAAATCTCGAAAGATTTATTGCTCGCGAGATAATCTTTTCGGACGACGACGGGTCATTTATTGACGTCGTCGGTGTATAAGGAAATCAAAACTTTCGATCGACTCGCGGTGCAGTTTCGTTCGCGACCAGACAGGAGCAAAGACTCTGTACTAAACTTTTCAAATACACTTTTATAAACGGAAAAATATTTCTATTCAACAAATTACTTCTTCTTAATAGTCAAAAAGCAATAGACTCGGCCCAACAAGGCAGTTCTGGCATGGGTAGCACACTACTATAACTATATATTGAACGAAAAATAAATAATTCGATACCGTTGTATAACGCAAGGAAAAATATTTTGTCAAAAAATCTCTCTCTTCAAAATAAAAAAAAGAAGATTTTAACGATCGGTTATATACTTTATAGCCCCGAGACCTCAAATTTCACATTCGCTATTAGTTCCTTTCCGAGCATTTAAGAGCCCGGCAATTATTCAGCAAGCGCAATTATCTCATCAATATACAAGCCAACGATATGCTCTTACTAAAAAAATTCAGCGACTCGTTAGCCGACTGCACAAACGTCATGGGAATCGTGTATAATGCATCATGAGAATGTAATATATAATCACGCGAGTCGTCGGGTTCCTCAAAAGTCCAAATTAAACGATGCCAACCGCGGTGAAAACTTCCGCGAAAACAGCGCAACAGCTAATCTGCATCTCGCGGAAAATCGTCTCTCGCCAAGTTCAAGCGCCACATAAATACAAGACACTCGGCGGGCGTGCGCGTTCAATTGGCAATATTCTCAGCGCAGCGGTATATAGTCGAGCGTTAAACAGCCGTAGAATCGAAAAATCAAGCCGGTAAATCATTGCATTAAAATCGTCTCATTGTAAAATCTAGAAAATAAAAATTCAAACTTTTCAAAGCGGAAAAAATTGTACAAACTCAAAGTTTCCGGGACAAAGAGAGCTTTTTTTGCGCTACTATACGATACGCCGTGAGCAACTTTTTGGCGCGACGTAACTTTCCTTGCGCAAAAGGATAAAGTTCGCGTAGCTCGTGAATCACGCCGGCGATTAAAACTTCCTCGGCGCTATCTCGCGAGCGAGTTCCTCTTGAAAAATAAAGAAGGGAAAAAAACCGCTCGGAGATACCTGCCGATGTATAAATATTTAAGGACGTCACTCGTCTCGAGAAAGTTGGCACGCGCTTCAATGATCGAAAGCTGCTGCGCGGATCTCCTTTATTTTCGAGACGTTCGCCGATTCCCGCGAATTCCTCCCGAGCGAGAGAGAGAAAGACACGAGACAAATGGGCTCTGGTTCCGCCTGGGGAAAAGCCATTACCATTTCTAATAAACTCGCGGATGGACTTGGAGAATGCCAGGCGCGTTTCCGCTGCGGACGGGAAAAAACGATATGCTAATGGCAGTGCGCCTGCGACGAATTGAAATCGTGGCTTCTCCTATATATATACGCGTTTGTTTCTGCGCGCGTATTATATGATTGATGCGCAAATCTCGGTGATTTATTTTTCGCGCAGTAGTTTTTACTGCGGGGGTACTTATATAGCATGAAGCTGGCGTTTAGCGCGACAGGTGCGCACTGATGCGACCGAACGGTTATTTCGTTCGGTGGTTTTGTGTACCTACTTGTAATACATCAAAGTATAACGGGAGTCAGGCAAATGGCGGGTATAAATTTTAGCAAAAAATAAACAACAATTTTCCACGTATGCGGTATAGAAAATAATGACGACCAGAGTGTCCACCAGATATAGCTAAGTAGAATTTCTCTTATGTTTCAGGTCGTTTCGCTCTACGGAAGCCAGGGTGTCGCCAAGCTCTCCTTCGACAATCACACCGAGTGCAGATGTAGCGAGAGAAAGAACTTGGACAGTCATCGAAACCCGAGGCATAACGCGCAGGCGCCGGCCAACATCGTCAAACAACAGCGGCCGAGAAAACCGTAAGTCGCTTTTGTATATTTTGATAACCCAGTTCGGATTAGGCCTGATGTCGCGGGAATAATTGCCCGACAACTAGTGTGTGTGTCCTACATTCAGACTCGCGTTACACAGTCAACAATACGACACACACTGGGGGAAAAAATACGCCAGCGAGAAATCTGATCGGAAGAAGAAAGAAACAAAAAAAAAAATTCTTGCTTTTTCAGATGTCGCTGTCCCAGTAACTTCTTGCCGATGATCACGAGCGACGACTCCTGCGAGTGCACTTGCCCGGACAGGGACAGAGAGGAGACCTGCAAGAAGCTGCTGATGGGCAGAGGCTATCTATCGAATGTCGACAGACAGTAAGCTAGCCTCGTTTCTATTCTAACATATGGTATACGTATCTAAGTGCTTCACACACGAAATTTCCTTTCAGGTGCATAAAGGAGGACAAGTGCAACGCGCCAAAGTGCTTCTACGGTGCTTACATCGTTGAGACCGGTGGCTGTCCGCAGAAGACAAAATTCATCGAGTCAAACGCATGGACACGTCGTCCGAACAACAATTACCAGTATCCACGCGGCAGAAGTTGGAAGAGACCGTAATCCGTCTTACAGTATAGATGATATACGCAATGATGATGGTGCCATTTAACCCCTGTTTTTTTTTCTTCGTCTTCTTCTCGTCGGCGCCGGAACGAGATGAGCGAGACTCGATTATTTTTTTACACCGCGCTTAAATTATGTCCACGCGATACATACGTGCGCGTTTTGACGATACGTATAATGTGTAACCAGTGATTTGGGCTGTTTTGCGATATATGCGGCACAGTGTTTTTTTTTTTTTTTTTTTTTTTAATGTATAAGCCGTATAAAAACTATGTTATAATCAATATCGGATAGAGTGGAATGCGAAATCTCGAAGATGATCTTGTGCTTCGTTTTACTTTCTAATTTTAGCTGGATCTCGTCGCTTTTCACATTCCACTTTGCATTGTCAAGCCAGTCGAACTGTTTATGCAAACGAATTCTCGTATACGATCGATATACGCCTTTTTCTATTTATAATTCTTATAAAAACGATTCCTTGCTTCTAGTGTCGAGCGAATTTTATCCTGTAAATAAATACATCGGAGAACTTTGTCTTGATACTAATATATACTGACGCGATATCGATAAATATATCCGTTTTTCTGATGATTCATCAATGAAAATTTTTTCGTCAAACAAGTATACACTGTGCGAGTATCTTTTAGCTTATATATCTGTATACGGTGTTATACGAGTATATAATAGCGATCGGTTTTCGAAAAGGGAGAGCCCGAACGTCATGGTACACTCCACTGAAGAAGTATGTAAATAAAATATATATCTCTTAATAAATAAAGTATAATGTTAATGGCTATACTTATCAAAACATTTAAACATTCTAAATTTTATCTAATAATTCTGTATCGTGTGTGTAATTACGAATTTCTTAATTATATATAATAATATATGCATATATAAACATAATCTTGAAACGCGACATTGAATCTGAAATGATAAAAGTCAATGTTCCTTGAAAAAGTATTAGAATGGAAAACGCATAATTAATGTATAAGGAAAAACTCTCGAACGAGCGAAAATGAAAAGAAAAGAAAAAAAAAAAGACAAAGTTTAAAAACGAAATGAAGCAAGTAGATCTGAAGGAACACGCAGCTCTTCGACTGACTTTAAGAATTGAGGTAACTTAAACGGTATATAAGGAACCCTCGTAAGGAGATAATGTTAATGAGAAGTCCTCGGACGCGAGCCTAGTCTGAGGCCCTATCTCGATCCTGCGTACAAGTCTCCTTTTGCCTTTTCTCACGAGATTTTTTTTACCTCTCTTTGCTGCTACTTCTACGCTATAATATACCTGCTCTTCAAGAGTCGACCCAACATTTTCTCACCACATATAACAAATGGTGCATACATTTATTGCTGCTTATTTCATAAGCATAACAATAGATTTATTTCTTTTACAGTTGAAAATATAGTGTGAAATTACATGTTTCTGCGTAGGAAACTTGTTATTTTTTCATTAAAGCAAAAACTTGCATAGATAATTTTTCCAAATAAATGTATAACAGGAGAGTTAAGAAACGCAGGTTCGAAAGAGGTCCTTAACGTATCCACTTCGGTAATATATATTATTATATATCTTAGATAACATTTACCGTACATATTATACACCAATACTGAAACAACTCCAAATTTTTTTTTTTTTAATAACCTACGCCTTGTGTACTGCTTTACTCGACAGTTTCAAAACTCTATGATTAACATCTTTTTTTGAATTGTATGTTAGTTACGAAGTATTGAATTTATTACTTTTATATATGTTTCGCTTCTCAATTCATATGCGAGTTTCTCACACTATTGAAAACCTGCGCAGAAACTTTGTAGATTTATAGATGACATACACGAAGCATTTGTAAGAACGTTCATTAATTTAATACTTAGCATTACGGAAAAAAAGTCTAACCCCTCTTTTATACATACTTTTTAGACGTAATAAAATATATATGTACGTAGTATCAAGAGAACAAGACGTGATCTTTGCGACCTTGTAATAAGATGAAATGTATAATCGACTTAAGAGACATCGTCATAGTACTATCGTAATCAACAATTAATTCATTTAACGTCTTTGGTTACGTATGTTATTTTGACAGAAAAGTAAATCAATAAATAAAAACAAATTGTGACCTGACGGCCTGATCTTGTACACCGGACGAGGCTTAGGTGAATGCAAAATAAGCTCGAAAATAAGAAAAGAGACCAATGAAGGTCGCAATTATAACAAGCAAATTGTAAATTGTACTTTATTATATTATGTAATTATAAATAAGCTGTAGCAAAAAAAAAAATACAATATTTGTCGTCGTTGTGCATTTTGGTATTGTCAGAATCATTATTTCTCCTTTTCTATAATTATATCATATATATACCGTCGTAATATGCATGTTACATATAATATCAATCTGAAAGATTTTTGTTGACATAATATACAATAAAAGCAAGTAATATAGTATATCTTTATCTTCATTTATCAATTAGAAAAAAGTAAAATTTAGTCTACGATATAATTATTTGAATTTGAAATAAACAGTCGCACGTAAATGTTAATTCTCATCAGTGTATATGGAGATCAACCAATTTTCGCAAGATAAGTAACAGTTTTATTTTAATTTTTATTTTGAAAAAATATTTCTGCGATTATAGAACACTGTTACTGTTACCGACTACCGAGGCAGTAGTGTTTCCCGCCAGTAGACAGAGATATAAAAGAGGGCACCACTTTCCACTGATGCTCTAGGCTCTGCGTGCTCTCTGATGATGTGGGGAGCGGAGCCGGGGCAGCGTAGATAAGATTTATCATCTTATCATCTCCAAGCCCAGCCCTCTGGAGTTCGAAGATGAAACCAATGAAGTTTTAAAATAATATGACTTTGTTTTAACCTCAAACGCGTTTAGTTTTATGGCGCTGCGGCGCGTGATGGTTTAGATCAAAATATGGTGTTGCTTCACATGCATGATCGTTTCTCAAAATTAAAACAGTTATTTCGAGTCCAGGGAAAATCCTACACACTAATCGTGCTTAGTTATCCTGGGCTTCATTCTTTTTTTTTCAAGTTTTTTTAAATATATTTCGACCAGGTGAGTTATAAATATAGTACGTAATAGCTATAAACTTGACTAGAATTTGTTGAATTAAATTACTAGAACTGAACTCTCCAGGGGGTATAATTTGATGTCAAATTGATATCTTCTTTATATTCTCTCACTGCAGAGGGTTGTCATTTTGTCAATTTTACATAATTTAATTTGCACTACATTCAACGAACTTTTCTGTAATGTGCACAAATCTTTGTAGATCTGCTGTGCAATGCCTGGAACCAGATGCACAGTCGCTGTTTGCAACAACAGCTACGACAAAACAAAAAGGGCTGGAATGAATATAATTTATCACAAGTTTCCCAATAATCAACCATACAGAGATATTTGGATTAAGGCTTGCAGAAGAGCTGGAAAATGGAATCCTGCCTCGTGCCATATATGTTCCATTCATTTTACAGCAAATGATTACAAACAAGTTCCTCACTTTGTACGCAATGTATGTCACACAAAAAAAAGATTAAAACCAACAGGTAAAGAAGACTGTGGCTTATTATACTTCTATATAAAACACATTCAATCATTTTGCAGAATTCATTCTTATTCTTACTTTTCAGCCGTGCCTTCTTTATTCTTGACAGTACCTCCACCTATAGAACTTGAAGCTATGGGATCACGAAAAAAAATGTGTGTGAAGAAATATGTGGATGTAGATGAAATAACAGTGCAAGAGACAATTGATGAGATTAATGAGACTGACAATACCCAACAATCTATTGAAGACGTGCCAATCTTTGAAGTCTATCCACCTACAGATTCAAATGATTTAGAATTTTACTATGAAGCAAAAGAACCCAGTGATGGGTCAGAAAGCTTAGAAGCATATTATGAAGAAAATGAAGATGAAGGTATTGGAGAAAAATACTCAGCATTAAATGATAACTACTTTGTCACCGTAAAAGACTGTTCAACACAAACTGATACTGATTATTTTTTACAAAACTATCAATTATTAGTAAATAAGAAAGATAGCCTTGAAAAAGAATTAGGAAGATGGAATGATAGATACAAAAATTTGATGATGAACGTGAAATATTTAGAAGCTAAAGTTGAAAGTTTGACACTGAGTTCAGAAGAGGCGCCTTCAGCAGTTAGAATCAAAAAACGAAAGTAGTTTTTTTTTCTTATATAATTTAACACTTATCTTGATAAGCTTTTTTAGGATACAGCTTATAAGTCACTGAAACTTATAAGTCACAAATGTTTACAAGAATTTATAAACAGGACTGTTAAAGTTACTATTTTCATATAAAAGGTAGATCCCAGTTTTATCGCTTTGTTATAAAATTGTTGTATGTTAGATTAGTAAAGCCATTACTTTAAGTTACTTTTAAAATAGTTTATTGTTAATTTTACATATTAACATGCTGATATTATTTGTCTATGATTTCAATTTAAATAATTTGCTTCTTTTAAAGAAGTATTCAAGGCAGCATTTTAGATATTACTAGATTAGTTAGACTCTATTACAAACAGTTAAATTTGAGAAAAGTACAAAGAGAATCAAATCTGAAAAACAGATAACTAAATACTAGATATTAATTTTTGACGGTCTAATCAACAGATATAATTATAAGTTTTGACATTTGAAAACTTAAATTTCTTTATGTAGTTGCTTACATATCAAAAATATAAATCTAATTATAAATCATGATAGTGTGTTTGTATTTTTATGAAAGAAACAATAAATAGTTTTGCAATGTTGTAATGAATTATTTGATAAGTTTATTTCCTTCTTTGAGCGAGTGTATGAGTGTATGTCGTTTCAAGTATAGTACACATTTTGTCCATGAGGTGGCTCACTGCTTAAATGGGCTTAATGGGTATGGGTGGACAAGTGGATAATAATTTCTGAGATGTAATCAAAAAAGTATAGTTGTATTTGCGGTCTTGTAAGTCTTAAAATATTTCAAATATATAAAGTAATAATTAAGCAATATAGACTGACATGTATTCAATGAATCAACATTTTAAATGCTGTTCTATGCACATGTTGATTCGCTATCATTGTCTAGACATAATATCTAGGTTATTTGTCGTATTATTCATATTTTCAGGGTATAATAATTCTCTTAAATAATTTTGCAGGTCAAAATTAGTTTCAAAATGGATAATGATCATATTGTGCAATGTGACTTGTTTCATAAAGACAAATTAGAGGAATTGTATAAGGTAAAATATAAAATATTTACATACCTCATTTGTTGGTAAAAAGTTTTATCGATGAAAATCCTTTTCTCTTTCAGTTTTTGCACAGGTGCATAGATGAAATATGTAACTGCAGTGGCCCAACTTTTCAACACTTTAAAAATGTTCAATGGACGAAAGAAGAGTTTAATAATGTTCACAAACACATTTTAACATTCCTGCACAATCCAAGTTGTTTATATGTTAATGAAGAAAAAGTATGTAATAAAGAATCACAGCTTCAATTTTTATATTTTTGTATGTAAATGAAATTTTCTTTTTCATAGATGCCACTAGAATATCATGAATTTCCAGAACATGTACAACAAGCAATTTTGACTTGTTTAAGAGTACGAAAAAACCAATTGACCAATGCATTACTGTACAAATATTCATCCAAACATATTCCAACAATGCTTGAATTCGATTGGAGGTTAAAGGTAAAATATTTATAATGTACACAATAAAAATGTTCTACTAATTCTGAATATATTTTTTAGTACATCATGGGGTCAAGCAAAATGGCATCAATTCGGGAGCCTCTTTTACAGTTAGATTTAATTTTAAAAGAAAAACATGCAGACCAAATCTTAGAATTAGAACTCAACAAAGAAGAATTGGATTTAGTGATAAACACGATAGAAACTGTGATTACTTAATTTAAATATATTATGCTTTATACATGAGAAACTTCGTTTTTCAAATGCACTGATACTAAAGTTTTGTTACTGGAATGCCAATGAAATGATGGCGATTTGTTTATTAAGGTTATGAGTGTGCACCCGGGTTGCTTTTGTTGACTTGCACTATTATACCGTTGTAATTTTTGTTTAATGTGCGAACTGAAAAACGCGCTATTTTATTGTTAATCATTTAGCATTTGGCAAGTTATCAAAGGAATTTTATGACGATAAATTTAAACAACTCTCGCTAAAGACCGCCGAGGCCTCCACATATGCGGATATGGATATTCATCTCCTCTCTTCCTAATCGCTGTTATTTCAACTTTCAAATGAAAAATGAATTTTTAACCCCAAATCCGAAAAAAACAAAGATTGTCTTCTTCTCCTGTGTATATACAAGCTAATTCACTTGTCGCTACCACTAAAGTGGCAAAAACTACTAAATCGGCGTATATCTATATATGATCGGGTCGGATTGTTGGAAGATTCAAATTGACTAAGTGTTGCATAGAAAAATTATGATATCGCGCCGTGAATATCTTTCGCGTTGACGTCTGTATTTTACCCCTGTCGGTAAGAGAGCGAATGTATGTATATGTATACGTATGATAAATTCATGGTAAATGTTGTAGACAATATATTTATAGTTTTCTAAGAAAACCGTTGTAAATTGTCCATTTTATAACGGAATGTTGTTGCTTGAGAAAGAGATAATCGTCCTTTCAAACTTAAGAATCTTGCGTGATGCGTGATGACTGGTGCAGGAACTGTTTGTCGAGAAAACTGTTTTGCAGGCTGCGAAGAATGTTGGGGTCGATCTCGATTGTTGGACGACGGCATTAAATATGTGCGCCAGCAAAAAAAAAATAAAGATCTTAAGAATTTTTGAAACTTTAAGCAATATATCAATTATTATTTTTTTGACACGTCTACTATTAGTCAACTTTTGTTGTAACAACTTAGGCATTACAATTTACCGAAAATATATTAAAATTTTTATTGAAAGACCATCGTACTTAGATATACATATGTACATGTCCCATGTTGAATATCATAAGAAATATAATGGCTCGTAAAAATATGAAAAAAAGTCTTAACGAATTTTTTATATCTTCTTGCAAGTTAATGATTAAGGAGGTGAAACAACAAGATTTGGATAGTGAAAGGATTGTGAATGAAATGCAGGTAAAAAAACAAACAACCGCAATACACTTGTTTCACAGTTTATTATAGGTTATAGATAAATGTAGAATAGTTTAGTTACTATTATAACTGCTGATCAAAGATACTGCGGACTGTGAGTCTCGCATTTGAAAACTTCCGCACACGAAGATACCATAATCGCGCGGTTTTCGCTCCCGACGCTCAATACGCACACGATCGTAAAAGCTGCTCCGCTTGTCGAAGAATTTTCAAAGGCGATCACGAGTCCGACACGGCGATAAGGGTGCGCAAATGAAAATAATTCGCTCTCGTCGCTGAGCTTTAAAATCGTCCCGAGAGGAAACGGTGAATTTCGTTGTAAATATTATTACAGACAATGTTTAAATTCCCATTACGAATAAGGTTTACTATACAATTTTTAATTTTAACTCCTCTTACTCTTACTTACTCTCTTTCTCGCTCTCACTCTCGCTCTCTCTCTCGCTCTCTCTTTCTCGCTGGCTCGCCTTACTAATTAATAATATATCGATTTTAAAATCAATGCCGCTCATGCGGACGTTTATGACCGCAGACTCTCCCTTTCTTTTTTCTTCTCTCGCTCGCTAACACTTAGAAATTTTCAGTATTTTTGTTCTATTCCAATCCGGGTAGGGAGCATATACGTATAGAGCATATATGCGATTTCACGGCTTTATTTCTTTTTAATTATTTACTCCTTTCTAATAGTGTAAATTCATTTTCTTTATTAATTATATTGGTCTCTACGCTACGGTCTTAATGAAAAAGTTCCTCTTTAATGGTTATTTAGGATTAGTTGTCGCTTCGCTTTGGGAGATCCGTATAAACGTAGAAACGTGGTATGAAAACTTGAAAAAGGTTACGTTCCGGCTGACAATTGTAAAATTGTGTCTTTGTTTCGTCTTTTTTTTATATATTTTTGTGCGGAATTCTTATTTTATTGTAAATCTGGCAATATTCATCAAAAAGAGATTACGATGGACTTTGTCTCGTGTGTAAAAAGTGGCATATTTTGTTCTTTTCGACTTTCCGAACAGACGCTGAATTTACACAAACGCATTCCCTACGTCTAGGTTATATATCACTTACACTGCTCGAGTTTATGTATCTTATATTTCCTCTAATCGTGTATTGTGTACCTCGTGATGCATGAATTTTTTGTGTACTCGCAGCATTTAGGCTTATTTTTTGTCATTTTGTTTCGCATGGAAGAGTTTGCACCTGCAGTCTTGTTTATCGTTGATTGTACAAGTACAAAAGTAGCGAAAAGAAGAAATCACAAAAGCAATTGAATATTATGTTCTCTCTCGTGCATTTAAACACATTTTTACGATCACCGAAAACGCGTGCTCAACGAGTATATATAATAATAATATACCATTGATGTGCATCCTCCAATTGAATATCATTTTCTTTTCCGTTTCATCGCACTTGCAATCTATTTTCTTTCATTAATTATTTTCGTTTGTTCGAGCATACTTTCTTCGCTTATCTGTTGGCCATCGTCCCACCAAATCCTTTTTCATTATTATCTCTTTCGCGCACTTTCATGCTTCCATTCATTCAGCTTTCCCAATTGAACACACAATCGCGCACAAACTCTCTCGCGTCCGTCGTTTCTTTTTTTTTCTTTTTTTCTTTCACGTTATTTTAAAAAGCTTGACCGATCGAATATCGCCACATTTTATTCTTTCTCGCTTTCCTTCCACGCTTCTTTTACAGTATACAATAGTAGTATGGTTACGGGAGGCTGCCACTCTATTCATTCCATTTCTTTCCCTTTTTTTGTTTTTTTTTTCTATTTTATCATTTTTCATTCTGAGTATTTCCCGCAGAGTACACAACGATAAGCGACAAACTCGCGATCGAAGGAAAAAATGCCAAAGCGCTCGTCCTCTCTATCGCCAGTTGAACGCCGCCGCACGCGATGCTGCTCTCCTTTCATTATTAATATTAATCTTAATAACAATTAATGACACTTTAAAATTTCTACACTGCAGGGCAATATCATCGTAACCTGCGGCTGGGCACGGCCCAGTATTAAAACACTTTCTTGCTCGTATGCTCGCCTCGCGAAATAGATTATAAATCGGCAATGACTCTCGATTTGCAAAACCGGATAAGATCGTCGACGGTCGCTCGAGTCATATTTTTTTCTTTCAGTTTTCTTTAATCTCTGTCTCTTTTTTTACGCTTTCGTTTATCTTATGTTTTTCTTTTTCCTATCATCTTTTTTTTATCTGGCGCTTGCAGTTTTAATTATTTCCATCTTAAATAAATCGACCGTAGCCCTGAAAAAACTACACTCTCCTGTCCCGTCTATTCGCTTGCTGTCAAGTGCCGTAATATAATTAATTAATATAGGCCTACTATAAAAAGTCTGTATGCTCTCGCGATGTCGCGCTCTGCATTTAGTAGACATCGTCGTCGCTCCGTATTTTTATTATTTTTTTTTTGTTGCTGCTCGTAACGAAAGAACGTCATTTTCGGTTTTGTTGCAGGAATGGTCCAAATATACATATCTATATAATATACTTTTTTGGTTTTAACGAGAGAAAAAACTTTCTTCTTCCCAAAATACAATTCGGTTAGCGGCGCTTATTCATTCAAGTTGTTTTGGTGGACTGAGTCAGCGACAATTTCCTGAAACAGGCAATGATCTCACTTTAATATGTCAGTCTAATTTAGTACGTCGCATTCCGCGACTACGCCAATTGAAATTACGCCATCCAGACTATCCAATTGCCATTAGAAAAAAAAGTTTAGAAATGTTTCACTTTAGAAATAAATAATGTTAATGCAAATGCTTAAGAATTTACGCCAATCATCATAAAACGTTTTTGATTACTAGACACTGGGCTTAATTTGCTGGTAATTGGTATGCCTACACTGCGTAATTGCATGTAATTAAAAGAAACTTACATTCACTCCAGCACTCTCAATAGTTTCATTAACAGCTGCAGCCACAGCCTTCTCACTGATGTCAATTTCCTCAATAGCCTGCAAAAAAAAGAAAAAGTAATTAGTTTTTTAATTCTGAAACGCTCAAACCAAAAAGATTTTAGATCAAGTTGATAAGTTTGTCAGATGGCCCCTCGCTCAATTGTCTTCTTAGATCAATATAATTTTTATAATTATCGATCTGCAGGGTTACCAAAGTTCAGCGAACTGTTGATAAACTTATGGCGATCATCACTCAAACCAGTATAACTCGAGTAAAGCTACTATATTAGCTGGTAGTTGTGCAGTTAAGCGGTATATATAGTAATTCTCCAAGTATTTGTGCACTTGCGGGTACGAAGCTACGGGACGCCACCTAGTGGCAGTCGCCTCAGTTAGAACCGAAAGTGAAGTAAAACGATTAATAAGAAAGAAAGCGTTGACATTTCTAAACGCGCAAAATAGAATAGTCAATTATTGAGCAATCAATCTCAGTTATCGACCCTTCGGTGCTTGTTCATTTATACAGCTATCGGCTGCAGCCGATAGCTGAATAATTGGCTACCAAGCCTCGGGGGTCAATTGCAGACAATGGAACTTCAACTCTGTTCTCTCGTATCTAAGTTTACACAGGGTGTATTTTAACAAATCGATAAAATAAAAATTGTCTATATGCATACCTTGGTCACTGAAGCAACATCCTCTGTGATGGCGGGTGCGGGTGCGGGTGCCTCAACGGGCACAGCGGGCGGAGGGCTCTTGGGAGCGTCATCCGCCACGCCGTTCTCCGTGGGTGCCTCGACGACAGCGGCCGCCTCTGGCTCCGGGGCGTTCTGCAAACGTCAAAGGACAAGCTTCTGGTTAGTCGCGCTACTCGCCAAGCTCTCTTAACGCGAGTCGCGTTGCATGCACACGTTTTTTTTGTTCTTTCTTTCACGCGACTCGACATAGATATTTAGACACTGAGAAAACAATTTCCTTAGCTCTTACTTTGCTGAGGCTTTAGAATATAGCAGAGATAAGAGACACATTTACTTTTGTTAGTAGAGTGTGGAGAAATTCTTTTTTCAGTGCACACGTATAAAATCCACATATTTATGTCTGTAATATAGTTTGTCTCGCGACGATTAACACATTGACTGTTATTGAATTAAGACATCGCCATAGCACTGTGAATTCATCACGAGCTGAGAGGCAGATTTCACCAAAGCTTAAATGATATGATGTTCCATGAGTTTATGTCATCATGCTAAACGCAAATATGATTTCGAGCCTGTCGCTTTAATGTATTCCAGTGTACGTTAATTTTCGAAAAAGACAACCAGCATGCAGTATACGCAAGATGCTTAAAACACTATGTGTGAAATGCAATTACGAACGCTGTATGATATTCTCGTCTATCAGTGAGACTTTGACTCGTTGAAACATCTATTCCGCATTTTATATTTACAATATATTATATTAGTGACATGAATAAAGAATAGATTTGAGTATAGCATCCGTAAAATTAGACGTTTATTGGATATTGGAAAACGGAATAAGACGACTTTTAACCAATAGTCAATAAACGTCTAATCCAATCGCATATAGGTAATCCATAGTGTTAATAATCATAAGAAAACCAAGAGGCAAACAACACAGGTTTATGGCGATAGGGAAAAAGAAGGAGCTGAAGGAAAATAATCCCGAGTTGTTTTAAGAACGTTAAAGCATACGTATATGTTAATCCATGATTATTATTATTATTTTTATTATTAAATGTCCGTAACAGAGTCAAAAAAGGGGAATTAGGCAGGACAGAGACAAAGAGTTGCGAAGATCTTTCGCAAAATCGTTCCAGTGGTCCATCGAGTCTGTTACTTTGCCCATTGATGCAGATCGAGACTCTCTTTTTTTTCTCTTTCTTTCGTCTGTCAGGACTGTTTGCTTCTATCATTATTATCCAGTTTATGAATGTTTCCCCAAATGCTAAGAATGCAGTCGTGCGTCCCTCTTTCACTTTTGCAATGTTTATTTTTTAACGTCTCCAACGAAGCCCCAATGCATCAGTCTCTCCATCCAAGACATCGCTTCACTCTTTGCCGTAAATTTTTTTTTTTTTTTTTTTTTCACTACATTTGGGCATGTCCGTGCGTTAGTCGTAAAATCTGTGCATAAAACTTCTGACAGAACTATAAATAAGGAGTGAAAATGTTTATAGGAGATTAGAAATTGAGTTGCGGTTATCGACTGAAAAAAGATGAGTTGAAATATTAATCGGACAACAATCTAGTCTATCATTGTTAAGTGGTTTTTAATTCAGAGGTGGAATACTTGTAAGATAGTTTTCTAAAAGTAACAAAACTACAGGTGTATACTCTTAACATGCATCTCTGCATAGTTTTTTTCCTCAATCGATAACCACCTCTCCATATACTGTCCCGCGTGAGATCACAATGAAAGAAATAAAAGATTTCACAATATTGTTTTCAAAGAACACAAAAAAGACTATCGCACTCGAGATTTACAAAAGAGCTCGACAATATAATCGTTCCCGCGCACAAGCTTCAAAGAGTATGTATAATCGTACATATAAACCAAAAAGAGAAGAAACAGTCGATGTCGCTATGTGCTATCGTGTGTCCCCAGCAGAGAGTTCTCATTCTCGCTCTCGGTATATATGTATTTAACACAATCGCTCGCTACATATAACGAACATATAAACCACAGCGCCGAATGCTTTTTTTTTTGTTTGTTCGTCACGGTCGCTCTCTATCGTTCACATGCCAGGAGGATGTCGAGGTGTTGTTTTTTGTTTTGTGTTGCTTTAGTCACCTGCACGATCTCGGGCTCCTCCTCGTCCTCCTCTTCGTCGTGCTGGCCGATGCCGTTCTGCAGCACGGGCGTCGGTGCCTCTTCTGCGTCGTTCGTCGTCGTCGTCGTCGTCGTTGTTGTGCTGGTCGTTATCGTGGTTTCTGGCTGGTTGGATTCCTGGACGTGAACCTCATCCTCGGCGGCCTCGTTAACGACGACCTCGTCGGTGAGGATTTCCTCTTGCTGCGAGGGCGGCAGCGGCAGCTCTTCCGAGTCCTCTTCGTCGTTGGCGGGGCAGTCGGTGGCTTCGGGTTGCTCGGGTTGCTCTTGAGGCTCGGGCGGCGGCAGCATGTCCAGCGAGTCGAGCGTTTGCTCGGCAGTGGGTGGCTCGGGCAGCGTGTCGAGGATCGCCTCGACTGCGTCCTGCATCGTCGTCGCGGCGAAGCTTGCGATCTTGGAGGCCGCGACTTCGAGAGGTGCGGGCGAGTCGGGTAGCGGCGGAGGCACGTCTTCCAGCTCAGCCTCCAGCGTCTTCTTGAGCTGCTCCTCGAGCTTGGCGATTTCGGGATCGAGCGGCGGCGCTGGCTCGGCAAGTTGGACGGGTGCAGGAGGTAGCTCCGGCTCGGCCGCAGCTTCGACTACCGGAGGAGCTTCGAGCACCGGAGCAGCCTCGACAGCAGGCGCAGGAGGTTCGACAATAGGCTCAGGCTCGACTACTGGAGCAGTTTCAACGATCGGAGATTTGATCTTGAGGACCTCCTCGACAACAGGAGGCTGCTCAGTAGTGAGCACGACAAATTTGGGCTTGCTGCTGAGCTCGTCCCGGATCTTTTGCTCTTGCGTCTCGTGAGGCAGCTTGAGGGCCTCGGCGAGTGCGCTGGCAGTCGGGGCGGCCTGTTGGGCCTGCTGCAGGGGCGAGGGATCGATGGGCGTCGGCGGGGGACTGGAGGGCAGGGCGGACGCGTTGTTGGCGGCGGTGCAGGTGGCGGTGGAGGTTACGACAGAGGGACTAAGGAGACTGATTTCCTCAGTGGTTTTCCTCTCAGTGATAGACGACGAGGTAGTAGTGGTAGCGGTAGTAGCGGTATCGATCGGCTGGCTCTCGGTGCCGGGACTGACCTCGACTTGCTTCTCGGCGACAGGAGCAGCTACTGGTTCAGCGGCCGGAGCTGGAGCAGCGGCGACGGCTGCGGCCTCTTCCTTCTTGGCTGGCTCCTCGGCGGGGGCGGCGGCTGCTGCTGCTGCTGCTGCTGCGGTCTCCTCAGCGGGCTTGCTCTCCTCGGCGGGCTTTTTCTCCTCCTTGGCCTCCTTCGACTCCTCCGTTGGGCTGCTCACGGCGGACTTGTCCTCGGGGGTCGCGGCCGTCGTTGCTGCCGCGGCTTCGGCCTCCTCACCGCCCTGGAAACACAAAAATGCATTAGTTATTTCTGAAAATCGATCCTCACTCAGTGAGTTACATAAGTAAAATATCCGACAAAGCGCGTAGTTCAAGTTCAGCCGAGCGTCCCTATTTTTAGTTTCGCGGATAGAATTTCATACTCGCTTTGTAGAAAAATACGCAGATATTGAATTCGCGCAGCAGGTCTATTGTCAGTTCGATGTTATCTGTAACTGCGCACAATATCTCCCTGGTCATACGATACCATTACGATTTTCTCATTGATAGCTCGTGGGCATGTATACGATGCTCCGTATACCTATATAAAGAGGGTCCCCAGCATCGATCCTCATCGAAACTGGATTTGGCTGATGGGGATGAGCAGGCGCGCGACCCTTGATTCGGCAATAAACCCCCCGAAAAGTGGGGCAACGGAGGACATAAAATTAGCATAATCTAAAAACACGAAATAACTTGGCTCGCAACTTTTGTAATTACGCACTATGTATACAAATGAAGAGAATCAATCATAGCCGAGACCAAGGGAGCAGCAGCGATTAGTCAGTGGAAACATTATCCAGGAACCGAGAGCGAGATGAAAGGAAGAGCGAACGGAAGGAATAAATAAAACGCGCCTCGACTGAAGAGATAAGACTCTTCTCGGGGCAAGAAAAGATCCGCGTAATATAAGATGACGAGAGATAGAGCGAGCGGAGAGAAATGAGAGCAGCGGCTTACACAATCAATAAAACCAGGAGAATACGAGGGAGAGAGAGAGAGATAAAGCCGACCGAGGGGGGGAGGGAATATGAAAAAGCTCGAGAGAGAGAGAGAGAGAGAGTGCATTAGGGGAAGGCGAAAAATCCTCTCTCGGAGGGTGATGCATGCGAGGGGAGCAGCGACTGCTCAGGGGTGACCAAGCGTGTCAGTGTGTCAGCCGTGGTGCATGTGTTCCTTCTTTTTCGAATTTGCATGCCGCCATCGCGTTAATTTAAACGGATGAACCAGCGATTTTGCCGAAAAAATTCGTCATACAACAATATATCAAGGACACAAGCCTCCTTTCACGCGTAAGACGAGAGCTTATACTGCTCTCCCTGTATATGCGCGATATGCCCGCAGAGAACGTCGCCCCTCGCGTATATCGATCGGCCGGCGAACGAACTCGAACAAAGAGGCGCGGCTGCTGCTGGCTTTCAATTTGGTGAATTAAACACACTCGACGAGCGAGCGAGGGGTTTTTTTTGCGAGCTAGCGTGGAAATATCGATCGGTGTTGTGGCGCGTGTGGAAAAAGTGGAGGAACAATTAACGGGACGTACGCCGGCGTGGATGTATTTTTGCAATATGGGATCGTTTGTTTTGATATTTCAGGGATACTATTTACGTAAGCTGAGTTTTCATACTTTGGCGTAATATACTGCGCAGAATGATTTCTTCTTTTTATATAATTAGGTCTGTCGTGTGAAATCAATAACAGAATGTAGGTATAGCATAGCGTAATTACACTTGTGAGTCGAGTCAAGCTTCGCAAGTGACTCCGTAATCGCGTTATGAAACTGAAGATGAAATTGCATCAGCCTCCACGCGTAATTCCACAAAATCTGAATAATCCATATGAACCTCTCACTAAAAAAATCGCACTTCAAAGCAGTCTCCAAAATCCAGAGAAACTATACTGCAAGCAGCATTGTTGCAAAAGCTGACTATTCCGAAAATCCGACAAAGCCACAGCGCGAAAGCTCTCTCGCGTTAACACGTCTCGCTGGCCGAGATCCAGAGCGAGAGGAGAGCTTTAATAAGCTTCCGGTTGGCCGCGATCGCTATCGGCGCAAAAACCGAAGAGAGCTCGTCAGAAGTGTGTCGAGTTCATATTATAGATGCCTGCCTCGTGAATATTCATATCTCTCGAAGCTTGAAGCATCAGCTGATGGGGGGCTTAGGACGACGGTTTTGGATTAGCGCGGAATTGAATTTTCCGAGTGGAGGAACGATAAGAAGAAACGAGAGCTACTTTAATATCTCCTCCTGCTGTTTATGTTAAAGCCTCGGTAAATTTCAACTCGGCAAATCCGACTTTGAATCAGCCCCTCCGCAATAAATCCGTTTTACACTTTATATAGAACTCGAAGCTCCAAAGCAACGCAGTGTGGCATCAAAAATACATTAGGCTAATTTCCCGTAATGCTCCCTTTTGACTTCTCTGCTGCCTCTCCCCTGAGTAAACAGACAAACGCATACGTATAAATTATCGATCGCACGATCGGCTTCACTTTCGACGGGACGCTTGTCGTTCCCTCCTATATGATTGATGCGCTCGCATGACATCTCGACGCATCGGTCGCACGGCTGAATGTTTCAGGAGATCGAATTTTTTTAGAGGAATTTCGGTCATCTCTGTGGGAGTGACTTGGGATTTTTTTTTTGTTCTGATATATTAAGGTTTTAGATGACGTTGGTGATCTTGAAGATGGATAAGAGACGAGAAATGAAGCGTTCGATTCAGCGACTACCAAAATCGAGGCAATATAATCATGAAAAAACAACTCGTCGACAAGACTGAAATGCAAATTTCATTAATCCAGCCAATTTATTTCCTCGGCCAGCTGACAGCAGCTCTCCTACTATGTTTGCTCAAATATTTATAGCAGCCATTATTATACAAAGCCATTTATCCACCCGAGAATATAATTAAAATCTGGCAAGTGCGAAGATTGCTTGGCAGCACACTGCATCGCCGAAAAAAACTTATCGCTAAACTGGCGAGCAAACAACCTCGATTACAAGTCACGTATATATACGTGCAGGAGAAAGAAAAATATCCGAGCACTCGTGAGCGATGCAGCTATAGTATATAGTAGCCATTTCACGGCGGCGGTGCAGCCCATCGCGTGCGCCGTCCGTTAACTCGCTCCGAAGCACACATCAGCTCTCTCTCTCTCTCTAAGCGCCGCGATTTGTTCCGTAATCGGTGGAATTAGCATTCGCCGTCCCAGAGCGCGAGTAGCGTATAATCGACGCGCAATTCCCCGGCGTGTACTACCTCGTCTTTCGGAAGTCGCGCAGATGATGAAGACGAATTAAATTTATACGCGCACTGGTTACGCTAATGAGGAGGCGGATCTCGCATGCATTTTCATGAGACCATCAGATTGCATTTTTTTTCCCTAGATTAATGGACTCGAATTGGATTTGGAGGAGACACGCGCGCGTATTTTATTGAAAAAAGCTCGTGATCAGCATGCGACTCGCGCGGTCAGCAGTGACGCTCGTCCGGTTCCGGTGATCATCGAGCTGCACGAGTGCACTGACACTAGACTAATACTATACTAGACTCTTTCTCACGTGCGCGTACTATTTTAAAAGCCCGATCGACCGAACGAGTTCCTTCGCAGGCTGAGACTATTTTTATACCCAAAGACGAGTGTCGACTTACGCGCTTGTACCAACAGCAGGGGATTGGGATGCTTGCCGGGACAAATAAACAACAGTGCGAGAAGGAGCTCTGCTACTTTACGTTGAGAGAGTAGTTAATCTGAGCAAAGTTTGAAATCCAAACAAAATACGTTAGTGCGGAGTAACTCAATAAAAAAAAAGAGAGAAAAACAGTGAACAAGCAATCGGGTCATCTTAATCTTCCAAAGCATCGAATTCCGCAAGCTCAGAAGCCTCAAAATTTCCGTAGGTCAATGCGAAACACGTGTTAGTCGTTTAAGCACAACGAGGGCGAACTTGTCACTGTCAGCTTGATGTGTACAACGGCGCACACAACTCTTGGGCCGGGCCATCACTCGTGAACGGGATTAGGGCTAGTAACTCTCAAAAGCACACACGACATCGCTGTCACAATTCGGGGAACGTTGTTGCCTCGCACGCGCCACACCGGAAGTTCAGAGCGACGCGCTAATAAACTTGCCTCCTAATCAGATGCTCCCGCGCACTTTCGCTCATTGTCTTCTATGTTAGAGAAAGTTTAAAGCGAAGAAAAATGTATTTATCGGCAATTTAAATCTCCGCAAGCTCGAGCGTTAATACAGCATCGACGTCGTCGTCTCGAAACTCATCGCGCGTAACCGCGGCTGCTAATGAACGTATCAAAATTTGATGAGGCACGACAGATTCGATAAAGACTCTCTTCGCCGTCATCTCCCGTTTATAATGACATTATTTTCTGAAATAATAGGCTTGACTTCCGGTGTAACGAGGCATCGCACGTTTTGTTGTTATACGAGAGTTAGTTTTCAGTCAGGAAAATTAAAGAAAAGGAGAGAGAAGAGAAAATCAAAAAAAGTCAGTCCATGCAGCGTTCGTGCGCCGTACCGTGGTTCGATCAACCGTGATATCGTCACCGTCATCATCGGCGTTACTAATGCCGAGTAGGGGTATCGCCGCCAGAATGCGCCGAGCTCCACGAGCCAGGAGCCCGGCGGCTCGGTACACGCCACCGCTCACCGTCCGGCCTACCTTCAGCACGGACTCCATATTATCCTTTATTTCTCCCTTTCTCTATATCTTCTCGTCGCCGACGCCCGGAAAACCGGTTGCTGTCACCTCCGTCTTCTCCTCTCCTGATGCTCGTGTCGCGGATCAAGCTAGACCTGTGCGTGTGTGTGTAGCAGCGGCGGTGCTGGCTATTTTTTTTTTTTTTTTTTTTTTTTTTTTTAGTCTAGCTGAGTGGGTGTATTTTATGGGACGGACGATCGAGTACGACTGATAAGATTGATATAAGGCGGCTTTTTTTTAGCTGCTGCGTGGGACGACTTTGGAGGGAATATTTTTTGATAAGGTGGACTGGCGTTTCAGAGTTGTGGAAAATTTCGAGGGAAGAATTTCTGGCAGCTTTTGTGAGCTAGATAAACATTCTATTTTGCAAGATGAGCGGGACGATTGCGTTTACTCAATTTTTGTAAATAGAGCTGTAATACTGCCTGACGTAAGAGGCCTCGAAGCAATAATTTTTGCGTTTCATCAGGTATGAAACTAGGCGAACTGTTTTGTCGATATTTTGCTTAAAAAACATCTTCTGGATAAGCAATATAAATAAAATCTTGCAAATGTGTAAAAAATGCAAAACGAAATTCGCCGAGGAAATGTTTCTGACTCATCTGCAATGTCTCCTATGCGTAACTGCGATCCTCGTTTTCGAGAGAAATTTTAGGAGTCACGAGGATCTATTTCGGTTGCAAGCGCAGAGAAAAGCATTGGATTTAGAAATCTATCTTCGTCGTCTAATTTTATAGCGAGAGGCGCTGCTTCAACATAACCGTACTACAATGAACTCAGAATTTCCATTGTTGAATCATCATTACACATCATTGCCGACTGAACGCAATGATTTATGCAACGAGAGTCATTAGTCCAAAAATGAATGCTCGAAACCTTTAGTATACACAAAATGGAATGTTTATCAAGTGCCTTGTATCAATCTTTCATTTCCCGATAAAAATAACCTTGCCGATATACTGTAGATTTGTATTACAGAGACAAGTAAGTAATAAATTAAGAAAAAGAAAACTCGATAAATACCAAAAATCTCGGCACAAAAACTATACAAAAAATATCCTCTCGATCGTCCGGCTCGATTGAAGCCCTTTTCAGTCCAGCAATTATAGCACCGCCGCTGCAGCCAACAAACCTCTAGCCGTGCGTATCCTCACAAACTGCCTGATGGACTTGTACACCGTAGAGAAGAGAGATGATGCGCACAAGAACGAAAGAGAGAGAAGAATCGAGTCACGCTTGAGCTTTTCGGTCTCGGCGCGCGTTTCGCGAACAACTCGGAGCCGGGCGTCGCTGCCGGCGTCTTTATATAGAGTCTCCCGTCCCCGGCGCGGCTGCAGCCCACACGTAGTCGTCGTGTGCACCGATGGAAAAAGGCGGCGGCGGCAGCAGCAGCGGTGGCGAGTATAGAGAGAGAGAGAGAGAGGAAGGAAGGCGTCGAGAAAAATAAGACGCGACATAGGCGTGGAGCACAGCGTATCGGGAATGCGCGCGAGTAGGTGGTGAGCTGGTTGAAGGGAGAGAAAAGTAGGAAATGAAGTGTTGGGCCATGGAGTTATGGCTCGGGTTTTGTTATTGATGGCTCGGAAATTTCGAGCTGTAATAACACGCATAATAGATCAAAGGGTGATGATGGTGGGCAGTGATTTTTTTGCCGACCGGTTGTATTGCGTGTGCGGTAGCTCGCGTCAATGACAAAAGGGGTCAATTTTTTGCGCGCAAAATATATACGAACGCGCGCAAGCTATTTTAGGAATATCGCGGGGTTATGGTTCCTGGAGATTGGCATTAGTGCTTTCTATTTCCAACGATCGCCAGGAGAGAAACAAGCCATCTCTCAAGGCCTCTCGGGGGATGTGTGTGTGTGATGTATCGAGTCGCGAATTTTTCCAGAGCTCCTTCGGATATACTTTGTTTACGGAGAGGATTTTTCTTGTAAAGGGACACCGTAACCGATAACATTTCCTCGTAAGAGTTGTCGCACAAACAGTTGGATATTACAAAAAAAATCGACGCAAGAGGCAGCAAATAACAGCTTATTAAATCGACAAGAAAGAGCAGCGAGGAGAAGTAGAAGAAGAAGAAGAAGAAAGCTCGACTTGACCGCCGAGCAACAAAAACACGGAGAGAAAGAGCGCGGAAGAGTCGAACTGACAGAGGAGCTGTGCTCGAGAGGCGTCTCATCGGTTTTACGGCGCGAAAAATCCGTGCAACCGCAAACCACGCGGCTGCGTTTCTATTCTCGTCTACCGAGAAGAAACACAGACTCTCGGCGAGCGAGCGCGCGCGCAGAGTGAGACGGAGTTTGCAAGAGAACACGACACTACTGCGCCTTTGGAATTGACGGACGGTGGCGACGAGTGCTATATATCGACAGCGTATATAGTCTTGGTGATATAATACACCCATAGCGGATATCGAGTGTGCGCACGCGAATAAAATGCCGCTGCACTGCGTAGCGTCTCTCTCCCCCGCACACGACCTCTTGCTTCTTTTTTTCATCTCAAGAAGCGCACGTGTGCGTCTTTTTGTACGTTTTTGCAATTGGAAGGGGAGCAGCCGCAGCCACGGTCGTTAATTTTTATTAGGGATGAGGCCCGTAATTACTTTCTCGGAACGGCCATTAGCGTTCGAGTCATCCGGCTAATTAGTCAATTGATACGGGAGAGAAAGTAAATTTCAGCTTCTATACATAATATATACGAATGCTCGGCCAATACGCGCGGAGGTGTCTCTCCGGTTGTCCAAATAAAAATTGCTTATGATATAACCGATCGCTTCCCGTAGTCGCGAGAGATCAAAGCTGCATGATAATTGAATTGTCCCGCGCGTCGCAAGCGACCCTCGAGAGCAAGAGAAGAAGCTTCGCCGAGCTTCCGGCGGGGGCAGCAGCGAACGAGAAACGCTCGCCGGTTTATTTATAGACACTATAATACTGGCTGCTGTACTGAGACCGGCAACTAAGCTCGTCGCATTACCAACGCAGCAGCAGTCGCTCGAGAGAAACATTTTTCGAGTAAACAATGCACTTCCATCATTCGGAGAGAAAAAAAAATAATAACGTAACAAGGGAAGAGAATTACAAGTTTTTGCGGCGTAGCGCGCGAAACAGCAGTAACTACACACTCGTCGGAATGCTAGGAATGCACTTAAGTCCATTAAAACGAAACGCTAACAGGAACAGCGTGTGCACTTCACGCCTCGCTCGTATACAATTAAAACGTTTCATTTGTCGCGCCCTCTCCGCGCGCGCGGAAACTAACGAGGTCTTACGTATAGATGTACTGTATAACACAAGATCAAAGTGTGTATATACACTGTCTCTCTGGCAAATTGCTGCGCGCGAGTTTTCGTATATTATTTGGGAACAAAGTTGGATGGCTCTGCGATGATAATTATACGGAAAATTGATGGATCGTCGCGTAGGAGTTGAGAAATCGTCCACCCACGGGAGTAGAAAGACGAAGAGACAGTTCGTTAGCTTTGATTATCGTGGCGTGCATAACGTTCATTGCTCATTAAAGGCTCGTCTCAAGTTCGCTCTCTCTCTCTCTCTCTCGCGATATTATTCTTCTAATTGACACCTTTATTGAGAGGAGGAGCTCGTGTATCGATTGTTTTGCTGGACTGTTTTAACGAAGCCGAACTTCCGAGAAGAAGAAGAAGCTGTATCGCGATACATGATTAATAAAACTGAACGCAGGTAATCACTGCTAATGAAACGCATTAACAATTCATTGCTCTTCGACACCGCGTCCCTAAAATAAATAATAAAGTTAGCCTGCACCAATCAATCGACGAGCGTCAATTTTCGAATCAGCCGAATTAACGAAAAGTCAGCAACGATCAGCCACAAATATTTGTTCCCGTCGTACTTACACACACACACGCACAAAAAGGGCAACAGCAGTTTATAGGGCCGATCGAAGGGAACTGCTGCCGCCATAAATCTCGCGTAGAGGGGGGGGGAGCTCGAAATTCAGGGCGCGACGACGACAAATATGGGCCGACGGCGTTCGTTATCAGTTCGTAAATCATGTAGGTGTATGTGTGAGTGCATGTGTACAGGGGGGCGAGAGAAAGATCGACTGCGGCCGTTATTTATGGGAATGCGAGAGCGACTTTTTATCCACTTGAGACTTTTGGGGGGGAACAATCGATTGACCTGTTTTGCGCGGGGGTGGAGATTAATTCGAGGGGACTTTTTTCGAATCGATTCCTATATTGAATGATTGATAATCGTCATTGCAGTTACAGAGATGATTCTTCGCGGTGATGACTTTTGCTATATAGAACGTAAAAGGAGGGAGCGGAATTTCCAAACGTTCCATAAAAAAAATCAGCAAAACGGAAGCAGCCCTGAAGTCGGCGTCGTAAAAAAAGGCAACTACCGCACCCACGACAAATTGACCCAAAAAACCACACCAAGTGGCGGCCGAAGCAATAAAAAAAAAGAGAGATAGAACAACCGCCATAAAAGTTCACGACACCTGGCGTGTCGAAATCCGTCCCTGAGAGGAAAAAAAGCGCGCGTATATGAATAAAAAAGAGTCCTACCCTACTGATGCGCGCTGACGCAATCGAATGAGGGAAAGCCTCGAGGGAGACACCGCCGTCAAAGGGGAGGATGACTCTCCTCTGAAGAAGCGCAACAGGAAGGGAGACTATACGCGTATGAATATATATGCGCGCGAGAGATCGGAATGCCGCTGCAGTTTCGTTAATAATACAGGCTCTCTCTCTCTCTCGGTGAGTATTAAATATTTCATTCTTCGTAACGTGGAATTTAAAACAGCCGTCGTACGAAATGGCCCCGATAAGAGAGGAGGAAATCGTAATCGATTCCTTGTCTCCAGAGCCGTCGTAATCCTTTTCACGGGCGCATTTACATCGCACCTTGTATGACTGCGTGTACAAGAAGAAGAAGAAGAAGAAGAGGGACGACAGAGCGGCGGGAAATATCGATTTTATCGGCGGCCAGACAGACTCGCTGAATTTTTCATGCCCAGCTCGGCTCGTCGAGTGTGATTGTGTTTTCCCTTATCTTTCACTCTTCTCGTCGGCGTGACGAAAATAAGAAATTTCACGAGTCGCGCGTAAAATGCACAGCTCATGTCTCTCACCGCGCGGTTTCATGGAGATTGAAATTTCATGCCACCGTGAAGAGAAGAGAACCTTTTTATTATGACTATTTACGAGGGGTAAACACGAGCGCGGAGAGGGACAAATTATTTTGAGTCACTGCTGAATGCCTAACGTGCTGCTTAAATTTGAATTTTACGCTCGTCTGACGCGTCGCTTGTTTATTCCATTCTCGTGTTGTTACAGAAAGATCAAACCTCGGCTCGACGACTCTGTGTCTCTCATACGGAAAAAAGATCCTCCGACTTACCTAGAACAGAAAAATAAACAGCAATCAGTAAAAATATTCACAATATTAGTACAAGTGTCGGCAATTACGCTAATGGAAGAATAACACAGCCCGACGCCGTTCATCGATAATTCCGTTGAGCAAACTCAGCCGTAATTACAGTCTCGCAGCAACAAACAAAGCCGAGCACCCCGGGAAAATAATCGAATCCGTCCTAATCAAATTAATCGCGCGCGCCACACCCATGTATCTTTATTTAATAAGAGCCTCGACAGCCGGCACACGGAAGAAGACTCCCACGATATATATTCGGTACCGGGCCATCTGATTATACATATAGAGGAAGATGAAAATCGGGGGAGGCGTCCCGCTGAGGGAGAAAAATTGAGGTACGAGCAGTCTTTCTGATTTGATTTTGATTTATCGACAGCTATTGGACTTTTCAAGTGCTGTTCGACAGTTTCGAGCTTTGATTCGGCTACCGAAGAGTCGCTTTTATTTTCCTGGTATACAGTATAGAGAGAGAGAGCGACGATTCAATGGGAGACGACACCGGAATGAAGAAGCTCCCGCTGTGACGGACGGAGTGGCTATTAGGTGGGTACAAAAATACGACAATTGGCTGGCTGGGATTTATCATCGTTAACAGCGGCCCGTCAATCTCTATTCTAGCGAAAATAAAATCCGAGAAGTGCGTTTTATTCGTTCCAAAAAACTTGGCTTCGAAAATCTCCAGCAGCAGCACTTCCGTCATCGACAAGCCTCTCGACCCGCTTGATATTCCGTGGATGGCATCGTGAATCCCCCGATCTATGCTGATCGCAGCCACTTACTCACCAAGCGGATACTCGATGCAGTGCACCAGCACTCGTTCTCTCGAGCAGCGGACAAATATTGGCGAGCCCGGAAAAAGGGGCGTGAGTCTCTCTCTTTTCCGTGACCCCGATCGAGAAGCTGATCCTCTTGACCCAATACCGGATTGCCTGCATCAGGGGAGAGCTACTGGCTGAGGTGAAATACATGTCTTTTTCATATATAAGCCAGTAATGGGACTTGGCGGAAAGTCTCCTCCTATATATTGCGTCGTGTTGCTCCACCCTACGCGAGTGTTTTATTGTTGCTTCTCTACCGAGATGTGTGTGTGTGTGTGTGGCACGCGCGAAAAATTACACACTTTGTCTGGCTGCGCTGCAAGTGTATAAGAAGCAGCTTCTCCGAGACATAAGGGGGGAGAAGTTTTTAGGTCAATGTGTATTTACGCACGTGACTCAGAGAAGGGGGAGTTTTGTAGATTTTTCAAGGCAATGTCGAGACGACAGAGGAACTCGTCGTCTCTTTAAGAGAGCTTTTGGTAATTTGTCTCTCGGAGATGGAGCACGAGATGAGAGCTGGATGGATTTCATCAGCTTTTTATGCATCAGACTCGTGAAGTTATACTGTTAATCCAGAGAAATTCGTGTGCAAAAACTTTATAGCGAGATTCTATGGAGAGAAAAAAAGTCGACGCGTAATCTTCTACTTTAACAAAACTTTGCAGCCACCATCCTCATAGAAAAGTAAACAGCCAGGAGAAAATTACAACCGCCAACACTTACATACCAATGAACGGACGCAGACACTCCCTCCTTTGAAGGGGGAAAACTTTTACTCGTTGCATCTTTCAGAGAGAGAAGACGTGGAGAGAAAAATTAAGAGAGCAGCAAATATCGATCTTTCTCAGCGAAGAGTACGAAGTACTTGAAAAACAATCTATCCTTCGATAAGAAAAAAAATAAAGAAACTGCATACATCCAATTCGAGAAATCCCCGAACGTTTCCGCCTGATAAAAGTCGAACGACTTTGAGATTCGAAAAAATTTAAAGCACGTAGAGCCTTCTCTTCTTCCCATCAGAACTTCGGCCGAAAATCTCTCGAGCGTCTCCTCGCGGATACTTTCCGCTCGAGTGGCCAACTTTTTCCTTTCGCACCCTTTTCAAGCAGCAGCAGCAGCTTTCTCTCCAAAATAAGAGGAAAAAAAAGAAGCACCAGCGAGAGAACATCGAGACCCTCTTTCCCGCGCGCGGATGGATTGTGCTTTCGTTCGCGTCGGGACCGATAAGCTCACTCGGGAAAAATCGGTCGACGACATTGCTGAGCAGCTTTTCCGATTGTAATTAAGGCCTGCGAACTTTTAATGAAAGCCGAATGGACCGCGGAAGTTTCCTGTTGTGACCCTGCCTCTTCTTTTCGGATATTGCTTGCATCAGAGAGAGAGAGCTTTCTCAAGACCCAGCGCATTTGAATCGCAAAAGCGTCTTGATTGCCTGAGCAATTAGCGCGAGGTTTTGTGTGTCCACACCGTGTCCGTTGCCGTTGACCAAACGGATTTCAATGCATGCAAATTAAAGCTAAACTGTACAACAAACACGCCGGAAGCTCTGTCCGGCGTTCAATAATTCAACGTTCAATTACACCATAGCCGTCATCGCCACTGCCGCTCTGATTAAAGAACGCGCTTCAAAGCCAGAAATTTAATCCCAACGAAATGAAAAAAGAAATTTTCCCAAAAACGTAATCCCACAGCCTAAGCAGATTACACACTCTCTCTCGTAACAAAAGCTACAGCATCGACATTCTGCACGCAAGCTCAGCCATATATACACGGGTGCAAATCGCAGCAGCAGTGCTCCTTAATTTCGGCATGCCTGCAGCGGCGGCTTTTCCCGAGCGAGCGAACGCAGGCCATCGGAGAAACGCGTTATATAGAGCCGGGAGAGTGAACGCGAGTCCGTCGGTTGCTATGGCAACAGCTCCGGCGCGTCCCGGCGTCGCGCTGCGCTCGATACTAGACGCCGCCCAAATCCGCCAGGGCTGTGCACACCGCGAGAGGATATATCCTTTTTAGCTCTCCCTTTTCACGAAGAACTGCAGCGGCGAAATTTTTAATTTCCCCCGGCACTGGCCTTTTCGCGCGCGCGCGCGCGCGCTGCGTTTTATGCGTTTTTAATGGTCGCGAGCGCGCGACTTTGAACCAAGTGCCGCGTGATGCTGTTTTCTTTTTTCCCCACAGCAGTCGAGTGAATTTTGTTTTGTGTTTCAAGCGCCCCTCGGCTGCGAGGTAATTATACGATGAATGTAAAATTTACCGAGCTTTGTTGGATTCCTTCTATTTTTATCGCTGACTCTGGCGTCGACTGCCACCGTAAAATTGCAAAACTTGGTATATACTATATTAATGTATCCAATTGTGTGATGAACCTCATCGCAGCGGAAAATAGCAGCGGTCCCCGCAGAATATTAAATTCGAAAATGAAGCGGGAGCGTATTTATCGCGCGTAATATTGAAATTCTGAGACCCTAATAATTGCATAATGCGTAAAATAGCTGCCGCGAGTTAAATTGGAATTTTCACCGGAGTATGCGTGTATATACCTATATAAAGCCTGGAAATAGCAAGAGAAGGACCTTTTGCGGGCTCACTACTGCTGCTGCGAGATGGTATCGACCGGCTGACTGCAGACGCGATACACACACAGCCAGAACGACTCGTAGGAAAAAAAAGTGAGTAGCACACGAATTTAAGAGTTCGTCGCACGCCCTGCGATCGAGAAAATGGATGTCGGAGGAAGAGAGATTGCCGAGCTTTAAGTACTCGATTAGAGTGAAGAAGCTCCCCCGGGGTCTGGGTATTTAAAATTGGATTTTTAGTTGCCTCAGCTTGAAAAGAAGAACTTGCGAACTTGAAGTTTTACTTAATTTTTCAGCGGGAAGGAACTTTTCATGCGTTTCTATATATTCTAGCTAACTTGATAATTTTCACTCGAGTTCGCTAAGCGCTCGGGAAAAATTCGTCAGCAAAAGCCGTGATAAAACGAGAATAATTCTCCTCCCGCACTTTTTCAACCCTTGAGAGAAAGGGAGTTCACCCCCCCCCCCGCGTGTATATAACGACTCGCGATTGTCTCGACGCTGAAGCTTCGCGTGAAATTATCGCCCGAGAGTCTTTATCTCCTCGCGCCCTCTTTTTTACATTTGTAAGGGGGTGCAGCGTCGCGACGAGAGGAAGAGTAATCGGCGGAATTGCGCGGAATCGACGCGGCCGATGTCTTCTCCTCTCACTCGTGCTGTATATACCCTTTTGTCTTGTTGAACGGTAACTTTTACCGAGAAAGGAACAAAAAAAAAAATATAAAATCTCCTTCTTCTCTGAACGTTATAAGCACGATGCCAACGATCAATATCTCATCATCCGTCAATCAGCTCTAGGCCCATGACCAAACAGAAAATCCAATCGCAGTCCTAATCAATAAAAGCGATTTCTCTTTATGTTCCCTCTCTCTGTCTCTCCTTTATCCACGAAAAGCTCGATACGGTCGTCGGAGTCACACAGAGGCGGTGGTGGCTTTGTTGCATCAAGAAAATTGTTTTTTCCCGACCGGTGGGTGGTCGTGTCCCTTTGGGCTATACCGAGAAAACGACGACGACGGGGAGCAGCAGCAGCAGCAGCACAGCACTCGTAGGGATATAAGATTCCTCTGCCGGCGCACCCGTTTAATCCAATGCCGGTTTCTTAAGTGCGATTGACTGGCCTGCCTCAAACGAGATTAAGCCTTTGACAGCAGTCTGACCTTTTATTTCGGGAAGTGATTCGTAAGGGGTTAGTACGCGATACCTCGCAGAATATTTAACGAACGAACGTGATACTCTTTTAAACGGATCGAGCGACGACCTGAAAAAGCTTTTACACAGACACAGAAAAAAAATGTAGTGCAGCGCTTTGAGGTAAAGAGAAACTCGCGCTGGGCATTTTAAATGAACGTGGAAATCGCCGACGGAGCCAATAGTCGCTCGCCAACTTTGGACAGCTCTGCGATGGAAAACGTCAAATACAACGCAGGTTCTCTGTCTCAACGTCGCTCGCTCGCTCGCTTCCTTCTTCCGTTCGTCCTTCTCGTTAATTTCAAAACATTCGAAGCCGCCATAGAATTTTGCGATAAATGAAATATCGACTTTGAAAAAACAATCGTTTTACAACAATTAACGAGTATAGAGAATAAGAGAGAAGCCTTGGAATAATAATGAGACGTCTCTTTGATTTCAACTAGTCCTCCTGCCAATGTAGTATAGAAGCTGCAGCTCCTCGACTTAATCGACGCGCGAAACTCGAGACTGCGAGGAATCCGAGACGCGAGCATCCGTGTGGCGAACCTATACGTGACTAAGTGGAAAGTTCGAGTGAGATAATTATTTGCCAAATGACGGGAGGCGGCAGGTTTCCTGGATTTCGTCTTTGACTCTCTGTAAGCTGCTGCACTGTATCCTTTCTCTCCGTGGTTTTCCCATGATTACCATGACAGAATCAAAGATATATAATTAAGCTCGTTTCTTTCGAAAAATTTTCAAGTCTGATTTAGCCGCGCATTCTAATTATAACACGTAGAACCGCGCGAATGACAAAGCTGGTTAATAGCGAGACCGCAGCTTGTCGCGTTATTAATTGGAGAGCACACGCGTACATAAAGCGTGTTACGGCTAATTGAGGCTAATTTGACCAGTGCTTGCATTGTGCGTTCGAGCTTGAATCCACACAAACAAGTCGATTCTTTCGAACGACACCAATTACGCGAGCTCAATTTGAAATTCATATATACACACAGATCACCGGTGCGCTTGATCGAAGTGTAAACGTAGAGACGGAGCAACAACAATAAAAAAAACTTACGCGTTCATCAATCACGCGAGTCTCAATTTCCGCCGCAAAGTCGCTCGATTAATTTATGATAGTCGCTTCTTCCGCGAAATTAATCATCGCAAAGTTTCGCGACCAATTCACTTGATCTGCAGCCGATAATCTCGATGACTTTCGAGCGAGTCGATACCGACGCGTTCTAACGACCGAAAACCGTTCCAGACAGCGGCGTTCAACAGCTTTGGCTCTGCGCCAAGAGTCTGATTAGTTTGTAATTGCGTATTGTTCCCCTCCTCCGTAGTCCCGTAGACGCGCTTGTAAGGAGTCTCTTGCGACGCGCTGAGGAATCAGACGACTCTTCAGCGGCTTCAATTAGGCGTAACTTGAAAAAAAATTATTATGCACGAGCCCGTCAAAACAACAACAACTCCGATGCAAATTAACAAGGTAAGACAATCGCAGCTGCTGCTGAGCAATCTCGGCTTACCGGAAAATGTACTACATTCTCGCGGAGAGGAATAACAGGGACGCGCTCGCTTGAAACCAGATATTCTCCCTGTGTGCAGAGGCGAGTCCTCCTCCTCCCTTCTTACAGTCAGCAACTTGAAGTAAATCCGAATCGACATTGCCACGTTCCGCTGCTCGACAAAGTTATCGCGCGCCAGTCTTTTCCCTATAGGTATTCTATCTGCTCATCTTAGCTCCTCGCGTGCATTCGCTCTTCGTTTAATATCGGATAGTCTCGAAAAGTCACAATAGAATTACAGGACGATTCCTCTTCCCTCGAAAAAGAAAAATAAAAATGAAAGCCCCCACACGTATCAATTTCGCATTGTTCCCACCATTACAACCTGTCATCCCACGTCCGACCCATCTCTCTTACCGAGGAACAACGCGCTCTATAACCAGCCGTCAGAGAATGAAGTCTTAACGTGTCATCAGCAGCAGCAGCAACGGGTAAAACAGAGAAGTGCATAATATAATGCCGCGACCGTGACCGTGACGCCGGCGCGTCGAGCCACACCTGAGCCCCCGCCCTTCCGCCTGACCTGAGTCATCGAACCGTTGCACGCGAGAAAGAGACTTTATGTACATACGCTAGCTCGGGTTCAACGGAACTTTCTTTCTTAATTAAGACGTTTACGCAGATAAGCCGTGTAATTGGCGGTTCGGATGCTGCTGCGCATTGTGTCTATGTGTGTGTACATGGATCCTAATTGAGAGGCAGAGCTTAGATGTATATCAAAGCCGCCACCCCAATTAGTAAGAAACTTTTAGATTCGCGACTTTTGACAAACTTTCCTTAGCCAGGAAAATTCTAATAAAAAAAGCCAAAGCCCGCTTTTGATACAGTCGCGCAATGAGAATTGACATAAGCCTATTATTTGCCGGGACTCAACGGAGGAGCGAGAAATTCAAACGGCAACTCCCCCCAGAAAAGCCGTGTGTGCGAGTGCCAAGAGAGCTTTTCGCAGCCGAGCGAGTAAAACTTTCTCAGCTGCGCCATTCCGCAAAAGAGGGTAGACTCGTCGAGCTTTTTATACGTATTTCGTCTACTTCGGCAACACCTGCTACCAACACTCCCGAGTGAGCCTCTCGGATTTTTCGAGAGAGGAAAAAGGCTAAAGTGCTTGATTTTATTTGCCCCGCCGCCACTGCTGCTGCACAGCTCTGAGAAACAAAGCGAGTGTGTATATACACGTACATTAAGATTTCCTGCAAAGCTTTTCACGGAGACTTGCTTTTCGCACATAACATATATAGACCTACGATGAATTATTTTAACAATATATAACTGAGAGAGCCCGTATGCAGCGCAACGAAAGCGTGTTAAGATGGCTCGTTGAGCCCATTTATATACTGCGCAGCGTAGTCGTGACGCGTGAATTTCAACGGTCATTATCGATGATTGCCTGAATTGAATAATCGCGTTACAAGTTATATCTCACCCACGAGATTTTCGACACACAATACGCAAAACGCCCAGGTCTAATCGGCCGTTAACCAGCGAGCATGTCCAAGTACGGCAAGCGGTGCGTGCAGCCGTCGTCTGCGCGTTCACGCGCGCCCGCAAAGTCAACCCACCCGTTTCTCCACGCTCAGCGGCGCTCGATCACGCGTGCGATCTCGCGCCTACGGCCACATTTATATCGCCAGTTTATTTTCGCTGCTACGGGAATAGCCGCCGGCTGCTGGATATATTCTGCACTTTTGAGTATTGGAAAAATCAAACCTCTTTCGGCATCGACGTTTTCGCGGGTATATTAGTGCGGGTGTCTGGAGAATCGATCTCTCGACTTACCTGTAACATAAAGAGAAATAGAAATTAGTTTGTTGGAATTATAAATTGGTGTATATATATAGAATATTTGCGGAATTTGACGTCGAGCTTATAACTATATTCGATCGAGGCTCGATTCATAGCACGCACCGCAATTTCCACTTTGCAAACACGAACCGACCGCGGTCTCCTCCCTCATTTCCTGTTCCCGAAAAATATCCTATAAATCAAGCTTCGCGACGTCCTCCTCGAGAGCAAACAATATCCCCGAGCTCAGGAGCTTGTCTTGAAAAAGAAAGAAAAACGTCAAAAAAGCGTGTGGCTCTGTCATCCGACGTTTTCCCATGTCCGTCAAGCGGCCAAGAAATATCCCTGGGCTTTCGATTCTCTCAATTTATGCGGAGCAATGCAAATTTTTCGAGCTATTGGTCTCGGCCAGAAAAGAAGACGGTATGAGGTAGTAGGTAGCTTTGCATGACAATTGCGGGTCGCTACTCTTCGTGCGCGTAATTAAGGGAGTAAGCGGGGATTCTCGCGGCGAACGAATGCGCGCTTGATTTAAAATTTTTGCTTTTCGAACATCAGGAATTTAAAAGTCGCATTTTTTGAAAATTTAAAAAGATTCACGCAGCCCATCGCCGCTAACAAGAAGCCCTTTGTCATACAGTTACATAATATTGCGCAGCAGCTATAGTAATCTCCTTTTGACGCTGAAAATTGCTTTGACACCTTAGCCGCCGCTACAACGTCACAGGGAAATCGAGTTACCACCGTATAGAGACAAACGCCGGAGAGAACCTCTATAATCTAAGCAAAATTCGTTTTCTTTTCATTTTCCAGCCGATGCAGCGAGTAATTATTTTCGCGCTGCTGCTGGAAATTAAATCGTACCGGAATCAATCACTCGACACTCCAATTAACCATCCGACAAGCTCGTAAAAAGAAGCTATAACCCCCGCACGAGAACGTATTTTCCCGCGAATTCCGACTAACAGGCAGCCGTCTAAGGACTAATTAAATGCATGTACCTACGAAAAGCGAGAGCGAATAACCCACGCCACCTTTTATCCTAAACCGCGCGCATGTGTGTCGTACCACCTCCGACCACAAAGCACGAGCTTAACCGGCTTCCGTGCTGCTTTTGTTTTCGTCTGCTGCCTCCTACATACACCCTATCCGCATATAAGACAATTTACCTAATCCCCTCCGGAGACGCGAGACCTAATGAGATTGATGAAAAAAGAAGGAACCCTCTCGAATTCGCCAAGTATAAAAGCTCTCCTTTTTTATTCTTTAAAAGCGCGAGGCATTAAACGCGTCCGCGTTTTATTAAGCGTCCAGGGCACTCGTCTGGAGATAACGAGCCTCGGCTCGTTGCGCGCGTTTAACGCTCTTGTGTGTATATAGTATATATTATATACACTTGATATTAAATCGTCAGGAGCGTAAATTTCAAGAGGCTTTTTCTTTACGAGCCAACGATGCCCAGCAGCAGATGAACGATAACCAAGCCAATGCAACTACCCTCGAATCGTCGGGCTCATTGTCAAACTTGGCCGGAGCATTAAAATCCAGACACCCGGAGCAACAGAGCACGCCGACTCGAGATCTTATCGATTAGGTGCGGCGCCGCGCCCCTCGCGGCCGTCTTGCGCGATGCTCTTCGACTGTACTTCCTGCTGGCTAAACTTCTGGTGCCCAAGTATAAGCTTCCTCGATAGTTCCGAGAAGATTATATAATACCTTCGTCTATATATACCCACAGTATTTAAGCGAATGCGAAGAAAAAGACCACGTGAATCACAATCACACCGCCACAAATCCAAAGGGCCCCGTCAGCCCGGTTTTTAAAAGCCTCTCGCGCGTGTCGTTACGCCCAAACTTATTTACGATCTCGTAAAACCAAGAGAGACAGAGGCTGCTTTTGAGCGGTACCGCCGCCGCCGACGACAATGTCGAGGGTGGCGGGCACGAGGAGGGATGATAGCGCGCGATTGGCCAGATTTATGTGCGCGACCTCGAATTATATATGCGCCGACCGGTTAATAAATTAGCCGCGTTTATATGCTCGCAGAGAGACTGCTTATCGCTCGATGATCGTCGTACAAATACACGCACACACACAGTGTCTACTCTATTTTTAGTTAATAATAATAATATGAGCGGACTTTCGTATGAAAAATGTAATTACACCGACGCGTCGGCCGTGACAGTCTCACACACAGAAGCCCGGAAGCTAGACGAAAGGCAGGCAGTTCGGGCTGTGTGGCGTGAAAAGCCGATAATTACGCGCGATAAGTGCGTGACTCGCGCGCAAGGGCGCGAAATTTAACGGAGAGCACGCGCGGTATCCGGGAAGTTTGGGCCGTTGAACCGTGTAAATAAACGCCGCGACAATGCCATGGCCAGACTCTCTGATGCGCCGATCGCTTCGCAGTTGTTGTTGTTGTTGTTGGCGGTTCTCTGCTATGTGACCCCCCCTTAACTTCCTCTATACTGCAATGTATGTGTAAGTATATATATATGTGGGAAATTGATCTGCACTCTCGTGTTTGCCATTTAATTTGCTCGATTGCTTTTACATTCGATTCTTTCATTTACCGCGACAATGCCGACCTGTTGTAAGTTACTTATGCATTCGACGCTTTTTCTACCCCGACGTTAATCAAACTGCGTTATGAAAACGTACGCGTTTTTCCCGAGACGAGACTGAAAAACGAGGCACTTAATAAGCAAATCGAGCTCTCTCTCTCTCTCCCGCAGCAGAAAGAAAGCGCGACAGTCCTGCTCATATAATATATCAAGAGCTGCCTCGTGTGCAAGTATATACCTACGTTGCGATGACGCGACGCTCGCATAATTCAGCGCCGCTCCCTCTGAGCGAAAAAAAGAAGAAGAAGAAGAAGCAGGAACCCCGAGAGCTGTGCGCTCACGCAAATCCTGAGGAGGAGCTGCGGACGGAGGAGAAAAAAAGAAGAAGCGACGGCGGCGCCTAAGGGGAATTTCCAATTAGTGCGGCCGGACCACCGCAGGAATTAGCGCGACATTCTCCGCAATTCCGAGACGCCCCGATGTCCGATTGGCTTTTCTTCTGCGGTTGTGCACTCTTCTATTTGAATTTTTTACTAGGTATATATATGATGCATGAGTTTGGAGAAATTTAAACGTGAATTTTCCGCGTCTTCAATCCCCGGAAAAAGTTTGTTCGTCGAGCGAGAAGGAGAGAAAAAAACAGCGCCGAGTCAATTACGGTCATTCGATTTTCTTTTGTGCTCGCGGCGGTCGACGGCGAGAGAATTCGCTTTCCCGCGCGTCAGCAATGAAATTAATTACGCCGCCGCGAGCTATAGCGCGCGATTTACCGCGAGGCTCTTTCGCCGGGAACAAAGGACCTGCTGAAAGTTCGCCGAGAAACGATTCGTTACGTAAATCGAGCCGTGCTGCAGCTGTTGCTGCTGGAAAATTTCAGCGGGAAATTCGATTCTTTTTTCCCTCGGACCCGAGAGAGGCAATTATGCGCGTAATTTTAAGTAGGATATAGATGCGAGCGAATGTTCCGAAGGACGTATATCAACGATCAGGATTGAATTTCCTTGAGAGGATAAGTCTCTCTCTCAAGAGAGAGCACAAAGGGACGTGTATCGCGGCCGTAAAAACAGTCGGAAGGGCGAGTAGCTTTCGGTAAAAACGAAGGAGAGAAAAAAAGAAAGATAGGCATTATCTGGCCGAGCGATAAGTGATGCGAATAATATCGTGCTCGATGCCGAGCAATAAACATAAACGGACCTCGATGCCCGGCCTGAGATAATTCGAGGCGCGAAACTTTTTCAGCTATACGACGAGGAGTAGGAGGAGTATCGCCGCGCACGTGTACACTATAATACCAACGACGCAGAAATACGACGGGGCTGAGTCATTCTCGCTTCTTTTTATCTTCTTTCTCAGCTTCAGCTTTCTTCGAGCTGCCACGAGTTTTTTGCCGCTCGATTACGGCGTTTTTATTGAGCTTGAGGTTCCTCCTGTAATTTCGTCGGAGAATTTTTCCCTCCGATGAATGGCAAATACAACTTTTCACGGAGTTTGTTATTCTTTCAAGCCGTTGTTCTCGCGCTCGCCTTTTTCCGGACGCTATTTATTATTTCACTGGTGGACGGCGGAATTGGAAAAATACGTTTTGTCGAATAACAGAAGCATGTATTTGAGTATGCAGTTTGTTTTGTTAATTGTTCCCCGTCTACGAGTTTCATTAGAGAAAACGAATGGTTCCAACTATATACACAAACCTCGTAAAAACAACCGCCACGTAAGAAGCGCAGTAAAAAAAAAGGCGAACAAGACCGAAAAACGGTTTTACGAGCGCCAAGCAGCAACGATTAGCTGCCGCGCCTATATACGCGATGATATATCCATCGCGACAGCGGATTTATCGCAGGGGATACATCGAACGTTGCACTGCGCGCGAAAAAACAGCACCGACTGGCGATCGTATTTTTTTTCATCCTTACTTTATAGCATCGAGTTTTTCATTGTTACACCGACAAAAAAAAATAGCACAAAGGACGTGTGCACATATTATAGAAAGTAATGCGCACAATACACAAATGTTTTAATTTATCAATGAAGCCTGACCCGAAAAGAAGAAACACGCGGCGCTGCACGTATATACACACATATATCCAGTGATTTATCGCCAGGCTTATATCGGATTAACACGGTCTCGAACAAGGAGTAAACGGATCTCGCCGTTCGAATTTGAAATCTCTGATCGATTGCTCGCGAGCGCGCGTGAATCAGGCCTCTCGGTATACACAAGCCTCGATCGAGAAATCGATTTGGATGACGGCGGCGGCGTTTTGTAATTTATCGTAATTCATCAAGAGAGAGAATCGGACTATAATCTTGCTGTGCTCGAGCGAGAAGTGAAAGGGAAGGGAACCGGCGCAGACAGTCCGGCGGCACGTGAGAAATAATGAAGAGACTTGAGTGACTTACCTCTGCCAAAGGCTCCTCCTTGGCGACGTCTCCATTCTTCGGCGTGGCCTCGCGCACCGGTTTGCTCTTATCTTTCCTGCTGAAGCTGATCGACCTGAAGGACCACTTCTTCTTGCTCTGCAAACGCACAACGATAATCGAGACGTTAGCTTTTTCTTATAATACTTAATGTTATAAAGTTTTACAGCTAATTGAGCGTATTATCCCCGAACGAAAAAAAGAGAGAGAAAAAACGCGAGAACAACTTTCCATCAAGATCGTCTCCCCGAGATATAAAGTACCTCCCTGTATATATACATCGATCGACCAGAGACGCCATAAGGTGGTGGCGCAGACTACTCCGTCGTCGTGCAGTGCACCCACGCTATGGCAATAAAGCGCCAACGCACGTATCTTTTTCTCTCTCTCTCTCACTATATAACGCACCTTATCCTTCTTTTTGGCCTCCTTGGTGTCTGGCGAGGTGGCGTTGGGGCTGGCAGGAGTGGCGGCCTCGGTGGGCGTCGTGACCTCGCTCGCGGGCGCAGCCTCTGCTGCCTCCGCGGGCTTCTCTTCCTCCTTGGCTGCTGCCTCAGCTGCGGGCTTCTCTTCCTCCTTAGTTGCTACCGCCGCCGCTGCCGCTGTTGCCTCCTCTGGCTGCTTCTGCAAAAGACAGGGAAAGGGTATGTTAGCAGATGATATCACTGATTTTTTTATTGCTTACATGAGAGCGAGAGAGAGTCAGTCTTTTTGGGTTATTCATGAGAGCGGACACAATGTGCGCGCGCGTGCCTTTGGGAAGGGCATGACTTTTGACGCTGCGAGATTTACTGCTACACAATGGGAACAAAGGAATATTCTCTCTGCCTGTGTGTGTGTGTGTGTATCGGCTGCTGCTGTTGCTTTTTTTTGCATGGCCCACAGTTTTAATGCCGAATCGAGGATTTCGTCTAGAGGTCGGTGTCTTAATGAACGCGCTTGACGCTTGGCTTATCATAATTTTACATGATTATAGTTGGAGCAATTAGTATTTATCGATGTGTGGAATATTCTCGTGTTATAAATAAATTAAACGAATTTACGAGAAGCGCTACTGAGCAACGTTTCGGCGAAAAAAGCACGCGCGCGCGCGAGCGAAAAAAAGACAATGAAGCCCAACTGTCGATACGTCAGCGGCATTGTGCCAGGCAGACGATATTGTTTTTCCAGCCGTGCTCCCCCTCCATGTGCGCGAAAAACTTTATTCTTTTTATTCTCGGATCGATGCGTACGGGTACAAAAAAAAAAAAAAAATGGCTTTGTGCTCGCGGCTACATTATCATCATTACTATATTCTCCGGGGTGAGAGACGTGTTTGTATGCCGGCTAAATCGAGCGGACTTTATTAAGTTTGATGATAACGCAGCCGACGACGATTCCATTAGGTCGGCGAAAAGACAGTTTCCACGCCGACAGCCACGAGAGAGAGATCTTCATACGCGTATCTCCGAGATGGAATCAAATAAACTGGGGCTCGTAAAATATCGCTTATTTCCGGGAACGCCATCAGCCTAAGCCCGGAAACTCGTTTCCCTCGCGCGCTCACGAGATCGAGATAATTGACGCTCATCTCCTCGAGGGCGCGGCTCTATGCTGATGGGGGAAAGAGAAGGAAGGAGCCGAAGCGAACAGATGAAAGCGCGGATAGGCGCGAGTTATCAAGATCCATATACACTTTTCGTCATGCTTTTTAATGCGCGCGAATATAATCCTTAAAAGGCGCCGCGATACACGCGTATATGCTATAAACTTTCCTTGAATTTTCATGAAGAGAACATCGGTCCCGCTTTGTCCCGTCAGTGGGAGAGAGACACGGCCAGAAAAAAGGGGCCGCCAACAAAGAACAATGGGGACGAAGATGGAAATTGAGCGGGCGAGCGATCCGGCAGCAGATGCGCCTCATAAAGACACGGCGAAAAAAAAAATAAAGAAAGACAGTCCACAGAGGTCAAAGAGGAGACGCGAAAATAAGAGGGGCTTTCATTGTACAACGCCATACACATACCGACACACAAATCGGACAACAGCAGAGGAGCGATAACCTCTCGATCGATTAATCGATCGCGACGGCGAGAACCATTAACCTCTGTCTATTTTTCGGCCCCGCAATTTCGAGTCATTGATGCAGCAGCAGCAGCAGCAGCAGCAGCAGCAGCAGCCGAGCGCCGCGCGTCGGTTATTACTCGAGCGGCATTCCTCTATATATCATACGCCGCCGCCGTCCTTTTATGAGGGCTTCAAAACATTTTCCAATAAAACCTCCCGCCGCCGCGAGTGTTATCGTCGCTCTCGGACTATACTTTATTGTTTTTATTCGATCGCTGCCGCCGCTTCTTGGTATTAAAATTCTTCGGACAATCATAAGGCGACGTAAACACGACTGATATATTTTTAGCGAGCTTGATGATATATTTGCAGCAGCGTCGAATGTTTATGCGAGTATAAAAGGAATAAAAGGCTGCACGAAAGAGGAGAAAAAATAACGCGCGGTTTACCTGCGCAGCCGTAATCACCGGTATTACCTAATTACCATGTATGTACACCTAATGCTAACCCACATTTCCGCGTTTCAATTAACGGACTATTAATGCGCCCGAGATTACGAGCTTCGTATAAAGTGTACACAGCTTCGCGTTATTTCAACGATTGCGCGAGAAATTAAAAAGCGTATGATAATAATGGTGTAATATTTTCCGAGCTCTATAACGTGTTTTTTTTCGATATTCCGCAGGCAGCGACGGTGGCGGTGGCGTAGCCAAAATCATTATTCGGTTCAGCGAAGCACGTTAAAGAACATTTTCAAGCCCCGCACTCTCGAAACGAGTCAATTATTTTAATTTTCATCTCGAAAAACTACGGCCATTCCTTTGTTTACGCCATTGTTTACCCGCGCCGCGTGCGCTCGCTATTTTGTACCGAGTGTGTGTACACTTTTTTTGAAAATTTTAATTAACGCGAGATTCAATCTCTTCCACATAGTTAACGAGTATATATACTGAAAATTAATTAATCTTTACATAATTTCGATAGAAAAAAATCTTCAGAACATAAATCCGTTGAAGCACGCATCCCACACTCTAACCGTAAAGAAAAAAATCAGCCCAATTACCGGCGTTTTAATCGGAGGCAAAGGGCGCCGCGCGCGTCGGTATCGCGTTTCATTGAAGCGATCACGCATCGCGCTAACGCGCATATAATTAGCGAATGAAGCAGCGGCTGCTGCTCTATCGCCTACGCTTTCGTTTTTCCGCGCTCGTAAACAACAACGCCGGCTTACGGTATCGCGCACGCGTTATTATTACCGTTGCCCCGGCGCGATGGATTATTATTATTGTTCTCTTTTAGCTTGGCTGGAAAAGTAGGCGGATATATCCTCGCGAGCTTCCTTTGTTGTCGGAAATGTGGAGCAGCTAAGGGCACTGGAGTGCTAAGCTCGGCTGCCGGTGATTAACGAGGCTGTGTGTTTTTTTTTCTTCCCCTCTTCTCTTTAACTTTTTTTTTGTTGTTTTTTTTTTTAGTGGAGATTGCGAGAAGTAGAGTGGATAATTTTGCCGGTTTTTTGTCGAGGTTCGACGACCGTAGGTATATATAAACGATAATAATCGACCCGGTCATAGAGAATGAGAAAGTTATTTGCTGTGAAGAAATGAGGCGGTTTTTGTCGCGAGATATAATAGAAAGTGAACATAAATTGTCGAAGCGAGTATGTAAGGCTGTCATTTGGACACTCGTATAAAAGCCATAATCGCGGGGAATAATAATCGGTTATCTCTCTCTCTGCGCACAAAAGCGCACATTTCCGAAATGGCGAGCAGTGAAATATTCTCTTTCGTTCGGATAGCACAAAGCGCAAAGTGTGTACCTCTCCTCTTCTCAAAGTGCACGTAGTTAAAGCTGAGTCTTGCAACTCGCTACTGCTTTTGTCATAGTGGCTGCAGCAGCTCTCGAAACTTTGCCGCGCGCGAAGATCCACTCGAGCGCAACGGTATATAACAGTCGATGCCGCCGAGTTTTACGATTATTGTTATTATTATTCGCGGAACGAACTAGAAAGTAGCTCTTTTTGCTATACAGCTATGCCAGAGGTGTCAAGTTTGTTCCAGTCTTATAAACTAAAAAAAAAAAAGAACGACCGTTCGGTCTTTAACGAGATGCCGATAATAATGTCTCGACCTCTTTCATAAAGAAGCCTGGGTTATATTATAGCGAAAAAATGAAATCTATCTTTAACCCGAGTAATTACTTTCTCTATATTTATCCGGCAACTTTGTAGCCGGCGACGAAGCTCACATATTGACATTGCAGGCGCCGCCGTACACGTGCGCGCAAAAAAAAAAAAAAAGAAAATTCGAGACGAACGGATGAGCAGACACTTCAAACCCCCATCTTTCAGTACGACGAGTCGGGTCAAACGTCGTTTGTACAAGGCTGAGCCTTTACTCTCATTCTTCTTGTCGCTTCCTTTTTACGCGCTCTTGCCGCAAGATAAATAAAAAAAAAGCTCTCCGACTAACCGTAAAGTGACGTTTGAATATACGATACTGCGGTGAGGGCGAAACGAGACGAGAGAGCGCGCGTAGGCAGAGAGAGTCAATTTTTCGCCTTCGCTGAGCAGAGAGTAGTCTATATAAAATATACTTACAGTTGGATTCAAAAGTTTCTCGGCTGACAACGTGTATTTTTTTAGAGACCGAGCGATAAAGATACGAGGTTAGGTAAACGGAAAACGTCCCGCGCTCGTATACATACGATTCGCGTATTTTTTCACAGTCGACGTTACATCACGCAATATAATTTGCGGCGGCGAGAGACAACGTTGTGCTGTTATGTCAGCGAAAGAACAAATTTTTACAGTCTGTCAACGAAGTCTTCGTAACCCAAGACACGCCATCAGGATCTGATCCGGAGCGAGTATCATTTTTCTCCTCAAAAGCGCCGAAATTCAAGTTTCCCTGTGTAAAGAAACTTTTGAGCTCCACTGTATCCCTGCAGAGCTAGAACTCCAGCCTCAGGCTAGAACAAGACGACCCACGAGCGTGCTGTATAGCGAGAAACTATCTGGCTCTCATTCGAAAAGAGACGACTAAAACAAAAGAGAAAAGGGCCCCTCGAGGCACATACATATACGAATCCGCAAACGCAACCGCGAGAGCCTCCAGGTAGTGTCCAGAAAATATCCGATTTCAAGAGAGTCGTCAGTGGCTTCTATATCCCCCGAGAGAGTTTTTCATTATTTTTACGGTCACCGGAGAGGAGAGAGGCTACGGGTCTTCCACGCGGATATGCGAGAGCAATCGATTTCTCGACGTGTTGTCGGTTGGAATTTTCTACCGATCGCTTGTTTACCGATCGATCGATTCCGTTGGATTGGGTTTCTCCTCCTTCGAAAACTTTATATGTATACGAAGAAGAAACAATTTTTTTTTCTTCTTCCTACCGCTCCGCAAACGGGTTACGAAAGACAATGAAAACTTTAATAGCTGTCTCGCTCGCAGGTGCGAAAAGCGAGGAAAAAGCCTCGATAATCAATTATCCGTCCGACCACGCGCGGAAACTTTCGCTTTATCGCGCGCGCGAACGATATCGGGAAACAAGACAAATTCACACCCGACTGCGGCGGCAGAATTCAATCGACGAGGCGACGGAAGAAAAAATCGAGAGAAAAGTCAGACGATTGTCTATTATTTTTTTTTCTCTCTCGCGCGCGGGAAATGTGTATACGGAAGATAAGAAGCAGCCGCGTGAAAGTATACAATTCCGCGAATCTGATGAAAGTCTTATTATGAAATGCAGGGTAATTGGCGCTAGGCAAATTGCAGAAATCGTTGCCATTTATGGGAACGCATTCGTTTCCTAGCGCGCGCGAAAATCGCTATGCATTTATATATACTCGCAGTCGCGGTGATAAATAATCGTGATTTCCAATTTGCAGAATATAAATATCTCGAGAAAACCCGATCGCTTTATCACGCGCGCGTTTTTCTCATAACCTACCTATTAGTCGCGCACGTACTCTGACGTCAGTGCAAATATCCACGACCGGATAAGTGCAAAATAAACAAGCGCATCGCTGCAGCGCGACTGTCAAGGGAAGTACTCAATAAAACGGACCAGTTACAAGCTCTTCAGGGCACACGCAAGTATAGCCGCGCATCTGCTCGGAATTAAGATCCTAGCGCGATAGTAGCGCTATATAACGATGATTGAAAATTACAAACTCGGAATTAAATCCACTGAAATTTTCTCATTCATAAAGCACACGCGCGTCACTCGCTTATTGCCCACACACTCGTTCCAGCCCACGGAGAGAAACATCGCGGACTTGTCTCCCCCTGCGATATATAGGAGGGGGACACATCAAGATTACGGAGGCGATACACGCCGGAAAGGGGTATACACTGTCGTACGCGCCTATGCAAATGCAAATACACTGCTGCTGCTGCTGCTGTCTCTAAAAATAGAAGCACTGGATAAATGGCAATATTCGCCTGCAGCGCTGCAGCAGCGCGGACAATAGCTTCTGACGTTACACCCGAGGCGCCGTGACGAGATTTACGTTGCGTTGGACGGTAGCGAGGTGTTTTTTTTTTTCTATCATGTGAGTTATGGTAAATTATCTGCGTGGTGTCGTTATCCACTTGGCACAACAACAGACCGCTCGGAAGAGAGAAAAAAATCGAGCCGAAGATATCGCTACGGAGAAGCGCAATAACTCATATATCTCCGGACAGGAAGAAAACAATGGCTTATCGAGTGCCACCGTGAAGCTAATTAGCTCGCGAAAATAAGACACGGCCACTCCCTTCTCGGAAAAAAAGAAGCGAGTAACCGGTTATTTTGCCATCTGTCTGTCGACGATCTGCAAAGTTAGGAAAAAATCCATGCGATATTCGTCGAAATCCAAGCGGCGAGGAAAAAGTCGAGCAGTAGGCTCGAAGGACACGTGAGCGAGCGACAGGTGCTGCAGACGGAAAGCTGAATTCCATTCTCCTGAATCGTCCGGTGTATTGCCGTGTATAGGATACGAGACAGTAATTCACCGGTAGTGCCAGTGTAAACTACGGTAGACGTTTGTGGTCTATCTCGACGTTGACGTTTCTGTATCGTTGTACTATTGTTGTTATTGTTGTTATTATTATAAGAGATGAGGGTAAGCAAAATGGGGACGGTTTCAATTAACACAAGGCCTCTTCGCTCTCGGCCCCTTTCGTATAATGAGGGGAAAAAGGCAGTTAGACCGGTAAGAAGGCTGCGCAAACAGAAACCTCGGCAAACGTTAACTTTTTGACCTAAAAAATGCTGCCGGAGAGCTGGCTTTTCTTACTATTTGCATTTCCCTGATGTTCAATTAGCGGTGCATTCTTGCGAGCTTCTTGTGCGCGAATTTCTAAGACAAACACGTCGTCGTCGTAGTCGGGGCCGGATAATGGATGAGTCGCGTTCCTCTTTTGCTGCAACTCTAACAGCCAAGCGTTTCTATTACTCTAGGAACTACTGGCGCAAAAAAAGAATCTAAGTGCGCATAGTCGAGGAAATTCCCCCTCATCTCTATTTTTTTTTTTTTTTTTTTTTTTTCAGAGCGAAGAAAGAAATTTTCGAGAAGCTTTGCTGCGTGAAAAAGAAGCTATCAGCCATTAGAATAATGAATACTCATTTCCCAAATAATCCCAAAATTATACATACGCCGAAAAGGTGGAACACGTATACACTTTTCGAGGGTCGATGTGTATAATCGTGAGAAAGCGAAAAAAGGCATCCGGCATTTAGACTGGAATTCTCATCTCGACCTCGACGTCACGCGAGAGACGAGACCCTTCGAAAAGGCGCCGAAAAAAAAAAATGTTGAAGTTTGACGAGTGACGCAGGGATTGAAAAGGGCCTCTCCTTTACATTCGGGACCGGGAGATATCGTGCGGCTAATCGGCACCGATTTTCAAAGGCTCAATTACTCCCTCTTTCTCGGTGTTAAAACGGGTTGCAAGACAAGTGCGCAATTCTCAAGGTTGCTTGTCTTACCTTTTTACCCGACTGTTTACATGGTTTCACTTTCGGTTTCGGGAATTACACGCGAGGAGAGAGAATCTTCTTTTGTGCGACTCGAGTGTATTGTGAATAACATTTTTAACTCTGCCTCCGAGGGACTTGAAAACACGTTATCTTTTATTATTTCTGTCTTCTTGTTATTTCGACGTGTACAAAGTGGAATTAATTAACGAGTGTTATATTATGCTGAAGAATCTTTAGTGTCTTGCGAAACTTTGAATCTTCATTAAAATATCATTGTTATGACGAGAGCGGCGTTATCAGTTAAAATGCATTCCATACGTCCGCACTCATTAGTCTACCACACGAAAACAATGTATCTTCGCCTCTCGAAATATTTCCAAGTTCTCAGAGACTAAATATCCTAGTCCGTCCGTCGTTCACTATATAAGTCTGCAAAACGCATCTCTTCCATCAAGTCTCGCAAACTGGTTCGCCAGAGTTCAAGAGGCAAAAAAAGAGAAGCAGCTCCACATACTTCCAGCAAACGGTCATTTGCCGGGAGACGGCGGTTCTCAATACTCGTTGCAACAATTTTAATTGAACCAACTCGTCGGGCTAATCAGCGCCGCGACAAAAATTCTCCCGCGTGAATCATCCGCTTGGCACGCGAGATGATACTGCATCACTTGCTGTGTATATGCTTATCGCGTCGCGTTTTCCATGCAGCAGCAGCAGCTTTCTTCCGGCCGTGAGCTTTCACGAGACGTGTAATTTTCCTCTCGACGCTTTGCGCTGATGATGATGATGTGCGCGGCAACGGGAAAACACGACTGCTGCTGCTGCTGCTGTCCAGATGCTCCGTGTACGGAAGATATAATGACGATGCTGGGATACGAGGATATTGAATTACGTTGTTACCGTTTCGCGAGCTGTGTGTGCGGTAGGCTTTGTCGAGATACGTTACGCGCAATTTTTGTTTCATACCGTTTGTACTCAAAGCACAATATAAAAGAAAAAAAAATCTCCATAAACTCGTACGCACAATGCACGTTTTCTGCAGATATACCATCGCTGGGCCCGTAGTACAAATATTTTCGAAACAAATCCATCGATAAGCTGACTTTACGGTCCAATAAAGCGTTTCTCTTTACAACCAACGCCGCATGCCCCCTTTTTTCATTCTTTCTCTCTCGGCTTCCAGCACATATACCTTCATAAACAACCTCCATCGGCGCCGTAAAAAAATCCCCGTTCACAAAACAGGCGCAAGAAGAAATTATGTATCTGTCGGCGACACTCTTTTTAAGCCTCGTTTAGGGGCTAATCCACCTGTTGGGCCCTAAATCACGCTTCGTAATTTGGCGGCAGCGGCTGCGACCGCGGTGCACGAAAACAACAATGGACCGCTCTCTCTCTCCCGGGACGATCGTAAAACCGACGCCGTTTTGAGGTTTTACGAGCTTCGCTCGTTGTCGAAAAAGTGCGGCGTGTGTTGAAGAGAAATGGGAACCCCTCGACACCGTTTGACCCCGAGAGACACTATGCTCTTCTGTATAACCACCGTTGTTGTGACCTGACCCCTATTGTCTGGCTCGCGGTCAAGGTCGTCATGTGCGAGCGAGAAAGAGAGAAAAGGGATATGCCTTTTTCCAGGGTTCTTCTTTTTCTCGTTGACTGCAAGTGCCGTGGCTTTTTTCCGAGGAATCGCTGCAGGTTTCGAAGGCGGTTTTATGGTTTTAGGGACCGTATAAGACCTTTTTTTGTCACAGTCGAACCGCTCGATAAGCAGGACATTTTTTATTGCTTCACAAAATTTTCCCATGAATTTCCTTCAGATTTACGATCCAATCCGAGTGACGGATGTAATCCGGATTTAGCTTTCTGGCGATATCTCCTTCGTAAAAAAAAAAAAGAAAATAATAATAAAGCCATAACTCGTGTCACTTTATCGACGTTCCAAGATTTAGCACCGGCCGAAATTTCCGAGCACTAATCCCGGTCCGATCCCCATAAAAAAAAAACACCACGCATCTCTCAAACTGTGCCAGCCAGGTGTATATACTCGCGCATGCGTGTCCTTTTCCCCCTCGAATTTTGCCGTGTCTCGTTTTTTCCACACAGCAGCAGTAGCAGCGAGGCCGAGTCACAGTGAACTCGAAACTCGATAGCGTCGTCAGAGAGGGAGACGCACTTTAGCAGGCGCCTCACGCGCGCGCACCTGTCTAAAGAAAGAAAAGAGAGGCGGCGACAACGTTGCGCTCGCGAACAACAAATTACGGACGCTCGCTCGTTCGGAAAAGTACACAATGCGATTTTTGCGTTGGCGCTCGCATGTCTGATTGAGTCGTAAATGCAAATCGAACGACTTCTTATATATTTAAACTGCGGATTAGTAAGCTTCGCGCGTCATGGTGTTGCTTTATTATTGTTAGCGTCGTCGTGTATGAAAAAGTCGAAGAAGAAAACGCATCCTCGAAACAGGAAATGAAGCGGGAGCACACGACAGCATCGGTATATATATATACACGTGTACGTCGTACAGCGGCGGAAATGAAAAGGAAGGAGTTAGGAGACGAGACTCGAGCGAAAGGTTACACACACGTATGTGTATACGGGTACTGGGAGGCAGTCTCGCGTGTCATGACTGGTATCTGGCGCGTGACAGCTGCCGGGGTTGCTCAATCGAGGAAATATCGAGTTTCACCCTCTCTCTCTCGCAGCCTACGTCCCCCCCACACTCGCTTCCACAGATTTACTCGAAAATGTAAACTCGTAAAACTAAAAAATTTTATAACTCGTAACTCTGTCGTCGATAATACAGTCTGCACCATCGAATGAATCAAAGAGCTTTGGCTGCGCGCGACGAGTTATTACCTAATCAGGCGCCAGAATGAGAAATCAAACGCTCCTCTATAAATAATCCGGCGAGTAACGAATCACCGATGAGGTATCCCAAGAATCCGACTAAGGAAAAATCTCATTTTCCGGTCAGTTGTGTAGACAAGCGCGAATTCCACGAGCAGCAGTAGCAAACCAGTTTGAAAAACGGCCAACGCGCTCGACGATAAATAAACAGATTAAGACTCTAAGTTTAGAGTCGATCCGGGGCAACGATCTGACTGACCGGCCAGATCGTTGCGACACAGCGAGTTTGCCTAGGTCAGCAGCAGCAGCAGCAGCAGTGGTATCTATATATCTCTAGGAGTCGGTTACGAGCAGCTGCCGCTGCTGCGTGGGATAAACGGCCACTTGCGCTCGCGCGTTCAACTAGGCTGTTTAGAGCCCGTCGAGCTTGACGGACGCCGGAGACGCGAGCGGCGGATTAATGTTGCCAGACGTGGTCAGTTGAAATTGACGATTTAGACGCCGAGAGAGCTATATATGCTGCTGGACAAGTGGCGGATGGGGTTGGCTCTGCGCACTGTGGGAAATTCTGATGCAACGATTGCGTCATTGATTTTCTTTATGGAATTCGGGTTATCAGGAGAAAAAAAAGTACACCGCACACAACGGCATATGCAGAGAAGATCTCGAAACGAGAACGCAGTCGTCGGCGACGTCACGCGAGAGTGACACGAATTTTATTTTTATCGTCGTGTACCTCGCGGCGGCGAGGCATATGTTTACGTCGAGCTTTTGAAATCTGCAGGTAGGCAGGTGCGTCGTTCTCCTTATTTACTGCTATACAAGTGCCCGCACGGACTTTAATTAGCCAGTATTTTTTTTATATAAATATTTCGTTTACAACCGAGACTCTTTTTTTTTTACTTTTCTCCGAAAATCTTTATAACTCGCTTACGCAAGCATATAATTGGACGGTAAATCATATCTTTGCGCTGCTGTAAAGTTTCAACATTGCGACTCGCTTTACGCGGCGGTTTCGCAATTCGATTAAAATAAGAGACTCTCTCTCCCTTTGAATTGGACAGAAATAAAAAAAAAGTCAAGATTCACTGACCTCCTTATCCTGATCCTTCTCGGTGGCCTCGTCCTTGTCCTTGTCCTTATCCTCGGCCGAGTCCGTGTGAGGCGCCACGCCGTTCGTGGTTGGCTTGGCGTCGGCTTCCTCGATCATACCCAGCTTCTCGATCTTCTCGGGGCCGTCGCCGGCGACGCCACCCTCGGCCGGGATGCCCTCCTTCTTCGGTGTCGTTGTTATGTCAACGGACCTTCTGCTCTGTCGTGCTCCCATTTTCGCTTCCTTTTAGCTCTGCTTTACGGAGATTATGTCTACGCCGCGAGCCTCGGCCGCTTCTTTCAGACTTTTGCTCTGGTTATCTGCAAAAAGAAAACGAGGTGGTCGTTAGTCTTGCTTTTTCTTATTCTTTGATATTTAGAAGGTAAAATGGGGCTCGCGAGGATTTACACTGGGCGATTTGTCTTGCGCGCCTCTATTATCGGTAAACAAGCGTCAGCGCGAATGTATACGAGAATATAAATGATCGCGCCGTGCGCGAGGAGGTTTATGCTCCGGACTTGTTCGAGAGTATAAAGCTGTCAGCGCTGAAGATATTTCATGCTGATTAATACCAAACATCATCGAATTTGTACAACACACACACACACACACACACACACCAAGAGAGCTGGTATGCGCATAATGATCTTATAAATTCGAAGCGAGTATATATACCCGTTCGCGCGCGGCTACTCGGTAAAAATCGTAAATGTATATAGGTACCGAAATCAGTTTAGACACTTTTTGAGAAGTGACGAATTTATCGTCGTCGATCACATGAGTGAAATACACGCTGCTCATAAAATTATGCTTCAGGAGCAAATTCGAGATAGCGCGATTAAAATGCATCGAAAAAAGCTCGTAAAACGTCGCGCAGTAAATTATTCATGTGTGAAACTAGAATAGAACCTTGTCGACATTCTCGAAAGTTTATTTTCTACTGTGCTCACGTGTATAGAGAGCATGCAATGTATCCTGAAAGTTTTGAACCGAAAAAACTTTGGGCATAATTCATAAGGCACTTGTCTATTTCGCACAAACAATCTGCTGCTCAAGAAGCAGTCTCTGGGATATTCATATACGCTTTGGAGAAGAAGAAAAAATATTCAATTTTAAAGCCATTAGCTTTAAGTGCGAATGTAATTGCGCATTACTCATTCACAATAAGCGTAACCGCGGCCGCTTGACTTTATCTTAATTGTTTTCTGAATCATTCAAAAAAATGACTGGCTCGAAACAATATACAGATAACGCGCTACGCTGATTTATTATAGAATCTTATCTGTAATTTTAGAGGAATTCTTTTTTATAAAAGCACTTTTTTCCAATAAAGCACCGTATAAATCCTCCGCATCCTTCGGCAAATCAGTATTCATTCTCCCGCGCACCTGCGTCATCATCGGCGACGAAAATAAAAGGTGTATACCGTTCCCCCCAGAGCCACGGCTCGTAATAACGGAAGAAAAATCTAGCTCAGGTCGTGGGCAGTTTCCGTCGTGAAAGGACCTCGAGACACTATCGGCTGATGCAGAACTGGCTCGCGTGACGCACACTGCGCGTATAGATAAAACGGCCGGTGCAGCATAGGACACAAAGAAAACGTCCTGGAATCGCGCAAGGTCGTCGCGAGCGCGCAAAAAATACGCACTGAGGTTACAACTCCTTTTTCGTGAGGATGATTTATGGTTGTAATCGATTTTTCAGCAAGATATCAAATAGGCCACACAGTGCAGTAACCGGCTATACTCGACTATACACAATCGGGAAATAACCGCGCTCCAGTTAGAGTTATAACGAGCTTTCCTGTACATAGAGAATCCGCGAATACCGCGCATATAACGGCTCGTTCTGAAAGTGCAGCTTTCCGCGAGGACAAAGGGAAGAGGACGAATAATAATCGGGCCTGACTAATTGCCCGCGTTTCAGGCCGATAGCTAATTATCGCGCGCAATGAGAAAACTCCGGTGAGTGCGCCGCTATTGTCTCGCCGCAATATAACCCGCAGAGAGATGGAGGGCTTTCTGTTTTTTCCGCTTCTTTTTTCTCTCTCTCTCTTTCTCTCGAGCTCTAGGGCTTACGGCGTCTGAAATTGCTCTAGATGTAGGTCGAACTTCGGAGGGCTGTGCTCCAGTTTTTTTTTCCTCTCTCTCTACACCGCGGCGAATGCGGGTCGAAGAGTTGCTTCTTTGAGGATCTGTGACTGTTGTTTTTTTTTATTTTTTTTTTTTTTTAAGAGTAGTAGGTGAGAAATTATGACAAAAGTCGGCTTTGTCGAGCTAAAACAGGGACTTTTTGTTAGGCTCGAGCACAAAAGGCTGTTTTAACAGGCGTGAAATATTGCATCTGTGGGTAGCAGCAGTAGCAGCAGCGCAAGTGGCTATTGTCGTAATAATACCTCGTAATGGTGCGCGCGCGCGCGATACAGGACTCGTTACTGAACTTCCGTCGAGTGCACGTTATATATATGCGAATTGACTATATCTTTCGATTTTAAAAACGAGTGTACAGATGCGCATTCCTCGGCTGATGATTCTTACCCAACCGAAGTTTAATAACCGACTCGAACTGATTAATAAAACTCGCTCGGCATGAACGAATGGCTTCGTCAAATTATGTTAATCTCGAGCTCATAACGTCGAGGTAATAGCTAGGTATACACGCAGCAGCAACAGCAGCTTTGAATCAAAAGCATTCAGCAACGTGTTCCCGCTGATTTCGCACAAAGAGGCGTTGATTGCCTCAGCGAGCTGAAACGAGTGAGAGCAATGGAAAAGGCTTTATCCGCGGTATATATATATACGCCAGAGATTTACCGGCGCGCGAGTTTCATGCCTCGCTAAGCCCATGGCGTGTCATTTATCCGCGATACAATTTCATAATTCATTATTTCCATTTCTCCGTCGTACACAGCCAAACTAAATCCAGCAACATTTTTACATCTGTATATAATATATAATAGCGGAGAGTCTAAACACGAAGCCATAAATTCAATTTACAAGACAGCTCGGCTCATACTAGATATACACACGGCTAACTTTCCTTTCAGCGCCTCTCTCGCTGACGACGTGCAAGAGAGTTGTGCGCAGGTATTCTATATATATAAAAAAAGAAAACGATGCCTGCAAATCTTCGAAGGGATATATATATACACGGAGATCGAAGAGTAAAAAGGAGCGAAAGTCCGTCGCGGGGAATTGCAAATCCAGCGACTAACGATCGTGTAAACTCCCGCTCTAACGAGAGTGAATTATGCACGCAACGCTGTGTATGTGCACCTTTCTAATGCACCTTTGTAGCAACCACGCTGTCTTCGACATCGCAGACGATGCAGTGTGCGGTAGCTTTTTCCAGGGAAACGCCGATTATCGTCCAGGTGCTGCTCACGAGGCTCACGAATTCTGGAGGTGTATAGTATATATATATATATATAGGCTCACAGACAATGGAGGTTTCTATAACATCTACTCTCTCGTGTGCACAGACATGTGCGCGCAGAGGCTTGGCTATTATAATGGCGCAGTGAACGTATGGAAGCGAGAAAATAGGACACGCGATATTCATATACTTTCAGTTCCAAATATTGGATCAACGACGATACGTACGGCAGGAGTCGTGTAACAGAGCCTAAGCAAACACAGCAGCTCGCAGATAATTTACAAGCCCCTTCACGCGGATACAAAGATCCTTGTCTCTCTTTTCTGGGCAAACAAAAATCGCCGGCAGCAGCGCGTTCAGACTATATACTCGAGCTAACAGTGTTGTCCAAGTGCTCGAACACACTCGTATACAAGAGCAACCGTGACACACACACACACACGCGTCTTTTCCGAGCCAAGAGACTGGGTCAATGCCCTACGACGAGAGGTATCCGGCTCACACGTTCGGAACAACACCTCTCTCGATATAGATTAGCTCGAGAGCGAGAGGCATTAGGTAATCCATTGTCGGGAGAGTCAACGGACTCGCAGAGAGCGCGCGCGCCTTTCGCGAGAGAACTCGGTGCGCAACAACACAACAATCGCTCGATCGATTACTCCCGGGCTGCTCGCGGGAGCTGCTCGAGTAAACAGCAGCAGCAGCAGCGCTGCTGCCTGGGTTTGTTTCGCTTTCCCGCGAATTAGCCGCGACTATCTTGCACTGGTAAGTAAGCTCCAAGAGAGTGAGTACAGTGGCTTATATCTAGATCGATCGAGGGAGAGATTTTTTGTTGTCCGTAATGGCTTTTCGTTTGAGGTTTTAGAGAGATGGATCTGGATTAGGCGAGCTTATAAGGGGTTTGATTGGAAAACGGGACTCGCGCGCACGCGCGTGTGATTAATTGGCTCGAAAAGACCGGTTGTCGAAAAGAGATGAGTGACGTTGATAGGTCCCGATTGCGCAACGCGTTCGTCGTTGTTGGAGATGTGGTCTGAAGTGTCTTTTTTTTTTTTGTTGGTCAAGTATATAGAAGAGCGTATAATAAAGCGAAATGAGTAATGGGTTCTTTGGGAGAGAAGTCGAGATAGGCTTCAAAAATAATTGACCGAAACGGTAGGGCACCGATCCTCCGTGGTTATAAAACGAACGATATATTTCAAGCCTTTACCGAACGTAACAAAAGATCCAGATATTTTCGTGCTCGAATCAAATCTTCTTATTTTTACACCCGGGGAATTTCGTATTTTTATCCGAATTAATTTTAACACCACAGAGAGCCGATATCGCCGATGACACCTTTTTCGATCGTCTCCCATTATCAGCTTACACGAATTCGAATCGTTTCTCGCAATTCATGCTCGCGGGCACTAAAAAGCCCGAGTCCTGCTGTTAAGCTTCGCTCTTGGGCCAATAATTCTTCCGCATAACAAGGCGAGCCTTCGGAATATCCGCAGCGATCGTCTCTCTCTTGCTTGGGTTTTATCGGCAATTTCCATTGGCGAGCAGAAAGGCCTTCGCGGATTTGCACACGACGAGTTTACGAGCCTCCCTCGCGCGTCCTTTCCTTTTCCGCTTCCGATGAAACGAGGTAGATGTTCAATGCATTCATATACAGATATAGATATAGATATATATGTAAGCATTTGTCAGTGGGTCGAGCGGAGAGAGGCCAGTGGCCGAGCGTTGCACTCGCCGCAGTCGCAGTGCGCAGTTTTAAGTTCAATAGACCGAGATGGAGACGCGGCGATGTGCACGTACGGAATAAGTGATCAGCTTTATTCGAGCGCGATCGAGCGTATAAGGCCGAGAGTAGTCTCCTCGTGTGGATCTACTCTTTGCGGTTTTACGATATGATAAGAAGAAGTATATATGGATATTCGCAGTGTGCGGTTTTGGCTTGGAAGAAAATCCCCGTTAAATCCCACCGCTAACTAGATTGTTTACGAGATGAAAATAATAAATTTACACGACGAGGATTCCCCGCGCACAAGAGAGTCCTAAATTTCGGTCCACCCACGACACATAAACGCGGTCGGCTCTGGAATGCCATCTCACACGGCAACAACCACCGAACCGCTCCCTCTTATACTCTCTATACACACACACACATACTCGGCTGCATCTCTTTTTGCGGTGAGTATATAGTAGTCTCTACCCCGAACCGACGGCCGGAAATAAATTGGACCACCTTGCCAGCGAGTAGACAGAGAGAGAGAAACGGGGCCGACGATGCCCCAGAGGAACGACGCGACCTTTTTTTGCCGCGCAACTATTATATACGTGCCTTCTGCGGAACGAGATAGAAATTTTAATATTTCATCTCCGTGGGAGTAGGACGACGACGAGCTAGTTTGCTTTTGAGGAGAACCGAGAGAGTATAATATTGTTGGGCAAGAGATTAACGTTCTGAATTCTCTTGTTTAAACATACCGATGAAGAAGAAAGTTCGCGAGGACGAAAGATTGCCGCTAATGGAGTGCAGATATATATAAGCCTCGAATAATTAATTAGCGCAGCAGATGGCTCCTGCGCGCCGAATAAATGAATAGCGAAATTTAAGTTTCGCGCTCGAGCGACTTCGGCTTTTGTGCTTTTTCTGCAAAAAAAAGAAGGGAGAGAGAGAGCCAACGATGTTTCAAAGAGTTGCACACTGCCTTTGTCGCTTTTATATAGCGATGCTAAATAAAGGCGCGCTGCTGCTGCTGCGTCACGCTTGATAAATAAAGCTGAAATTTGATTTAGAGCTTTGATATACTCTCTCCTACTGCAGCGCTTTTCAATTCTCGTGCTCATATAATATAGATACTTTTACGAAACACTCGCTCGCTGAAATAGTTTCGTAATTTCCCGGCAAAACCGAACGTAAACAAGCCGCAAAAAGTTCGCATAAATTACAAGACCAAACTCGGTCTTTCTCCCCCCCTCTCTCTTGATTTCCCGGTACACAACACGAGCGAGTTAGCACGCGAGTCACGATTAAAACTCAATTTCAATATGCATATACACGGTAGAAGTCGCGCAAAAAAGAGAGCGAAGCGCATCCATTAAGCGCTCCCTTTTTGCGATTTCCTCTTCGCGCAGCGGGGGCTTTTACGCCTATATATGTTATACTACTACAGTCGGCTACTCGCGTTTCCGGCACGAACGGGAAGGTCATGGAGTACGGGCACACACACACGAGGGAAGAGACAGACGCGCGGCTGCTGCTGCTATACTGCTGATGTCGGCTATATTTAGAGGGGGGAGGTCCGCGGCGTCTGGATATATGGGGCAGAATATTGCGAATTTACTCGCTCTGCTGAGTTAAAAATTTAGGGCATTAGCGTCGTATTAATTTTATTTTTTCTTTGGAGAACGCTACTATATATAGCGATTTTAAAAATAATAATAATAAACGTTAAACATATAACAACGCGAGCGAAAGAGCCGGGAGGGAAAAAGATAAAAGCCCTTTCATCTCTCTCGACGAGCGAAATCGAAGTCAGGGCCATCAGCCGCGCCGCGCGATGATGTGCCTTTTATTTTGTGCGTCTGTTGCGGCAGGGTGTATATACTCGCTAGCTTTTGTCGAATATTCTCTTTCATTTCGCACTCCGATGGATTTCCAGTAGCATCGCTCTCTCGTTTGCAGGAATGGTCGAATCGAGTATATATAACAACATTTATATTATAGTACGTGCGCAAGCGTTGTTGTATAAATTGCTTTGCGAAAACAAAGCAATTTTATAAATTAGCAGAGCATAATCACGAACTCAATATCGAGATGAGTATCTTTCTCGGAAAGTAAAGCGTATTCTAATTATTGCTAACTATTGTTGCACCGACGACGGGCTTTTTATTTTAAACCGCGAATCGAATGAATTTCTATCAGAGGATTCCGCCTGTCGATATTAGCATACAATGGATTTGAATTTCAATAGGGCAAGCAAATGCCCCAATTGTTTTGCATGAACATATTATTGGCCGTTGCTCGACCAAGCCGTTGTCGATTGAAATTTCTATTAGGCCGCGATGCTTTCATGCGGACTACTGCGATCCATTTCCTGATTAATACACTCTGTGTTGGTGAGAAATGATCCCAGTTATATTAGGTACCTCTTACAACGCGCTAAAGTTGACGATCATCTCTGCTTTAGAAGAAAAGAAAATAAACGTTCGAGTCAAAACAACTACTGATGCTAAAGCGCTCGTAATCCGATGATAACTCAAAGCCACAATATCGCGTCCATAAAGGCCTTACGACTATACCTCTCGCTCCATCATCTTCAATTGTGACTCGGGCGCATCGACTACTATGTAAATCCTCGCGTCACTCCAGAAATGCGCTCTACCCATAAATCAGCCACAGCGCGCGTAAAAGTCATCTCTCTCCTCCGACAAGGGGCTAAGACACAAAATCGTTACGACCCGTTATGCAAGTCCTCACACTATTGCACAACTGTAAGGTGAGGAATAAGAAAAATCGCGTCAAACGGCTACCCGTTTCTCCTTTCGCTTTGATGAGCGTACAATCTGCATCCATTCACGCGTCGCGAATTTTTTTTTAGCGCACAGCATGGCCATTCTCAGCTCTCTTTCTCTCAAGGCGAAAGCCGGGGAATGAGGGAACGTGGAGAGAACGAGGGCTCTCCAAATTTCTTGGAGCGAAAGCTCACGCCGGAGTTTACAAGTGGGATTGCTATTTTTTTGAGACTGAAATTTCCACTGCTCTAGCCTCGCGTCTGGAAGTTGTTGTAGAGTTTGCTCTGGCACCAGAAGTGGTTTTGTCTTTTAATTGAAACGTGAAACGACGCGCGAAGGGTGTGTACGTTATACGTTAAGCGCGACGTTTTGAAAAATCCAAAAACACAAGTCGGAGAACATATCGCAACAACAAGAACAAAAAAACTTTTACGAGCGCGGGATCGGCTTTCTAATTTACAATCATTATCTCGTAAAATAAATTAAGCGCGAGCAAAACGAAAGCGTGTATATGCATATACAACGCGAAATTATTCCCAGCCCTGAACACAGCACGCATACACAGACACCTAACGAACAGGCCCCCGAAAAGAATGCCGCGCGAGAAACGTGAGAAAACGCCGCCTGCGTTTCGTCAATAAACGGAGCTGCAGCAGATCGTCGACAAGGACAGACGCGCACGGAGGAGAGGAGACAACAGCATCAGCGGCGATATTATATGTATATACATATATATTTGCGCCGGCTCGAGGCGAGAAAGTGCGACGAACCCGACAGCCGGCATTCAAGGTCTCTTTTATCTTGGCGCCTTTTTCCCCCCTTTCATCTGATATTTTCATTTAGGAGCGATTTATCATCGCCGCTGCAAGTGTACGCGCAAACACGCGCTCGTGTATCTCATCTGGCGAATTAAGAGAGCGTCATTTTTATACGCCTATTAAGAAAGCGAGAAGGAGATAGAAGCAACGAACGACGTGTGTAGTGAGAAAATCCGAGGAATGTGTCTTCGCTGGAACCTCGCGTCTATTCACCGGGCGATAAATTTTTCAACCTCGTCGAAGAGCTGTGTTATAAAATTTTTCTTCTCTGGCGTTTTAATTTTATCCCTATACTCGAGAGATAAAGAAAGCACTCCTCTATACATATATATTTAACCGCGGTGGCGCGTGAAAATAAAATAAATTATGCAAAGCAGCAGGGAGAGGCGCGCGAATACTTTGTGTGTCCCTGTACTCTGACGAAGAATTCGGCAACATCAATTAATTCCACGCGTAGCCGCACACATGACTAAGCGCTACGGGAAAAGCTCGTCGCCTTGTAGAAAACCGCGACTGGTTCTTAATGAAGCTGCTGCTGCTGCTGCTGTGGTACTCGAATTAGAAGTGGCCCCGTTAAATCGCACAGTGTAGAGAGAGAAGGAGAGAGATTCTCTGCTAATATCCCACACAGAGCTAGCATACTCTCTACACCGTGTATATACGCTCTCGCATATATTTCTGGACTTTATGACCGTGTTACCGTGAGTGCAGACGAAGAAGCAGTAGTAGGCCGCTCCAAAAACCTATTTCGGGAGCGACTCTGCTCTCTCTCTCTCTCTTATTCGCTCTATATTACGGCGAACTTTGTGCTCGCCGATATAATACTCGTGCTAATCCGCAGAGAAACAAAGGCATTTTACATCGTTATACATACATAACACGCAGAGAGAGAGAGAGAGAGAGAGAGAGAAAAAAAACAAACTGAATTCCACGAATCACGTCCGTGAGTAGTCGGTCACACACCGGTGCGCGACTGGCTTCCGGCGTACTCTCCTCTCAACGCTAAAACTGAAAACACGTCAGCAGAGATATGTAAGACGAAGCTTATACTTGCGCGTCCCCCTCGTGTCGCGCATTATACTTGAAAATGAGAGAATTATGGGAATGCGAGCCAGCGGCCCGTATCGCGACTCCTGTCACACGTGCGTGAAGGGGCCACAAGCAACAGCAGCAGCACCCCTTTGCCGACAGAGCTAAATGCGCCTCGAGAGTCGATTTCGTTGTTTGATGGATTCTAGAGTGGATGAGCGATGGGGAGGAAGAAGTGGCGAGTGACGATCGATCGCGGGACATTGCTTGGGAGAGCGAGATTTATATTTTGACGCTCGGATGGGCTCATTTACACATTCTCTTAGAGGCGAAAGAAAACATCGTCGTTGTCGCGCACGAGGAAGAGGAAAAGGGTGCACGCGAGCGAGCTAAAGGGAAAGTTCATGTTTATGTATTTCGCGAGAGGAGCTAGCCAAGAGATGCACGAGCGATACATTCGTGATTTTCCCGTGTAAAGAAATGACGGCAGGAAGCCAAAGCCAGTAGTTGCACACATAGAAAGTACAGCCGAGATTCCTTGGAAATTATTTTTGATGTATTATTTATAAATGAAATGGGGATGATCAAAGCGAAAAGTAGAAAAATAAATAATTCAGCCGCCGAGCGGGAAATCTGTAGCGACAGAGAGAGAGAAGAGGCTTCAGCGGGAAAGAAAATCTCCAAGATAAATAAAGCGTGCATTCTTAGGTATAGCAAGAGCTTCGATATAGGTATACTACAAACAGGAGCTTCTGATGGAGAACGAGGGGATTTTGTTTACCGATTCTCGGCCTATGAAAACATCGCGAGGAAGAGCCTCCGATGGAAAGCGAATACAAATGTCTGCTGCTTCCGAGAACGTTTCACTCTGCATGCAATAATATTCCACTACGACAATAAACTATAGTATCTGTTTCGAGGAAATCGAGTTGCGATTTGCACTGAACGTTTTTTTTACTCGCAATCGTGTTTTCAACGCAAACTGACAAAATCGATACGCTGCTCTCTTTTGACTATAATAATTGTGTCAAAAAATAGCAAACTATGAATGTAAGAAAACCACACTTTTATATAGATAAACACACACAAAAAAAACACAATTATTTTTCAAAACACAGCAATACACTCCCATGATCACTTCTCGCCTGCAGTGCAAGTATATATAAAACAAAGTTCCGCGAGCGCTCGTGCAAATCGATCGTTTCCGTCTATATACAACAACAGCGGCAGCAGCGAATGGCATTTGGCGTTGGCGGGACCGAGCAAAAGGTTAATCGCGGCCCGAGACGGAAAAGTCGTGAGAGGCACACGCCGAGACGAGTCACGAGAGCCTCTGATGTGTTTCGCGCCTGCACGAAATAAGGCGACGACATATACTGCTTGCGAAAAAGCAGCCGCTACTTCGATTAGGATCGCGCTCGCTGAGTTGGTATACGTATATACGTATAGGTATGACTCTCCCCTGATTTTTTCACCCCAGCTTTCTCTCACTGGGGACACGTGGATTTCACATTTTTCGTTAATGGCTTGGATTTAAAAATAACGTAAACATCCCTTCTCTATATGCATGCGCGCCTCGTGAAAGTCATTTCAGAGCCAAGGAGTCCCGTCATTATCCGGCATCTCTGCAACCTCATCTGCAAATTTTTCGAGCCTTTTGTGGAAACTCGCGCTGACCCGAGAGATCGTCAATTTAGATTTCCACGGTGAATTTTTACCGGACAATAATCGCTTGACGACGACACACGAGCTTTTCGGGGTTAAGTCAATTTGCCGTCGCGCGGCTTATTAGTTCGCGTTTTGTATGGGAAAGACGAGATGACGAAACGCGCGTTTGATATACGCTTCGCTTTGTGAGTAAACTTTATGACTCCAACGATACGATGATTATGATGATGAAAGGTCTAGGAATTTTTGTAGAAAATAATAGCAGGAAACGCTTGTGATTAAGTCGAGAGAATTTCTGAAAAACCTTCTTTTTTTTTGCTGCAGATAGCGACTTATCGTCGGGCTAATAATAGAAAGATTTAATTTGTTGGTGCGCATTTTAAAACGCCAGCACTCGCACAGCAATAATCTGACGGTTTCGTCAGACGCGACGCCTTATCGCGTATAAACTGGAATTGAATAAAAAGCAGTCATAATAATTTTTCAAATTTAAAACGCAATAGAAGAAAAATTCGGAATTCCTCGCGATTTCGCGAGCATCAGCAATCCTCACGCACCTCTATACGAAAATCCCGTTAACGATAATCATCGCTACACAGGCGCAGGTATATATGCGAAAGCTGCAATATCCTGATAGATAACTAAAGCCCGTCGGTTTAATCTCGCGCATAAATATTCCGGATACACGCATCCAGATAAACGACTGAAATCGCTCGGTAAATCTGAGCGCGGAGAAATTTCGCGAGCGCGTGTACATGTATGAATTGCATCACGTGTGCGCGCAGATGGACCGGGAAACAGTTTGCACATAAGGGATTTGCATATAACGGCCGCTAGAACCTTTTTACTATTCGATAAATCTCCGTTTCATTTATTAAAAATAATAAACTACGCTGTTCGAATTTTCTGCATATACAACCGAGAAACACAAGAGACAAGTCAAGTGCTTCGGAACGGAAAATAATGCAGCCGCTTTACGGCTGGTTGCGATCGTATAAGTCAGCCAGACGATCGGTAAAAGTCGTTAATAAATTTTCGTGCGCCATTTGCATAAACTAGTCGAAGCTCTCTAGGCTCTATACACTCGAGAGGGAGAGAGAGTAAGAGGAAAAGGAGAATCGCGCATTAAAAGCCTTGCCAGAGTCTTGCGCAAGATTTTGCGGATCTCGAGGAGCAGATCTTTCTCACACGTTATGCTCTCGAACCTTTCCCTTCCTCTCTCTCTCTCTCTCTCTTTCTCATTCGCCGTTTTTCTCCTGCACACGGTTTTTTTCCTTCTTCGAGAGATGTGCACGAGAGACGTACTCAAGGTGAGTTTCGATTCGCGTTTTACTCGGCTTGATTTTATGGTTTTCCTCTCGGGTAATTAGAATCGCTGGTATACCGGTGCTTTTTGCGCCGCTACGCTCTCGAGATTGTTATTATACTATATGTTGCGCGTGAGAATCGCCGGAGTTAATTTTTTGGTGGAAATTATTCGTCGTGCTTGACGAAATTAAAAAGGTTAATTTGATTAACGCGAGCTGTAAGAAAAAAAAATTAGTTATTCATTAAACTTACGCGTAGCAACTGACTTTAATTAATTCGAGTGTATTGACACTCGAATTAATTACGACGCGATTAAGATTAAACTTAAAGGTATCGCTAATTGAATGTATGTCATGGCGTCGAAACTACTAATTAGACATAATTGGGGTTAATAAAGAGAAAAAAAAGAATAATTATTCAAAATAGAAAAAATAAAAAACATGGACCTATGTTGCAGCTACGTGTAATAAATACTCCGTCGATTCGCATTTCACATTCAAAGCCCGACATCAGAGAGCGTCGGGCGCCCGCGTGAAACGCCGTCAACAGGAAAGAACAAAGGACGAATGTACGCAACGCTCGCGCAGTCCATGACATAGAAGCCGACTTTCCCCCTCTGCGAAATTTCGCAAAGTGTACGTATATACACCTCTCATCCAGCTCCGAAAAAAACGAATCTTGATTAAAAGCCAAGAGTAGTCTCTTGCAGCTGGTAAGAGGCGAGCTTAACAGCTAAAAATTTATTATCCTATCAAGCCTCTCTCTCTCGCGCGCGAAACACCTCCGTCCTTTGCGCGATAGAAATCGCAATTTACTATTCCCTCGTCTATCTCTCCTTGTAACGCCTGCGAATCCCGTATAGGTGCAAATAAAAGAGAGAAAGGGGGAGAGAGAAATAAAGTGAAGCTGGCCCACGCGCTCGATCGAAGAAAGAAAGAAAGAGAGAGGACAATGTCGTTTCCGTGGAAACCTTGACGGCGTTTTAAATGCACGCCAACTCCTCTCGCATGCAAAAATTCGCCACAAAGCAGAGGCGCACTTCTGGCTCTTCAGAAACGAAGAGCAGCAGCAGATATATGTATAAGAAAGACGACGCGATGGGAGAGCTGAAGACCTGACACGACCGCGTGGAATGACAACAAAGTGAGCGCTGGTGGATAGAAGAGAACGTCGGTGTGTATACCTGCTGTGTGTGTGTGTGTGTAAGAGAGAGGCGAGGTTTACGGAAGAGAATCGTATAAGCGGACAGGAGAAAACGAGGGTTCACCTTGGGGGAAATATTTTTGCCCACTGTGGTCTTATTGTACACGTCTAATCGGACGAGCTAGACTTTTGCGCATCGCAACGTGATCGGGATAATTAGCGATAATCGCGTAGTTAGCAATAACAATACTTCGAGTAAACAGTCGAGTGCACAAGGTTACGAGAAATAGAACTTTCAAATACTTTCGTATCGCTTTGAATTTCGATAAAAATGCAAAGAAATACCCGCACCTATATAGATTATTTACAAACCGCTGCGTATATTTACCAACAATTCTCAGACCAACTAGAAAACAAAACAAACCGAATGTACTTCCAGAAAATCCTGCACCGGCTTCCAAAAAAAGGCTAATCAAGGCCGAAATCGTTATACGAAGAGCACACGTTGCAGAAGAATCTTCCTCTCCGCGGTTCTCAATCGCAGCCGCACACGCAACCGTCTCTCTCTCTCGGTCGATTCCCGACACTCTTCCTGCGTATATATCCCCATCTCTCTCACCGCCGCGTGTTATATACGCGGCGAGGGTTCGCACGATGGAGAGAGGGGCGAGATCAAGATGGCGAACACACAGCCGGCTAGACTCTATACTCTGTCGTAATATACGAATTCGTGATGGCACTGTAGCACGAGAGACAGAGACACGCGGTGCTGATACTTTTTCCTTGAATAATAAGGCCGACGAGACGGCGCCGTCTCTTCCACAGCACGCAAAAAAGAAAAATTCTCTGCGCCCGGCATAATCCTCCTACGCGTGCATAATGCACGAAACCTGCCTGTGCATACCTATTAGTTTAGTCTGATTCTCGAAAATCCTTGGGAAAACGCGGGTGGTGCTTGGGTTTTCGAGGAAGAGCAACCGACTGCGCAGTTTTCTCTGTGTGAACACGTGCGCGCCGCTGTGTATGCACAAGCCGGTAGTAGGTGTGTGTGCATATATAGCGGGACATCGTGTTATTATTGAGTGTTTTATCAATTCGAGAGCCGAGGATTAGATTGCCGACGCTGTTGGAACAGTGAAATTGGAGATAATGGCTGACAGAAACTTTACAAGCGGACTTTATTTTTCGTATACTCTTTCGCGTGAAATGGAAGAATTGGATTCAGCTCAAAATAACGCGGTTTTCAATTAAAGGGTAAACACTACCAATCTATATTAAACGGTACACACAAGTTATCCCGAATATTCCATTTAACCAGACAACTGAATAAATACACCGACCGACGCGTGTTTGTCAACAATTGCGTTGTAATATTACCACGGTATAACGAAAAGCAATTCTCTCCAAAACGTAAAACGCTCATCTATATACTAAGTATTACCTCGATTCTGCAATCTAAGTACACGAGAAAAATCCCAAGCAATAAACCCATTAGCCAATTCCAGCTCCCCAATAAAAAACGGCAAACCAGTTTTTAATCGAGCAAGAGCCACCCACGAGAGAGAAGACGAAGAAGATGCCCTCGCCCGGCTCGAAATTTAATCAGCGCTCGCGGTGCGCCAGCAGCAGCAGTACACGCACAGGGAGCAGCAGCAGCAGCGCCGGAGAGAGAACGCGCGCACGCAGCCAGCCAGCTATCGATTGCGTGCGCCCGTTTTCAAAATGGCGAGGGGGGCACACCGGTCGGGCGCGTGCACACGCGACGAAAGAGAGAGAGAGAGCGAACCGACGAAATCGCCGGTATACCGGGTGTATGTTGCTGAATAGTGGGCCTGTGCATAGACCACGTTTTTTCGATTGCCGGCGAAATTATTTTTTTTTATTTTCTACTATAGCGATTGACCCTCGACTCCTTTTTTTCTGGAATTTCAAATGAATTGATTTAAAAAAAGTCGGTTTCGGTTGCTCGGAATTTCAAAGTTACCCAATTATGACTCACGACTCGAAAGAGGCCTCGTAACGTAATTATTTCGTTCGCGAAGCAAGTCCCATTGAGGATAGTTTTCGAGCACCCTGTATTAACGTATAGGTGTGTGTGCCGGGAGCACACCGGCACCTTTTGTGCGTCGCTATGGCAACAGCAACGAAAAGCCCGGTTATCTCTCAAGAGAGCCGCAGAGTTAATATAACGCGAGTTGCGCTTTTTTTCACTCGGAGCTATACATACCCGCTTTTGAATATCTCTCAGAGCTCGGCCGTTCCTCCTCGCAATAAAAGTTACAAAATATACTGCAGATCCATCACTGCGTACCTACAGGTTATTTAGACCGTTAGCAAATCAGCGATAAGAAGCAGTTCGCCTAACGGTTTACACCGGATGATTTTTGCTCATTTTCCAAAACGAAAGCTTAACCAAAATCGTTGCCTGCAATATAACACGAGAGAAGCAGCTCGCGCACCGCCAAGTCCCGTTAATCCCGTATAGAACAGTCGCACATCACCGGTTAGCACATCCCTGGCTTCTCTCTCTCAGCGGCCAAAAAAAAAAGGAGAACCAAGTCGTCCTCCGTTCTATTGGGAGAGAGAGAGAGAAGGATAGAGCGCGAGGGGGAGGAAGAACGCGAGTTCGACCGGCGAAAGAGAAAGGAGGCGCTGGAGGACCAGCATCGTCGTTCCACACAGAGGAAAAAGGAAAAAGGAGAAGCTAATACTTACTTACTTATTTAGTTACGAAGGACAAGAGAATATCGGCGTCGTCCGGAAAAGCCGCGCGCCGCGCGATCGTACTTATAACGGTTTTTCGTTCGCGCGCTCGCAGCGAGAAACAAAGGAAGCGCGGCTGTGGCGACGGCACAGTTTTCAATGCATTTCATAAAACGCTCTGCAGCGGCACAAGGGTTGCTCCAGGTTGCTCTGCTACTGGCGCGTGTTTGCGTTCACGAACTCATCCGAAAGCAAGCCGCGCGCGCTCTGCCGCTATATAGGTATATCCTGTATAGTAGAGGGAGCGCGAGAGAGAGAGAGAGAGAGAAAAAGGCGGCGGTGGCGTCCGTTTCTCTGAAAAGACGAATTATAATGGGGCACGCAAGCCTACCTCAGGATCTCCCGCTGCTCCTTTTGGAGGATGATGATCACTGCCTGCCCGGTGTCCGCGCACTGCAGTCTCCTGGTCCTCTTGTGTGATGGCTGATTTTACGCGCGCACTTGTCGCACACAAATTCAAATATCTCACTCTCGTAGCAGCAGCAGCAGTAGTATAAAAGTAGCAGCGACAACGCACAAGTTCACTTGCCGGTGGTCGGGGGCTACTAGGCACTAGAGATCATGTAGTACAAAAAACTGTCGTGTTTCTGCGCGCTCTCACTCACCCGGTGCACAAGGATATCATGTACTTCTCTCACACTGAGCACTAAATATGTATATATCTATCGATATATATACTGTGTAAAAACTGTGTGTAGAAAAACGTCGGTTAAAAATCAGTAGCAGCAACAGCGGCGTTAAAAAGTTGCAAGCGCGCTCCGTGCTGTGTGTAAATATATATATACGTGTGTGCTTGTGTGTGTGTGTGCCTGTGTAAAAAAAGAAGGGCGTGCGCGTCGGGCGGGGAAACGCTGCACACGCACGAGACAACTGTGCACTCTGCGCGACGGTCGGCGAAAGAATGAGGGCCCGGGACGCCGCCGCCGCTGCTGCCGCGAGCGGGAGAGGGAGAGATGGTAGACGGAGCAGCCGCCAGGGGCGGACGCGTTCCCCTCTCTCTTCTTCCCCACCGCTTCTGCTTTCGCTTCTGGCTGTCACGAGCTCTCTCTCTCTCACTCGCGCTATAACCGACGTATATAGATGTGATGCCGCGAGTATAGGAGCGGGACGGGGCTTTTCAAGGGGCTGCTGGAGGGGATGCTGCTCTCTCTCTGGTGGTGGTTGAAGCCAACAGTGAGACAGAGAGAAAGGATGTGCGGGGAGGTGTATGGGGGAGAGAGAGAGGAGAGGCTGCTGCTGCTGCTGCTGCCGTTGCTTAGGTAGTGCGAAAGACAAGAGTGTGAGAAATAGGATAGTAGTGAGCGAGAGAGTGAAAGAGAAGAAAGGATGATGCTGATGGTGCTCTGCTTACTCTCTTTTTTCCGAGTTTGTTTAATTTTGTTGTTGACTTGGCAGTTCTGATGGGGGTTACTTCGTAGGTAACTTTCGAAGGTTTGCTTTTCGTTAAATTTTACGCGTTTGCAGCTTGTACAAACTTATTCGTGAGAGACGGAAATAGATTGCGATAACTATGAGTATACTGTGATATGTACATTCGTAACATAACGAAAAACAGTCAATACGCATGCCCAATGTTTTTGGGGTATCGTGAAGATCACGAAAAATGTGCCAGATTCGTTGAGATTCTCAATTAGAAATTTATTTTATTTTTCATAAAAAAGTGAGTCAGTGTGCTCGAGCCGCTATACACGAAGCGACAGTACATTGCCTTTAAAACTGAAGCTGTTCAGCTATTCAAATGAATATTCAGCTCTGTATGTATGTATAGATATAAAAGAAACGAGTTCGTTCACCCCGCAATTTCACCATCACGTTACATTTAAATACGAGAGAGGCTCATGAACCGGGATAAACTTAATAACGCTCTGCAAAAGCACATTTCGTACGAAAAATGCCATACACAGAAACCAGCGTTTTCGAGTATTACAAAAGGGCGGGAGAAATAAAAAAACGTCAGAAATGAAAAAAGAGCGCTACCCTTATATAATTCGCGAGTTAAAATCCGCGATCCCTCGCGACCACTTCCAAAGAAAACAGAAAATTAAGAAATACACGTTCGCCGATGAAGAAGGCAGAGTATACCTATATATTATACACCATCAGCAGCAGCGGCAGTAAAAAGAGCTGGCTGGTGGCGAAAGAGGGGAATAGCCGGTGGATGCGCGCGCGCGCGCGTGCGTCTGGACACACGGGGGCTTCTAGGGTGGGGCCCTCGGACACACGGCTATACCTACCTACCTATCATCCTTTCCCTCTCTCTCTCTCTCTCTCTCTTCTAGCCAGGAAACTCTGCGGGCCTCTGCTTCTCCTCCACGTATTATATACGTATATCTAGTAGTACTGGCCTGTGGCTATACGTATATAGATATACACCGTGTATATATAGTAGTGCGCGCGGAGAGAAAGGAAAAAAGAGAGAGAGAGAGGAGGAATATAACGAGGATTGATCCTTCGAGCCGAGAGATCCTTGCTATATTTATACGCTCGTATCTTTCCGCGACTCGAGTTTCTTTTTCTTCTACCCTGATGTGTGTATACTTTTGACGAATTAACCGTTATCCTTTTCACGATACAGTTTATAACGATTTTATACGGATATCATGAGTATATGACTAAAATTCATCACGATATATATTCAATGAATTATATCCGAAGGATAAACAGCACGCCCATTTTTTTACCCTGTCGACTCTCTCCTGCTGATGCACGTGTCTTACATCAGACGCATGTATGTACGTATACGCACGTCATGCATAAAACTGGCGCGCAATACGTACAGGGGTAAAAGCCGAGTATAGACCGGCCTTTTGGCTCTGTATAACTCCGGAAAAAGTCGCTGGCGGCGGAGGTTTTTCATCGAGAGAGACGACGACGCCCTTTCGAGTAGGTTATTAGATGTGACGGTAGGCAAAGGCGGCTCTCTCTCTCTCTATTTTCTCTTTCCCTAAATACACCTTATACCTACTTGTTCTTCTTGCGGTCGACTCACTTTTTTCTACTCTCCAAGCTTGGACTTTTCTTGTTTAAGGTCAGGAAAATTAGGAGTAGTATAGTACGGGGGGAAGGGACAAAGGAGAATGACATATGGTTCTTTTTTTGTCGCCGGGGTACCGGCGCTACTTATTTTCTAGTTTCGACATATTGAAGGGGATCTTTCGGGAGGGGGAGACACTTGTAGGAGTTTTTAAGTAGTTTTTGTACCTGACTCTCGGTGTTGAGATTATTTTTGTCTCTTTAGACATTGAATATCGCTTATAATACTTTTCCCGCGTTTTAGGCCGCAGACGAGAGAAATGTGTGTGTGTGTGTGTATTATTTTACGACACATGTGCACACATACCCGTTATTACAGGTATAGTAATTTCCGTGACTCACTGAGCGCACCATAAAAGCTCCATTTTCGCTTGTAAAAGCGGCCTGGAAAAAAATAACGGCCCACCGGAACGTTTCGACAAAATAAAGTGCTGTGTAGAGATTGAGTCTCGTCGAAACCGACACGTATACACAAGCATAGTAACAGTTGGATCCAACCTCGGAAATGGTTCATTATTGCGTAACTAGCTTTGTGTATACACAGGACTGCCTGCAGGACGTAAGAGTATAATATAATATTCTCAGCGGCCGCAAAACCCATCGCATTCCTTCGACGCGAGACGGTGACATCGTAAAAGACGAGGAAAACGTGCGCCCGCGCTGCAGACAATCGTAAACTTGCGGCTGATGTGTATAAGCTCCGATATATACCGCGCGCGTGCGTGAGTGCACATGAAAGCCGCTCGCACGCACGTATACACCTCCTCTCTCTCTCTCTCTTTCTTTTTTCCGATGCTTTATTTACCGGAAAGCTTGGGGGCAGATGCAATTTTTAAGACTTACCGCACTATCTCTGTATACGTTTTTTGCAAGAAGAATACAAAAGAGGTTGAAGAAATATACTTACGCGTTTCGAGTGTCCGCGAGGTTATAAGAGCGTCGGCAATTTGTCTGGTATACATACCGCTGTGTGTTATATATCTATCTCTTTATCCTGTCGCATCTATCGGCGGCTCTCTTTTTCTCGGCCGCTTTCTCTCCCTCTGCAGCTCCAGAAGCGAAAAACGTCAGGCAAGGCGACAGCCAGTGACACATACGCGCAGATGCAGTATAGTATATATAAAGAGAGTATACTCCGTATTAGCGAGCTGTGAGTCACTCAGCTGAATAATAAAAACAAGCACGAGAGAGGGACCGTGAAGTTGCTCTCGCTCTCTTTTTCGCACACACACACGTATATACGCCGCTGATATTTCGTAAAATGGGAGGTTATCGCCGAGTAAGATGATATTACGCGCGGCTGTCTCTGTGTTTATGGCAATTGAAAATAACACGGCTATTCTTCAACGTCCGAGATATCGGCCGACGGGAATTCTGATGTATCGCGCGTCGAGGATTTTATTATGGAGAGTCTCGGCGATTGAGATTGCAAACTTTGAATTTATTTATTTATTTACACTTTTTTACAAACACACTACACTTAAAAATTTAAAATAAACGACGCTGCATATGCCGGGGAAATCAATTGCGCGCGCGCGAAGCTGCGATGGAAAAGCAACGATAGATAATCGAGTTAAAGCGCCACAGTCGAAAACAAAGCCGAGAGAGAGCCCTCGAACCGCAATTAAAGAGCCGAAAGAATTTCCAATAAATGCGGCTATATTCCCTCGGTATCGTCGCGCGAATGTTTAATATATAAATGGCGACTCCCCTTTATTTATGGCAGACACACACTTACTATACACTCGATTGATTTATTTATACTTGTATACTTTTCGTCTTGATTTTCCAAAACGGCAAACTTGCGCGCGCTTGGCAACGTGTATTTATATAGCATTAAGTGTATATAGAGTCTCCGCGCCGCGGAGAGAGAAGACGCGCTTATATAAAACAGGTTCTCGAAAGCTGACCCGACGAGAAGACGCCGCGGAAAAAGGTGCCAATGATGCGCGGAAACTCTAGGCTTGCACATTTTGCGCTGAGAGAGAGAGAGACTCACTCTCTCTCGAGGGTCAGCTACTTTGAGAAAATCCTGCGCAAAAACGAAAGTCGAGAGAAATCTCTCGCTGCTCTCAGCTGAATATAACGACGTGTGTCTGTGTGTGTGATATCGTTATATATCCAAAACTAAGCGAAAATTCGTTATACCTATACTATACTATACGTTTTCTTGCTAATAAATTCTCGAAGCGTCGTCTCGTAACGCCGGGAGCCTCTCGTGATAGCAATAACTCGCCGGCATTAGCGGAGCCTCGCGTCTCCTACATAAAAGCTCTGGAGGTACTACGGCTCACGTTTCTCTCTCCTCTATATACTCTTTATCTATCGGTCGCTGCACCTCCACTACTGCTGCTGTTCCCTCGAGAGCAGATCTCTCTCTCTTGGCGTCTTCTTCTTATTTTCTAGGAGGAAAAAGCACGCGCTAAAGACCGCATCGACGTTTTATCATCGGGAGTGGCGGAGCTTCTTGTTGAAAATTATAGTTGTTGGAAAATGCTGGGCTTCGTATATTGGAGGGATGATAAGGCTAATTTCGATGATCATTATGTATACTGATGGGATATGTGCCGGGAGTTTGTGGGTTTTAGAGCATGTGGTTGCTGTAATTATACTGTATATATAGCCGATAAGCGCGAGTTTGCTATCGGTCTCGAGAGCGGAAAGAGAAAATCGAGCCGGAGATATTACAAGCTTTCGAGCACTTGTTGCGTAATGTTTTTTCATCATCTTCAAAATTGGATTAAACAATTAGTCTGAGCAAACGTTCGAACGAGTATAGTCTACTGTCGCTTATCAGTTGGAGAATCACTGTGACGATATTTACTCATTCACTTGACGTATAACGTCGTCGTATATAGATCTTGATTTAGGAATATCGGCTACTGACGCATCGCATCTCTTATAGTCCGCGTATATTAATCGACACAAGTTCTACGTAAAGTGCGCTGATCTTGAATTTCAAAAGCTCGTGCTGCGTGATATCACTTGCAGGCTATTCATAATAATTGTTGTTTTTATTGCTCATCGTTACTCACTTATATTATCGATTAACTCGGCTTTTCTTTTATTCCCCGACAACAAAAGCGTCGAGACAATGAAAGCCCATTTTAAAAATAGACGTAATTAGAAATTAACTGTGTACAACATTGAAATTTCGCTGACTCATTTTTTTTTTTTTCACACAGACAGTCGTGAAAACATAACGAAACGTGTGCATTCTATTAATTTCTTGTTTATCCACGACGCAGCTCGCGCTATCTCTTCCGACGAAGCTGCAGGAAAAAAGTAAAACAGAGAGAACGATAAAATTCCTCTCTCCACTCTTGTACAGTATATACAATATAGAATACGAGAAACCGCTTGCATTTGATGAAACTTTTCAAAGTCGAAGAAAAGCCGACTGTATATATACCCGCAGAACATCGAGGTAAAACAACACGCGACGGCGATCATTATTATACTCGGTGGCGAATTTCGATCGTCAACGCGACACTATCGCATACACCTACACCTACAGGTATATAATAACACGCAGCCGTGCGCGCATTTGCGTTTCGGCTCTGCGACGGCGAATTATCAGCACGAAGTGCATATACCTTTCCCCTCGTCGTCGTCGGTCTTATCATCTTTTTTTCCGATGTGTTGTGTATACGCTCTACAGTATATATCTCGTGTTTCGCTCGGCTCTTCGATGACGAGCAGCAGCAGCATTGTTGAGAAAATTCTGTCTCGATATGATAAGCCGGAAGTCATTTGGCTGTGCGCCGCGTATCAATATGTGGGTAGCGTATCGAGTGCCGTGAGCTAATGAGGAATTTCGTTGTCGAGAGCAGGTGTTATGCCGTTGAATGTCGTAAAAATAAAGCGAACTACTAGCATTTGAATCGTCCCATCTGCCATTTGCATAACACACTTTTTGCGCAATCCTTGAAAGAAAAGAATACGTGACAAAAGTATACAGCGCCAAGAAAAACAACGCGACATTGCAGCCGATTACGGCGTCGAGTGCAACAAGCGTAATAGATCGCCGGCGGGAGTATTGTAATAATATATATGGAAAATTCTTTTTCTCAAACTTTTAATTCCCCAGCTGAAAAATGCCAATTTCCAGCGTGTCGTTATTTTTTACAGCAGCGGCTCGAAATACAGTCTTATTATCGCGTCTAAATGAAGCAAGTTTAAATTGCCTCGACTATACGCTCGAGTGTATATTATAACGCAGTCTACAAGGAAGGAAAGGAAAAGGCCGCTCTCTCAGCTCACTCGATGTAGTTATATCTATATATATATATATATACATAATATACGTATATATAAGCGAGCTGGTGAGTCATGTGGCCAGACAGGAAGGCAGTTAAAGCTCGCTGGATTCGTCGTCGCTACACGGCGCGTGCGAAATATCGAACTGTTCCTACCCCCGCGTGTATATAGAGACAGGAGGTTTGGCGCACAGCTACTGATGCTCTGTCGCGTAGTAGTCCTGTACAAACGTGATTGCGGTCGAGCGTTATTTTGTAACGGCGATTATTCTCTGGGAATTGCATTTAGAGATCTCGCGCTCCTGAAATATTCAACGAATCGTAAACTGTATCAAAATTATATAATCTGTTTTCATGGAATGCATTCCGGGAATTCGGAGCAGGTCGACGTATATAATTACAACGTGTATACGCTCGGCATCTCCCATTAATTTTCCAAAAAAAATAAAACACAAGTTCCAAAGTAGCCAGCATTGTATCCCGGAGTAAAGACATCAATCTTATATATTACAATCGTTCCTCAAAGCTGATGCGCACTGACCGCTATACGTCTGAATAACTCAAGCTTATCAGAGAGTGGACACACGAGTTCTAAAACTCTTCTTTAAAAGAACATCGTCCAAAAAGGCAGTAGACTTGAGATACATTCAACGAAGCAGCATAAATGACCATCACAAGAATTCATAATTCCCATACCGCCCCGCATATCTCCGAGAGAGGCGCGATCGCTATTACGGCTATGCCTGGAGTGAAAAATGAAGCCGGCGTCTTCTATAGAGAAAAAAAGGCCAAGCGTTTCATTTTCCGATATAACCCCCGCCTGTCCCGATGACGCGGCACGTCCTGCAGCATCAGAAGAAAGGAGAGAGATTTCTCTCTCTCTCGTTTTTCTTCTCTATACACATGTATACGGACTCTATATATACCTGTACTGCTCTTTTTCTTTGGAGAGATCGGATAGTAAAAGATTCTCCGACGCTCTAGGGCCAATCGGTATTTATCGACGTCGAGAGCGAGTATTATATATATTAAGAGAGAAAGCAAAAAGCGCGACGGTATATACGTGTCGTAAATACCGCTATGAGCAGCGGCGCGATGATATCGATTGGCAAGCTGAATTTAAACGCGCATTATTTTTCGTGCGCCAAGAGTTTTTGGCGCCTAGAGATACGCGTCTCGCTTTCGATTGACTTGGGTTTTACGATTTTATGGAAATACCGCAGCGGTGGCTTTATTGTATCGAGTTATTATCTAATCACGCGAAGACGTTGTGCTTTTGTCTGAGCGGCTTTTTTTGTCTTACTAGTTACTCATGGGATTGAGACGCTCGGATAGACACTCGTTGGTATCACATTCACGGAGTCTTGACTCGGCTAAAAATAGATGAGCGAGACGTTTGCGAAAGACGATTAAGGAAACTTCAAGATACTTCTTTTACGTCGTAGCAGATGCTCGAATTCCGTCGGTTTATGAATCGCGTATATCTATATGATAGATAAACTATATGTATATATACTGAATTGATATCGATGAAAGGAATATACATTTAATTAAATATATACCTGCGCGAGTATACATTCGCATGTCCGAACAATGAAAGTGACTCTTTAATTACAAAAACATTCTCTCTTTCTGCGCATGTAATTTACCTCACGCATTCCTAAAGAGGCCATTCCACTCCTACTAATTAATTTCGTGTTTTCTCTACAAGCCTATATAGTACGTGTACAAGGATTAATAAGCCGACAAATTAACGACTCTCTCAATATAATTCGCTTCGATAGAAACATAAAAAATATAATTAAATTGAATGTGTACGCCGCAGAAAAACGTCCTTCAACGAAAATCATTCCCAGCAGCACGTCAAAGAAATTGAAAGCAACGAGACAGCACACTAAATTCGAACTATATTCTCACATAACGCGCGTCTCCAGCTCGCGCTTCTCTCAAAATTGAAGAAACGAGCAATTTCCGCGCGAGCGAGAACAGCGTGCAATTACTCTCTACATAATATAAGTATATAGTACACACACACACACACGTCCTACGTACTCGTGTACCGAGGCGCGAGTGGGACGATAACCGTCGCGATTAGATACGACAGGCCGATCGTCGTGGTTTTCTTGCGCACAAGGATCCAAATGACTCTCCTGTTATATGTATGCATGCAAATGAGCAGCTCGTGATTTCCGAGAGAGAAAGTTTGAGGCTCGTTTTTATATTGGCCCACTGCAATTTGTTGGTCCGGTATATAGAAGCAGATACACAACACCTTCGGCTAATGAGTATCAAAGCTAAATACGGCTATAGCATCTCTCGGAGCATCTCGGATCTACTGCACGACTCGACTGTGCTCCGTTTATAAATCTATACTTATATATACACCAGTAGTGCTCTGCGCACACTCTTATGTTCATTAGCTAAATCGTGATTAGTATATAGCGGACGATAGTGCACGATAGTGGCTGGTATATACGTATATATATAAGAGAGTAAACAGCCGGTGTGTCTACGTAATGACGTGCAAACTCTGATGGACGATAAGCGAGCCGGCCGGCGCTTGTCACGCGCCTAATGGAATTCGCTGGATGTGGCTTCCTTTATTACGTCCTACGGATTAATATATGTAGATATACACATGACTCCTGAAGCGAGAGCTGCTAAATTAATTTCGGATAGTCATCCCCGCGATCGGTATCTAATTGCTGATCCAATCTTATTCGATTCGCATTATTACATAGTTGATAATTTTTGAGATCGATATTAAAATCGATTTTCTTTAACTGCATCACTAACGAACCGATCGCGGAAGTATGTTTTTCCGAGACCGCATCACGAGCGACACTTTCCAATACCTGTGTGTGCAGCTCTAGCCTCGGATTTTTTTTTCTTCGCTATAGGTACTCGCACGTGTGATCGAGAGCAGTTGCGGTTCTGCGGCTGTCCGCGAGAGAAATGCCAAGAGGGAATGAACCTCTCCTGCGAGCTTGAAATACGGACGGATTTTTTCCGGCTGGTTTGCATTGCTGAGAGACGATTTCCTTACTCGTCGCTTCTTTTTTTTTTTGTGCCAACAACTATTTTCAGTATTTGCTGCGAGTCTGACCTAGTTGAAGTGCGTGTTATGGTTTGTAAATATAAGCAAAATCTGTACATCATATAAGCATACAATCGTGTGTAGCGGAAATTTTACCTATTTCGCAATCTCCAACGCGAGACGGCGTGAGATAGAACACAACGTTTTATATGTAGTTTCACGCACTCGCACGACTGTATGTCTGCTCGTAAAAATATATGGGTAATAGTCGGTTCCTGTGTTTGCCGGGGCTTATCCTTCGTTATCGAGGTCAGTCGGGATATTTTTCTACGAATACAAACGGCGCCGCGCAACATTTGGCCAAAAGATGTCGGCGATTAAGGCATAGTTCTAAACGCGGTTTAAGTATCTTTATGGCATGTGCCGCTCTCTCTGTTTTTTCTCATCTATAGCGCTCTTGCGAAGCCTCTCAAGATGTTGCAGACGTTATTATAGAAGCAAGTAGAAGTTATCGTTGTTTTAGAGTCTCTTCCGAACGATTTCAGGCAACATAACTGGATTCCGTAAAACAACGACTATAGCCGGCATAAGAGATACACCCGACGCGTAATCAAACGCTCGTATACACACATAAGCACACGCGGCGAGATGTTATCAAGATGAATCATCAGAGCCAATCGAGAGGACATGACGAATTCGGAGCAGCTCTACATCGCACATACACACTCGGGAAAATCTGAGAATCACCTATGACTATACAAGTACAACGATCTCGTATATATATAATACAAGGCGCAAGCGAGCCATCGGTATGCGGATAAATAAGGAAACAGCTGTATAATTACTCGTGATTTCTGACTAATCGTCTAGACGTTCGAAATGGGTTTATTTGCGCTGCAGCTGATCTGCGAGTTTAAAAAAAAAAAATACTCGACGTGGATTCTTATAAGCCTCTATTCTATTAAGCTTCAAGAATGATCTACACGGATTACAGGACTCGATCTCTCGAATTACACCACTGCAGCTGCCACAAGTGTCTAATCATCCAAAGAAATGAATCTCTTTGAATGTTTTCTTTTTTTTTCTTGAAATAATAAATTACCTTGACACCGCATTTACATAAACCGAGAGCAGATAATAAACAGGCCCTGTGTGTGTCTCTCTGTAAAAACAAATTATCAAAACTCAACGTGTATCACCTACTCTCGTCCGTTCAGTGCAGCACACAAGTATATATATATGCATGACAAGAGCATTGAAACTAATAGTCCCTTCACACACAAGCCAAAGCCGCTGCTGAGCCAACAGGAGGTCATTATCCATTCTCCAACCGAGAGAAAATCTCTCATACACAGCTCTCGTATACGTATTATTATAGCTCTCAGCACAGGACGACGACGACGACGACGACAAAAAGGAATGACTTATAGAAAACGACGACTGGCCGGTGAATGACTGTACAGTGTACACGTTGTACACACGAGTCAATGCGATCGCCACGTCACACACACACACACACAGTTGATGCCAAAGGAATTCCTGTGGCAAGTGCGAAATCCCTCTTGAGAAGAATGAATCAATCCGTGATAATTAACGTGCAGTGTAGCACCGAGTGAATTTCGAAAGATTCTTATATGCATATAGCTGCGTTCGAGAATGTGAGGATACAAGTAAACTCGGGATAATAGCTGTGTTATCGAGCTTTCAGAGCCGCGCGTCAAATCGATGGAATTCACGGTACGAGAGTCATCGTAGCTCCGCAGGCCAAACACGACACTTTATACGTTTAGATTTTCGATCGCTTTATATAAACATTGTCTTTGTGTTTCGTAGTTTAGCTTCGCGTGTTCATCGATTTCTGATCAACTAAATCAATCTCGAAGGATAATATCAACCTCAACATAACAATATAATGAACAAGCGCAGCTTCTGTACATAACTGCACCACTTAATTAACGGTCGAGGCAATCTTATATACGTATATAGGATATCCCAGTGGCAGCGTGTGTGTCTGTCTTTTTCTCCTCATTTATAACTGCGCAATCTAATTTCGCTCGGAGCTATATACGGCCCTCAAGAAAGAAAGAGAGAGAGAAAAGTACCGCAAAGAGCTACGGTGATATATCGCGCATTGACGGTTTTCTATAGAGTCATTTGTTGCGATGCAAAAAGTCCGTTTATCCGCTGATTCCAGATAACGCGGCTGTGATTTAACGTGCTTTCCTTTTCTACTCGCTGAGAAATAGTTGCAACTTATATAAAAAAAAAAAAATACAGAGTTCAGAGTCGTTGCCGATAAGCCGTTCAGCTCGCTGAAAACACGGCGTAATTTCTCGGCCTCTATAAGTATTATACACTCGCGCGAAACAAAGAACAACAGAGAGAGAGAGAGCGCAGCTTTCCCTCTCTCTTATAAATACTGGTAAGGCCCAGAGAGTGTACGGTATACACAAGCGAACGTTATATACACAGCGGCGATTAAACTATATGATAGCGCACACTTGTTCGGAAAGAACCGCGCGACGAGGACGCCGGGATTTGTGGAGGGAATATTCGCGATAAACGTCTTTTCGTGTTTATAGAGAAATGCGCGCAGCGGGAAAATCGTTTAGGGACCCGCTGTTTGTTATTTCGCCGAGCGCGCAGAGCGGGGAATCGATTGCGCGACGTGACTTTGCTTTGCCGAACGGGCCTTTTCTCTACTGCTGTATAGCTATACGTTGTATATAGTACGAGAGCTGAGAATGGAATGCATATAAGGTGCAGTCGAGAGTCTGGGGTACTGTGTACCTATATACAAAGACTGATGCTTGTACGTTTTCTGGAAATTTTACGCTGCTGAAGATGAAAAAAAAAAGATTTAATCTGGCTTCAAACCAGCTTATAATGCAGCATCGACGGCTGAATAACAAAAAAAGTAATATCAGCGCGTTCCGTTACACTGCAGACGAAGGGTTAAAGAACAATGCGCACAGAGGAAGAAGAAGAAGAAGAAGACGGCGATCAGTGTACTCTAAAATAAATCTGACCTAACGTCTTTAAAATGCATTCACCGCTCGTCGTGAGACGACGAAGGAAAGCAGAAGCAGCAGCAGCAGCGATGAGACCGAAGGCATCAGCTCACGATGGCATTAACCTCGCTCTCTTTCTCTCTCTCTCTCTCTCTCTTGGCCCGGGCCATTATCCCTCGTAAATTAATAAAGTGGTTAACGACGACGAGAGATATAAAAGTCCCGTTGAGCGCGTTCAGACGCCTCGGTCCCACGAGAGAGAGAGAGAGAAAGACTGTATGTGCAGTAAGCGTATATGTATATGGACCCTCTTATTCTTTAAGGGCCCGATATGCCGATTAACCTTTTCTGCAGTAACAGCAGCGAGGGTTGCTTGTGTACACGGCATCGGAGAGAAAGAGACACGAAAAACTTTAGCCGAGAGCTTATATGGCTGATCGTAAAGGTGAAAAAGCGTGTTGTTCATTATTATACACTCTCTAATTGTTTTAAAAGATGATGGGTATAATTCAAAATTAGGGATATATATCTGCGCACTCTTTCTTTCGCCGGGTATATATTTTTATGCAAATGCGCACGAAGGGCGGAAAATCCCGAGAGTGTACTATAATACCGGACAAAGTCGATCCTCCTACACGGCACGTCCATTACCGGAAACGGAAGCTCCTCCCTGCAGTGAGCATCAACGTGTCACGTGCGCGAGCTGTTTTTCCCATCTCACTATGTGTATGTGTGTATATATAGGTATAGTCAGCAGCACCCGCACATACGAGCTTTAAACACGGGCACATTTCCTAGTGTAGCCGGGGAGATAATCCTCGTCAGACTCGATGACAATCGACGCCGAAACTCCATATACGCAATGTGACTTTGACTGCGTTGGCTGTTATTCACATATACCGTGGAGAGCTGACCTGACACACACTGCAATCAGTATAATATAGCTTTTACGCAGGATTCCAAGCTTCAAGTGCCGCAGCTCGTTTACTTGGAATTGTGATAGATTGTTTGACTTTATAGTATACAACTATTGGACGAGTTTATATAGGATTAAATTCAATTGACATGTCAATGAACCTCAGATATACAAAGCCAGCTTCCGTAACTTTTCTTCGAGTGTCAAGTCCAATTGAACGACGAGTCCGACGTCTCAGGTTACTCCGAATCAAAGACACAAATGATTACGATATCCCCTCTACACATATACCAGGGCTATTCTCTGTTAATATAATCAATGAACCGAAGCACATTCCAGAACAAGTCTTTGAAAAATCGAGCGTGTGAAATGCGGGATGATCAGTAATATGCAACAAAGCGTGTGAATGACGATTATTTTTTCATATCAATAAACTGTGCGAATTTCAAGACGATAATACCTATAACAGCGCCGAGCCATTAGAAAGCACAAAGGTGCGCGCGTTTCCGACGGAAAACCAGCCGCAAGGAAGAAGAAACGACTGCTTCGAGTAATGACCCAAAGGGCATTGTCTCGTCCCTGACACACACGAGTATACACACACGCGGGAAAGTGAGACATTGTACGCCCGCACTATCTCCTACTATAACTCTATGCGCGCTCACACATATAGCTGTGGGTGTACTATAGATACTAGTATATAGAGAGAACGGATGAATGAACGCGCCCACGCGGCCACTACGTGCACTCTGCTCGGGTCTACGACTTCTATAATCGATGACTCGAGCGCGGATACGCACGTATAACGCAATCGGACAGGTTGTTTGGCTTGGCGCGCACTTGCGGATATGCGTATATATATATTTTAGAGCTGCGCAAACGACTTGTATCGCTTCGAGCTGTCCTTTTGTAACATGTGCGCGTCGAGGTGTATTGTGTGCTTTGTGGTGTATACTATATATAAAAGGGCTACTGCTGATGCTTTCAAAGTTTATGCTGGACGTGAAAAAATGTAGATGGAGAATTTTCAATGCATGTACAGGTTATTTAACCGACAATTTTTAAGCACGTTTTTCTCCACTTTCTCCCCGGCGATAGAGTCAGAGGTCAGACCTTTCCGCGACTCTTCATTTTTACAATCTATCTCAAAACAATGGCACGGCTTACGTGTCTTATAGTATAGATCCCGTATCTCCGGGGCTTCCTCCTTTTATTATTTACGTAAGTTGTTTATACCGTCGATGGCATTTTTCAGCCGCCACTTGGCGAAACTTCGCAGAATATGCTAGTGCCGGAAGACCACCATTAAACCGAGTGAATGTGATTTTTTAGGAAATTTTCAAAAATCCCGATTACTCATACATCATATTATGGTTGCAGACATGAGATCACATACGGTATAAATTTTTAAGTAGGCGCGATCGTAAATAATGCAATTTCAAAAACATTTTTAACCGGCTGGAAGCATAAAAATTCGTAGGAACGAACAATTTCCTCCTTGACTCGGACGGCCCACGCCGTAAATCCCTCGATTCGAGCCGAGAAGCTCGGTAAATTAATATCATACAACTATGAGGAGCGTCTGAGCCGTCATTTTAATATGACTAAACTTCCACTTCCGAATAAAAGTCTTGTATATGCAGTGCTCGCCGGAATTCTGGACGGCGCTGCGCATCAGCCTTATATACTTTTTCTGTAATAATTTACATGATAAAAGTGCCGGTTCCAAAAATTAATTATTATCATAGCAATGAAACTCGATCAAAGTATAAAACGACGCGGCGAACCGAGTTTCGGATTGAAATTTCCACAGCGTTTGCGCGCGCGCGCGCAGTTTTTGTTTTCAATCGCTCGTCACACCGTATAGGTTATACACACACACACATTGTTCGCTATTCTCGCCGTCAAAGTCGGCGTTTCAACAGCGAACGAAAATTGAATAGAACCGTTGACCGGACGCAAAGGAGACTGTGAAATTACCGATATTGCGTCAGCCAAACTTTGTGCGCCCGCGTAAATACACGTATATATACACCGCTAAATGCATATATTTGGTCACGAATTTTTTGCGCCAAAGTTTGCCGAGCGCAAACTCCAAGCGTTTTCTATGAAAGCCGTGTTATATAATATACACTTTTTAACGCAAATAATAATCTCAATTTTACCTCTACTAGAGATATTCTTTACGAGAGCTCGTAATACCTCCCGTGCATGCGTATTATCTCAAAGGCTCTGCGGCGTGTGTATAATAAGTATATACGAGCTCACGCACTCTCGGGGGAGAGAATGGCTAATTGGTCGTCGCAACTCGCGAGAGATGTATATCGCGGAAGAGAGTAGCTGACCAGCACGCGCCCTCCATACACTCTACACTTTTGTCTTTGTTGCTGTGTTTATAGCCACGAATTTGAATTTTCAAAATATATTAAAAGCTGATTAGACATTCTGAAAGATCAATCACCGTATTCAGATTGGTACATATATACATAATTTTAATCGTCCCTCGTCACACAGATAAGCATGTCTCGTATATATACCTGAGTCGAGAGGAGCACACGTCAAGATGATAAATGAGATAGCCCTAGAATCGAAATGAAATGCTCATGCCGCTCTTCGTCGAAAACAGTTACGTGACGCAATTAGGAAGCGGTCTCGTAACAATTCCGATCGTCGGTGGCGGAGGTATAAAAATCGAACGAGGATTGGATGCGATCTGAATAGGAGAGAAGAACAATGATACTGTCTGTGCGATATTTAAAGAAGAGGCTGCATCGATAGAGCTGACGTATATACCCCTGATTGTAGATATATAGTTTCTACTTAATTGCTCCGCGGTACATATACAGATACGATCAGCTATAAAGAGTTTAAAACCGGTATTTTTCCTGAGTTATTCATCGGAATATATACAATCATAATAATCGGTGAACTAGTTTTTTTTTTTTTATATTATCGACCGTACTCTTTCAAAGAAGCGAAAATATTTTTCCTCGGTATATCCACATCGATAGCTTGGAAAACAGTCGCGAATGAAAAGCACTCGACCGAGCGAGCTCCGACAAGAGACACGCGCGTTATTACCATTGTTTCGATATTCCTTCCCTCGTCCTACTGGCCTCTCCGGAGACTTGCACAACGATTCGTTATTGTTGTGTCGTCGTCGTCGTCGTCCAGTTGCATGGCGCAATATAACCCGAGTCACTCGTGTACTACACCGACGCACAGGTTGACGTTTGCAAAACAACCACGATAATACCGATATCTTGCGCAAAACAAAACGCCAAAAAAGAAAGGGTTTACTATAAAATAATAGCGTATAGTCGGGGTCTCCAATTATATATATACCCGCAAGGCTAATGACGTTATTGTCCGTCGTCGGAAAGAGCGATAAGGCGCGGGTGTATTTGGGGCTGATGCTAAATCAACAAAGCGCTGGCACATCTCAGCCAATTACCTCTCCCTTATTATGTATCGATTAAAGCGATGCTCAGCCGCGTCATCCGAAAACTGATTCGCTCGCGGTCGGCTGTACCTGTGAATTCACGGACGCGGGTGTTTCTCATCAGGGGGACTTGATTAATGCGGCTCTCTGTTATACTACGCGAGGGGGAGTTTTAATTAGGTGCCTTTGCAAAAATTGCCACAGGTTTTACGCTCTATTTGGCACGTTTCGCTGTAGCGTCGTCTGGCCATGCTTCAGAGGATGTGAAAGGAACACGCCGAATTGGTGATTGTAAATATTTGTGTGTGGAGGAATGCCGTGTGCTTTGTTTAGATCTGCATTAATAAACGTTAAACGTACCAATTGTATAGTTAAAAAGTAATAAAATATATTTGTATATTAGTAACAATAATCAATGCGCGGGACTCTATTATGTACACCATCACAAAAGTTAATCGACCGAAGTTGACTCCCGCAGCAGTTTCATCATCTCCTCGTTGGTCAAAAAGTCGCAGATTCTTTCCACAATCTCCGGAAGCAGTGCAGTATCAAACACACTGTTCAGCAAGGTGCAACAGCTCTTCGTGCACTTCAGCCTCTCGACTTTTTTGCAAAAAATTTTACTCGTCATTTCTCTGTAATGGCAAAACTGGTTACTGAAAAGACCTATCTGCAAGTGAACGATGTTCTCCTCTTTCAAAATCGGTGTCAGAAAAGCGCTTTTCTTGCTCAGCACATCGAAAAACGTGTACTTTTCCTTTTGGAAAATCTTAATCTGCTTCATTTGTTCCAACTCCTGCGTATAGAGATCGTAGTCCTTGCTCCAGGCAGGACTAGCCGTTAAATAAGCCGTGATCTTGGGGTTGACGCACAAGCCCTGGGCCAGCTGCAGTACTATGTACTTGATGAAGAGCAGGACGTGTCTTTTGGTGAAGCTTCTTAGCATCATGCATGCGAAAGGAGTATGCCCGCTGTTGTTCTCGATGTTAAAGTCAGCGCCTATCTCCAGCAGGTATTCGGCCCAGCCTTCCTCGGTATAGCTGCTCTCGAATAGCACGTGGAAGGCAGTGTTGCCTTCGTTGTCCTGTTGATTGACGGAGGCTCCTCGGTTGATCAGAAGTCGCGTCATCGCGTAATTCTTTACCTTGATGGATCGCATCAGCGGCGTCCTCCCTTCCTTGTCCTTGCGGTTGATGTCTGCCCCCTTGTCGATCAACATCTGCATGATATTGGTATGCCTGTGTTGACTGGCGGCGAATACAGGCGAGTTGCTCTCGCTCCCAGCGTTGACGTCCGCGTGGAACTCCAACAGAAGCTGCACTAGTTTCGCGTTCCTCCTCATGACCGCGTATTCCAGTATGCTGGACCGAATGAAGATTTCATTGACATTGGCTCCCTGCATCAACAGCAACCTAGCCAGGCTCAACATATTCATACAGACCGCTAACGTCAGAGCTGACATGTCGAAACTGTTTTTGGTGTCGATGCAGCAACCTCGGTCGATGAGCAGCTTTGCCAGCATCTCGTCCTTGTTCTGCACCGCAATGTGGAGGGGGGTTGAGCCGTGTCGGTCGCAGTTCTTGAGGTTGACGCCGTTGTCGATCAGGAGCCGAACGAAGCGAAAACGGGACTCGCATTTGTCGATGACTCTGAGGACGAAGAAGAGAGGTTCTTCGCTGTACTTGTTCTTCACATCGGTCGATGCCTCATTGTCGAGGAGAATCTGAACCAGCTCCTCGTTGCAGTTGATCAGAGCTGAGTAAAGCGGGCTAGACTGGTTTCTGGTGAGCACGTTGACGTTGGCACCCCTGGAAAGAAGATACCTAACAAGATCGACTCTCTCAAACTTCACGGCAAGATACAGCGGAGTCTTGCCCTCGTTGTTCTGAGCGTCGATATCAGCTGCACCGTTCTCTATCAGCAACTGAGCCACCCTGACGTCTGAATTTTGCATGGCGTAGTGAAGCGCCGTCGAGCCATCACCGGACGGTTCGTCGATTTCTCTGATCGCCCCGAGCAACAGTTTTACTACTTTGAGGTTACTGTGTTTGGCGCCGAGGTGCAGGGCATTCTGTTCGACGACGTCGCCGTTCTTCGACTCGTTTCCATACTCGTCGGCCTGATGGAAGCAGAACTTCAGGTTTGTGCACTCGCACTGGATTTCCGAAGACGATGCGTATTTCGCATAGGTTTTCTCCGTTACATCGGCGCCATCGTTTAGTAGAGACGTTACCTCGCTTACGTCATTGTTCAGAACTGCCTCGTGTAGCCGATTGTAAACGCAACGCTCAAGATCCACTGTGCCGTCTTCTGTCATAGTGCTGCTACTCTACTCAGGTCACATCTGCAACGAAATAATTACGGCAACTTTAGTCAACTTCCAATACACTACTTTTTGTTTATACTACAAGCCGACAAAGAGCGGAATATCCCATGCGATCGTCGCTGCAAATGAAAAAGAAGCAGCTCTTTGTGCGAAAAAGGTGAGGCTGGATATGGTTGGCGGCGTTTATATCTTTGCACCGCAGGACCCGGAGCAGTGGGTCACACAGCTGCGCGTCCTCTATTACGCGACTAGACGTGAATATACAGACGTGCGTGATGTGTATACTCGTCTAACAGTCTCTTACATCCTACATCGAGTCGTGAACCGTAATTCCGCGGACACGCAAGAAGTCGTTGCTGGCCTTGTACCTGTTTGAAAAAAATGCGAATGCGCGACATCGTCGTTATGTGCACGACCGCTTTAGGATTTGTAGTGGAAAGATTTTATTCGATTTTACACGATCTTTTACGTTGAAGAGAATCAATCGACCACAACGAACGGAAAAATAATCAATAACTAAATAATGTAATATACACATATCAAAAGCGTCGTATATTATATACATCGGTAACATCACACAAAGTTAGCTGAACAAAGGAGTCTATAACGACGTTACCCGCTTGAAAGTCAGCGGTAAGCTCGCATTAAAAACGCTTTAATAATAATTAAAAAGAGCCGTTGAGCCCACCTACTCTTTACACGCCATGATACCAGAAAGAGAGAGAGAGAGAGAAAGAGTGAGAAAAAATGAAGCCCGACTCGTGAGTTAATTGCCGCCGCCGCTGCTGACACTGCGTGACAAAGGGGATGAGGCTGTGATGCTGCGCTCGATAATGGGCTTACGCGGAATAAACGACTTCCGACGTCAAACGAAAGAAAGACTTTTTTTACTCCTCTATGGAAACTACTCTCGAATGTTTCCCTCGTCCCGCCATCATAACTATATACACACTTTGTTAATCAGTAGCCGAGAGTACGACGATCGAAGCGCTTAATCATCCGCGTATAATCCAATCTTCATGGCAACTAAATAAAAGCCACTCGCGACAAACGCGTATACGCAGTATATAGAGCCTCTCTCCTTTCATCGAATCAATTCCGAGTTTCGTTAATTCCCGAAGAAAGCTCGAGCTTTCATCGCAGCGCGCTCCGAAAGTTTCTGTCGTCGCCGGGGCTCTGCAGCGTCCGAGAGACACTTATCGAATTATCAAGTGCACTTCGGGGAGTTCCAGAAGCAATAAACGCCGCCATTGGCTTAGCCGCAGAGGATGAGGGGACGAGTGCAATAAACCAGAGGGAAGAACGTTTACAAGCGGCCGGCTGCGTACATCCGCGACAAAGTCAAGGACTCGAGACCTGCTGCAGCTCTTTCTTTTACACACATATTGGATTTTATATCGAATCAAAAATAGATCGATCAACATTACAAACGCATTCAATTACAGTATATAGCTCATGATAAATATCTCACGAACAAGTGAAAAGAGCAGCACGTGCGGAGTCCGACGATGAGTCACAATATATATATATATATCTCGTCGGCTGTACATGATCCGAAAATCGCTGCATCGGCGAGTGTATACGGCTATCTCGATTTTCGGCTTGTCCTTGAAACGTCGAGCCGCCCTCTCTCTCTCTCATCTATACACAGGATTTTCCCTTTCATTCATTCCGCCCCTCGTGCGCGCGGCCGAAAAGACACGAGCTCAGCGAGATAAAGGAGAATCAGCCGACAGTAGCAGGAGAGTACTGATGCTCGAGGGTACATATACAGAGCTTCTCGATTATTTTAACGGCCTGTGGACATGCGGCTGGAAATTATTATTATTATTATAAACTGCGTCATAATATATAGTCAAACACGATAAAAACTCGATCATCCGGCTCACGCGCGCATATAAATCCGCGAGTCGACAAACCCGCCGAGGAATTCTCGGCTGTATACATCGATCGAACACCTCTTGGAAGCCACCAGAGATGCAAATGGAGCAGCGTGTTATCCCCTGGCGCTGGAGCCAGTATATATACTCTCGTCTATAAGGAATTACCTCCCTGTACACGTTTTTCTTTGCTCGCGCATACTTTTCTCTCAAATCGCTCCGGGGCTCGCGCATGTGTCTATGTACACACACGTACAAAGTTTGCCCGGATTGACATACACACTGCGGGGTAAGGGAGTTCCGGAATTTTCCGAGAGAGATCCCGGCTGTCAACGGGATTACTCGGCTGGGAAATCACTGCTGGGGTGGATTTCAGAGAGAGAGAGATACAGCTTGGAAATTGACTGTTATGACGAGTATATACGCGTGGGAAAGTCGTCGTTTACGTTTTTCACTGCGCAGATAATTGATTATCGACGTCCATTAAAGTATCGTTATACACATCATCAGAAGAATACGTCCGCGGATGGCGATATTATAAAATAAAATAAAAAGAAAGAACGTGACTGCAACGCGCTGACGCAACGCGAGCCGCATAGCCCGAGGCTGCGCCGTCGAAATATATGCGTGCACGTCGACGGAAAAAGAAAGGACACCCCCGCGAATTCAACGGAGGGGAAGAGAACAGACAAAGACGCCGTCGTCTCGAAGTTGAATCCTCGAGTCTCCAAATCGGCTGTGTGCGCCTACACACACACAGATATATATGTAACGGTTTATATATACACGTATATACGCAGGAGTAGAGATGGGGGTATATATATATAGGGAAAGCCACGCCAGAGAGCGCCAGCGCAGGAGGGTTGTGCAGGTTTCGTATTGATTCCGCGTCGGATGATTCATGGGTTCTCCACCTCCGCGCTCAACCCCCGCTACTCGCGCGCAATATTCTAAGCGACCCCACTCTCTCTCTCTCTGAACAGCCAACCCCCTCTTTCTCTCATTATCTCTTGGAGTTTCTCTCTCTATCGCGGAGAGTCGACGCTTCTCAGGAGATTCGGTCACCGGAGGATGAGCATTTTTCGGGGTGACGAAATTTCGAAACGCTCTGCTGATGACTCATCATCGCGAATTTGCATCATGTGTTTTAACTTGAACAAACTTGCGTTCCTCCCTCGAAAGCAAAAATTCTGAAAACTCACTACGCGCCTATTTCAAACGCTCAGAAGAGAATGCATTTCTCTTTGTCACCCATTTTTACTCGAGCCCCCGTTATACTCTGCCTATATATATACGTATACACACGAGTGCGAGGGGTAGCATATAGGCGCACACACTACAACAACTCGCGAAGGGGGAGAGTCGAGACTCAGGGGGAGATATCGGTCGACGACAGCCGGACGCAGTTTTCTCTCTCCGGCGCGTCGGGGCAGGACGACGACGCCGAGGACACCTACCTATACACATGTACGTGTATATACGTATATATGCGCCAAAGGGGGATATATATGTACGAAGCGGGGTTGTGTGTACACACGCGCTGTGGATCGACGATCGCTTATATATATAGTGTAAAATTGCTGGCTTTTGTTTCGGACGCGAGAGAGATGCCTGCGCGAAGCGAATTACTCATCGGCTTCCGAGAACCGATCGTATACTTATACTCGCGCTCCTCAGCTCTGTTTTTATGGAAAAATTTTGTTAGCTCAGAGTGAGGGTGAAGACGTGAGAGGGTGGCTCTCGCGCGCGCGAGATATGGGAAATCGATTGCCGGCGAATCGCCGGGGCGGTCGAGACGACGACGACGACGGCTATATATATATATGTATACTCGCGCGGTTTCCATATACTCGACGTTATTCTTGCAGGCTGTTATGCTAATTAGATGACGGGGCGGCTTATTAAATTTGCCCCTATATATGCGCTACTGGTGTATATACGATCGAGGAGAAAAAGTGCGAATTTTTCGATGGAAATTTCAGATTTGATCTCGCGAACGCGATATGGAGATGCGAATTAAGGCCCTAATGGCTCGTCGTATGTCCGCCTGTCAACTGGACGTCGCGCTCTGCACCTGAATTAATGATTTTTCACCCTTCTCAATGAAACGTCAGGCTGTAAATGGCGGGACATAATTTTCTAATGGTCCCCCATATCACGTGTGTGTATATAGTTATAGGGGTGCATTCAGCGGCGCTTGATTAAATATTCAGAAAGAAATTTCGCGTTTCGCGCTTAGTATAAGTAAAAAACGTCCTGAATATTTTCAATCGTCGTCGGAAACTATAATTCAACGAGCCCAGAAGCTAAAAATCTTAACCACAGCAATCTCCTGGACATTAAGAAGCGATTCAAATGATTTGCATGCTCGTAACTCGCGAAGAAGCCTGTACACACTTGGCTTTAATTAGATTGAAATTGTACGGTATATACTATTTTCCGTGAGTGTATAGCTCGCGGCCGTAAAAAATAAGCCGCCGCGGCGGCGACTCGAGTAACGAGAAAACCAATCGCGAATAATATGACGCAGAGGAAAATACAACGCGAGCAGTGACAAATAAGAGCCGAGACTATCGCAGCTACTTATTGCCTCCAACAACGACGACGACGACGTCGCGACAGTAATTGCGTTAGGGAGCTGAGTCACGTGAGCCGGGACTGGAGAAATAAAAAGGAGCTTTAACTTGATTTTTTAAATTCTAGTCAGATCGATAAATATTTCCCGCAAAATCCACACTGTGGCGCAATGTTGTCCGATTCTCCAAAACAGTTTGTAAACGGCATCAGCTCGAGACGCGAGCGATAATAACGACGACCACACATCCAAACAAGCTCCCACAGCAAACAGACATACTGCACAAACAGTATATTATAAGCTTGCATCAATACTGTTTCATTCGGCGAAAATTCGCTCGGCAGTTCCTCGTAAAAGCTCGATCGATCGATTCATCGGAGCGACTACTATACTCTCGTGTTACTCGTGATGCACATATACACACGCGCTTATAAACCGGAGCTACTGCACCTGCTTTCTCCCGCCTCTGCTCCCTTTGAGGAGAGGACGGAAAGAGAGACGAGAGAAGCTCATTATTTTTAGAGCGTCTTAGACACGCTCTGCGCAGCTGCAGCGTTCGCGAAAAAATATATGTGATGTATGTACGGAAGATTCGAATAAATTGAAAAATCATCGATTTATACCATATAGGTATATATTGTATATCAATTTCACATTTGCGTGCAGTGTACATTTTTTGCCGAGACATTAAAGACGCTAAAGACACACACGGAGCCATTAAAAAACACGGCTAATTTTTTATGCAGCCCATTCCGCGTAAGCTCTCTCTCTCTCCCGTCGCGTGCAAAAAGGGGCTATTTTTATGTTTCTGCACTCTCGTTTTCACCCTCCGCTTGTGTGTGTGTGTGTGTACCCCTTTCCTTATGTTCATTTCCATATTCGAAAATAGACGCGAGAGCCGCTGCAACAAAGAGGGAAAGTGCAGCCTTTATTTTGGGAACACGCGCGAATGACGATGACACGACCGTGAATCTCGAAATTCGCCGGCGCACACGTGCTCACTATACACTCTTTCATCCGTTTCTATATACACATCACTAGGAATTATATTATATAGAAAAAGTATCTCTGGCTCACGCAATTTGTCACTATTTTTTTCAGTCGCGTTAATAACTTCAATTTGCCGCACGCGCAAAAAGCCCGCATATTTTCGCAGGCCGCAAGCGCGCGAATAAATACAATACACACACGCGCGCGCGCGCGCGGGAATAATAAAGTCAGCCGTGACTGGGGCTCGAAACGACGGAATCCAAGGAATTTATCCCTCGCCGATGCTTATATGCTTGCGAGAGAGAGAGAGAGAGAGCGCGGCTTTTAAAATGGCAAAGTTCGAGGCGACTTTTCACATCTGGTGAGATCCAAGGCCGGCCAATCAACCGCCAAGAGAGAGAGAGAGAGAACTCGTTGGTGCGGCTGTACGCGCTCGCGCGAGCAATAGTCATATTCAAGGACAACCAGACTTATATACGTGTGTGTGTGTGTGCTTCGAACTCTCTTCGATGTATGTATTATTTATATCCGTGTTATTAGCGATCTCTATGTACGCGCAAACCACGACGACAACCGCGAGGGGGATATGAGATGCGAATTTTACGATAGGTTCTGCGGAATGACACTTGCTGGATAAAGAGAGAGACGGAAGATTATGCTATAAGAGAGAGAGAGAGAGAGGAGCTTTGAAGTTTTATTTTTTTTTTTTCGAGCGGCTCGTTGCATGCTAATTGCGCGCTGATTTAATTGAGGATGTGTGTCGGGAGTTTGAAAAGTGGAAAATCACGTGAACCGAAAGTTTGGCGAAGCAAACTTCAAAAGATCCCTGTTGCGGAAGTGAATTTGAAATATATCAGTATATTAGAGCTGAAATTTTCAAAATGAACGTCATAACTTTTCTAGCAAAGCTGCTTTTTCGCGTAAGAGCGAGCTTTTATGTGCTTTTTAAAAAGTTAATCTCTTGCAAAAATAACCAAAGTCACTCATATACCTACGAAATAGATAATAAGCCATCAGCTGTCCCTACAATGCACTGCAGCTTATATTGTGTATGAAAACGGAGATAGTATAGTAAACATTCTCGATATCGCAACAACAACAACAGCAACGTCGATGTCCTCGTTCACGTGAATTTATTCGACGTCTCGAGCGAGCGTAAACACGTCTTACCGGCAACGTCGTTTACCCATTGCCAGGCTGTTATTAAATATCTGCAAAAATAGCGCAAGCAATTAACAGCTTCGTTTTTTTCTTCATCCGTTATTAGCAGCAATTTAAAAAAAAATCCTACGTTTTATATACGGCTGACGAATTTAATAGTAATCGCGCGTGCGTGGCCGCACTAATAACGAATGAAGATATGTATAAACCGCGCGCTGCACTTTTCGCCGCCTGAAATTATAGTGTACGAGCGCGAGAGCGACTGGCAAATTGCGTACTGTGCATATTAACTAGAGACATAACGCGCGCGCGACTTATTCCGCGTATTACGATTTTATGTAAAGTTTACCCTTGCCATTCATTCGCTCGAAAAGTCTTTGTATTTTATCACTTGATGCGCACACGCGAGGCGACTGATTTTCTCAAAGAAAGCAAGGCCGACCGGTCTTGCAATTTGAACATCGCATTGCACAGCGACAAAGAGCGGAAGAAGATATAGAAGCTGGAAATTTCTCGAAGAGCAGACACGCGATGAACTCGTTGACATCGATAACGCACATCAGGAATAAATTGACTTATGGTAAATTTTCAAGAGAAAGCAGACGTCTCGCGTTGCGAGTGAAGTTTCATTTGCAATGCAATAAACGAGTCGACGCACACGCATCAGTTCGAAAGGTAAAACCAGAGGAGGAAAGATATAGCGGTTGATGTCGACGGGGCTTCGATCGCATCGATCCTAAAATCCTCGCGACGATACCGCGGTTCCGGTGCAGCACTTGCTTGTATTATTTTGGCTTCGTTCTAAGGTTACAGCATCGACTCTCTCTTGGAAAGGTGGTCAGCGGGACTTGCTGATGATGCGCTCCAGTCGCTTGGACAAGTGCGAGAGGTGTCGAGGGTAATAGCCTTGTTCTCAGCTGAGCGATAATTTGACGAGCGAAAAACTTTGTTGAATCGAAGAAATATCAACGCGTAAAATCAGTCCAATCTCCTGCGCAGCTGCAAACGAGATCGAATAAAAAATAACGATCACCGCAAAGTCACGAGAGCTGTCAAGGAAGCAGTCCGAAAAGACGCTATGTAGAGAGAGAGAGAGAGAAACGGTCGTTATAAACGCGCGTCGAGAGGATATTGCTATAGTTCGAGAGGATCCTCACTTCTTCTCTCGCTTCTTCTTCTTCTTGGGCCGCGGGCGGTTGCCTAATCTCGTTCACCTTCGAGGATTCCTGGAACAGGTATCGGGATGGGCTATATACTATACACCAGCAGCGCGCCTTATAGCAATGAGTTGCGATCTTTCGCCTCGTCGTAGTGTTGCTGTGGAGAGCGGCTCTCTCTCTCTCGATCTTTTTCTAGTTTCGGCGCGAGCCGGAATGAATTGTTTCTCCGTAAAAAAAAACGTAGTATAGGTACCTGTATATATCGATGAAAAAGAAGCCGCGACTATATGGGGGAGAGGTGGCTCTCGGATTATACGCGCGACACACTGTGAGAGAGAAATAAATTGATGTAGATTAAATTTTTGTTTATGGCCACAACGGCCGTCTTTTTTTTTATTCTTCGACGGCGGTTCGCCGCAGTGTGAGAACTTTGCTTTTGAAATTAGATTGATTTCTGTGTAATTTTAGAAATCAACATTCTCAACTATATGTATATAGGCGATCTCGCTGTGTGTTTATTTATAGTGCAGGTTGCTTGTGAAGAGAGAGAGAGAGAGAGAGAGAGGCTCTCGGTTTAATTATACTTAAACCGTCTCGTTGAGCATCTTTACAACAGGATAAAGCGTTAATTCGATACTTCCTACTTGGCGGTGCAAGATTTCATCTTTGCCTCCACTCTCTCACTCTCTGCCTTTTGCCAACGCATTACACCTCAACGGCTACTGTGTACTGCATAACACACTACGCGCGTGTACGAATTTATTGTTCCGTCAAAGAAATTTTCTTTCAACGCGCGGGAAAAAAATTTAAATATAAATGATACAACAATGCCGAGCTAACGGAGAGAGAGAGAGAGACAGAGGCTTTACTTCCCTTTCATATCTGCTCTTTTGCGTTCCACCTTTCTCTCTCTCTCTCGGATTAGGCACATTTGCGCGGCTTACGCCGCAAATGGAACGAGGATTTTCGTGCTCTGCTCGAAAAGGTGCGCACAAAAGAGAGGGAGAGAAAGGCCAGAGATTTCACAGCCTTTGCATCAGCGCTCGTCTAGTTAGTAGGCCGTAAATCTGCGTTAAAGAGAATTTTGAAAAAGGTGAGGAAAACTCATAGTCGCAAAAAATTATATAAATGACAGAGCGAGAGAGCAAAGGAAGAGAGAACAATTTGTTCAATTAAACGCAGTGTCGCCTGAATCGCCGGAGAAAATAAATTTAAAAACTCGAGTAATCAAGGGAAGTGGATTTAATATCCTTAAAGCCCTGACTTACTGCGAAGTTAAAGCTCGCGCATACCGTAAATTAAAAAGATTACATCCATAAAGTTTATTACTACACACAGCGGCGTAATTGCCAGCAACTGCAAGCGAAATTCTCTAATGAATAAAAAAAAGCCATCGGAGCGATCTCCAAATCATAATATCCACATTCCGACAGTACTGAACTTTCCTCAAAGTAAAACACATCCTCTCCGCGCAGCTAATAACCCTGCACTAGAAAACCGCCGCCCTCGCGGCTGTAACACAATCCATCGAGTCGGTTCGGACGCGTATAATACACGCGCCGCGTCGTCGTATATGCTGGAGCCTCAACCGGTTTTTCGCCCTCCCTCTCTTGGTCCTTTTTTTTTGTTATTTCGAGAGCAGCGGGCGTATATGTATGTATATGTGCCCGCTCACCTCTCCGGAACGCCTTAATTACCGAAACTTTTGGCCTATAGCGTGTGTGCGAGAGAAGATTTTCGCGGTTGGAAGTGCATTATACCTGATGAACACACTTTTATATATGGATTATGTAAAGATCATTCGATTCACGCTCCTGCGAGTTTTCAGCTTAAAAATGCCTTTGACGACGTGCAAATTGCGAAGCTCGATTTTTACGTAACCGCTAATTATCAGTCGTAGAGAAAAAAAAGGAAATAACGAGAAAATTCAGGTCTTCGTTTTCAGGTATATATACCTATGTATACATCGACTGCTGCAGCGGACTCGCGGATCAAAGGAAGGAATTTCCTGGTCTGTTGGGGAATTCGGAGCGTCTCCGCAACTTTCCGCGCTAATTACGTAAAGTGCAATTACGGAAGTGCAATCGTAAGGTCGGAGAGCGTGGTATTACTGCACTAACGAGCGAACTTTGCTCTTGATTATTAACAATTCGAATTTTCATCACAAGTACTACCCTATATATAATCGCAATTGTTTTCGTACCTTCGCGCATTGAAAAAACTCAACGTCGGAATATCCTCTTACGCGAAAAGAAAAAGAAACGTTCATTGAACAAGATCCAGCTCCTCTATATACACGCACTCACCGGACGACTTTTCTCCCCGTCTCGGAACCAGATCATCAGACACGCCGCGAGCAGTGACTCACAGCAGCAGCAGCATCTCTGCGGAAAAACAGCAGCAGCAGCAGCAGCAGCAGCAGAGAGATAATCGATCCGCGGCGGCATATACAAAGTCGCAGCTCACGCGCGCAGGAGCAGGAGGAGAAAGGGAGGAGTAGCTGCGCGCTCCTTGCCGACTTATCGTCTTCCATCATCCTTCTCGTGTATAGAGCGAGTAGCCGGTAGTATACTATATGAAACTCTCGATTTCATACGGTGTCGTCGTCGTAATGCTCCTTTTGAGAGCAGAGCTTCTTTGTGGCGGTATATAGGTATAGAAAAATCAAGTTGATTAAAAGCTCTTCTTTCTTTTTTTAGAGAGAAAGCTGAAATTGCGAGGAAGATAAATAAGGTATATCCTTATCCTCCGTCGGGTCAAACGCTGTAGTTTTACATTGCAAGCTCGAAAATCGATATATCTCCGCGTAATTATTACCGGCTTCTTTCTATTAGGCCATCTCCGTAACTCTTGCTTTTCAATTAATTAACCGCGAATTTCGCGTGGTCATGCGAACTCTCGGTGCTATCACTCTCGCTCTCGCGCTCGTATATCTCAAGGTCGAGAAGTAGTGTAGTAGCAGTAGTAGTATAGCCACTCCATTATATACACCCGTGGAGAGAAATTACTCGAAAAAGGATCAGGCACGCGCTCACCCGGGGCGTGTGTATAGTATATACCTATACACCTATTATAGCAGTGCGTCGCGATAAAATCACTCGCAGCTGTGTACTTATGTATATCTATTATATCTTTTTGCATGCCAATTGCACGCGCGTCGCTGGCCGGCTTGTTTTTTAGCAGTATCTCTGCAGCGGTGTATATAATTAAATCAAGATCTGCACGTGAAATGTAAATGTCCAAGGTATTAATATCTCGCCGATGGTCACTTGTATATATAAGATACTTTGCACCGTAATTGTTTCTCGAATTGATTGCGAGAACTGTTCCTATCTATATACACCGTTATAATTACGCTCTCGTTCGGACAAAAGCTCGTAAAGTCGACTTATTTATACATCTACTGCGCCACACGCAGCTCCAAGATAAAATTGGCCATTAAAGGACGCGACGACGACGACAAGTTCGCGTGGGCTGCCACGTGAACTTGGAGGAAAAATTCTGTGTGGAGGAAAATCGCGTGTGTATCAAGTACTTATTAGTATACGTGTACACGTAGATCCGCAGCGGAGCGTAACGTAGCCGGAACTCGGTACGAGTATGGCCCATTTATTTGCGCGACTGTGTGTGTGTGTGTACCTTTGCTCGTATATATACACGTAAACCAGCTCGTGACATGGAAATCCGGTATATATACCGAGTGTGTTTACGAGACACGTACATGAGAGACGAGGTCTTTATTTTAGAAGCGACTATAGCACGGAGAGGGTGATCGACCTGAAAGTTTGGAAAAAAGCCCTTTGAGTATAGAGTTGAGGAAGATGTTTGTTTTGAAAATTAAAAGCCTATGTTGATCGCTCTCGACTTTGAGACTATAGTGCGCTTCCGTTGTTCCGAGGAGATCCAAGTGTTTGTTTTTTTTTTTTAAATGTGCGCGATTAGTCACGTAGTAGAGCACGTTTCGCGTATATAGTTGCCGATTAAATTGAAATCGACAAAGATGAACTAGACACAACCTTAACCTCGAGTCAAGTTCCGAGCAAACGGTCCTGAAGCTATTTTGAGACGCGTATATCCCGTCGACACAAAGCAGCGCCTGTAACTGCTGCCGCGACATTAAAGGGGATCGTGTGAACAGTTCGTTTCCATCTCATTTCAGCCGACAGGTTTATAAAAAAAGAAAAAAAAACGCTGCTCATCACGAGAGACGACAAACAATCTAATATTTCAAGAACAATCACAAAGAAGAATACGACACCATCGAGAGAGCTGCACTAAATTAAAATTCCATTTTCCAAACGATGAATCATTAGCCATATAATCAAGTTCCACGAAGCATTCAATCCAGTAGCCTGCACGGTATATATAGCTGCATCGAGAGCTAAAGTGCAAAACAATAGCCGCATTCTTGATTCGAGACGTTTAACATTGACAGTGGCCTGTTTATCATCATCGCTCGCTCTCTCTCTCTCCTCGCGGCTGCGCATCGTCGCATAATAAACGATCGTTGCCTTAACCTTCCTCTTGCTATATACTATACAACCGCTCGCGCACATGTGTCTATATGGGGGCGGCTGACGCTGATGGCGGGGAGGACTATTTTAGCTCCGACTATAGCCGCGCCGAGAGAAACCGAGACCCATAACCGCGAGAGAGAGAGAGAGCTATGAAAATATCCCATTATACGGCGGAATGCATGCGGGGCTATATGAAATTCCTCGGGTATATATTAATTAGAAAATCGTCTCTCTCTCTCTCTCTCGTGTGCAGATAAATATTTCATTGAATGGCCGGATTGAAATCACTTGTATATATTATAGCGCGATGAAAGAAGCGGCAGTATATAGTACCTCAAAAAAAAACAACGCGAATTTTCTCCAAAGAGGCTTTTGAAAAGGCTGATTGGCGTACGCGACGTCATAGCAGTAGCTTGGGTCCTCGAGGAGGAGGAAGGATATGCCTACACCGCACTGATCGAGTTAAGCTTCGGACAAAGCCGCGACTGGTAATCGGCCCATTGTCCCTCTGAATGGGACCGGCTGGAAACCGATCGTGTAAACGACATTCAAAGAGGAGACGTCTACTCTAAGATCCTCGCTTGACATTCACACTCGACACTTGCTCGAGAGCTTTTTGTTGTGCTTGCGTCGCACACACACTCACACACTGTGTAGCTACGATTTAAGGCGATTCAATTGAATTATTAATGCTATCTCTGCGCTTGCCGCAGGATTAGAGCTTTGAATTCGCGCTCATATACTCTACGATGGAAAATGATGCGTTTTCTATTCACGAGGCGACGCTATTGTGCGCTGACTTGAGCTTCGCTTTGGACTTGTAATTTTTACTCGCAAGCATAAGGCTGCTGCGGCTGGTGTCGTCTCATCCCTTTCCTAAATATTTATCGCGACGAAAGCAAACACATAGCGGAGGATGAGGTCAAAAAAAAAAGCCGACCGGAGCAATAAATCACGAACGCGCACGCGTAAACATTCCTGTGTGATGCCCTCGAGCCGCTTGTAAGACCTTATTTATCACGACTTATATACTCGCGGCGGCGACAAGAAGCTGCTTCCAGATTTGCATCCTCTCTCCTCGTCGTCTCGATAATACAAAGTCTCGTTATTTTTTTCACTTCGCCACTCGATTAATCCCAATTAATTACGCTATAACCAGCTCGACTCGTGCATGCACACGCATTCTTAGCTCATGACTGACGCATATACTTAGCTGATCGGATACGCATCGCGCGCAGCAGACGTCTGGCCAACAACATATGCGCCGCCGAGTGTATTTACTCCTCCGCTAATTTGATGAATTGATAATGGCCGACCCTCGACCCCAATTTATATCCCGCTGGGCGGCTCGCTCGCGCTGCGTTAATCGTTTACCTCCTTCGGATCGCACTCGATTTCCTCTTTTCCTTTTTTTCTCTGCGCTCGCGTTGTTGCCGCCGCCCTGTTCCTCTTTTTTTTACGCACTGAAGATCGTATTAATAAACTTATTCTTAAGTATAAATTAATACACATCGGTATAACTCAATTTGAGTTTAAAAGTCGTAATTACGCGTTGGTTATTCGCGCGCAGCATCAATAACTTATCGCCTCTATTGGAAACTGATGAAATTCCACGGGGAGAAAAATCAATATGGAGAACAACACACACTACGCAGAGTACAGCTATCTAACGCAATTTTCCCGGGGATTTATACTCGACGATGAATTATACCGCGCGGGATACGAGTAAAAATCGTTATCGGTATAGTATATATACGGCTGTACATCTGGAAGGCAAATAAACACAGAGAAAACGCGCTGAGGGATTCCATAACTCTCAGCAAGTATACCAGGCCCTTCGGGGCTTTGCTTTTCTTCCTGCTTCTTCGCTGTGTTTTATATATGAGTATATAGCAGAGAGAAAGCAACTTGTAATACAGCGCGTGAAATCCAAAAAAATCTTTGAATATTTCACTGACGCGGAAATGAGAGGCTTTTATTTTATTCGTCCCGCATATAATGGAAACAAATCCAGCTGACGCAGCGGGGTCGATTGCTTCTGTGTGTCACCGAGAGCCTCCAGTATTTATAGACGCTCTGGAAGGTCAAACGACGTCTCCCTTTTTATTGCTTCAATCCCGAGGGTTGCAGGCTTGTGTATAACACTAATATACGGCGTAATTTGCGGTTCAATAACAATTATCGACGTATACTTTGTAGCGCTGCTGTATTAATATAAAGCGTGCAAGTTGCAGGCAATAAGAGCTAATCGAATCGTTCGACGCAGTCGAAAAAAAGAAAGTATACCCGAGAGCAAATTGAAATGCAAATATCCAAACACGGCTCTATAAATTCATTCTCTCGTCCCAAATATATATATCCAGCCTACACGATCGTCGTCCGGCTCTATAATGGAATAACGAGCGAATAATGGCGCGTCGTTCTCGCGGAAGTAACTACAGCCAGTGCGACGTGTAGCACCGTATGCAGAGAGAGAGAGCTATAATACAGAGTAGTAGTGCTAACGACGACTAGCAGATCCGAAAACGCGGGGGAGAGTCGAGTCGAGGGGAGAACAGCTGCCGCGGCCGTTTTGTGCGAAGGGGCCGACGACGACGACTACGACACGTGCCCCCATAACCCCCATGGAAAAAAAGTACGCCCTCGCGACTGTACTATATGTATATAGTGCTGGTCAAACAGAGTATAGACCTCGGCCTTCGATCGAACGCCGCTGGTGTGCGCGGTGTATTACGCGGACGAGAAGTATAGTATAAGCCTCTTTTTTTCTCTCCGTGATGTTCGCGATAATCTCGAGACTATTATATTCTATATACCCCGAGGGCGCGTGTTTTAAAAACGGACGGAATCTTTAAAGTTTCGCCGAAAAAATTGCATACGTGAAAAACTATTAGAACGCGCATTGCAAGCGAGATTTACAGGAGATGTACGGCAATAAAAGTCGCATATGTTATGTCCCGGGAGCAGTAATTTTCTCTCCATTGCGGACTGTGAATGGAAAAAGTCAATTATGCATTTACATTCGGCGCGCGTGTTCCTTTGGAAGTTGGCGTCAGCTCTCCCTTCGCACTGTGTATGTGTGTGTATACACTCCCTATTCAGCGGACCCGCATATATCGTGCGAACAGAACCGGCGGCCCTTAAACCCTCCGAGAACGAGAAATACTATACTATAGCCGTTTCCCCTGATTTCACTCCTTACGCACACACACACTCGGAATTTCTCGATACTCCCGTGAGTCATCATCGGATTGAGTAATTTATACCAATTCACACACGTCGAGATCTCTCCAGAAATAAGCCACTTATTGCGTATGCATTGACGCGTCATTTTTTAGACCCTGTTATATTGATAATCGCGTTGATGACGAACTACACTTCCCCCGAAGAGAAAAAATTAAACGATAAGGTTGAGCGAAAGTTCTGCTCCTCGATAAAAATAGCCTCGTTGTAAGAAATAATTCCTCCTCTACTTTACTCCGGAATATCTACCCCGATGTCGTCATTTACGCTAAATTGACGACGTCAAATGGAGAATAAGAGAAGACGAAGAAACGAAGGAGACTCTGCAGCAATTTCCAGTGACATCGGGAACGGCGTAATAGCGAGTGATAAACGATATCGCCGATTTTGCGTCGCGCGCTAATGGACTCGCGTGGGAGAGGAGAGAATGGAAAAATCAGAGGAGCAATGCCGGAAGAGGATCAAGGGATTTGTTGCTGAAAAATGCTCCCCCCGGCACTGAGCGCACGCAGCTTCCAAGTAATGGAACTGAGCTCTCGCTGTATAAACAGTCCCTTTGCAGACGTGCAATAAACTTTACAGCAATAATAATAATAATAATAATAAAAGCCGCCGCCGGAGCACGCGGAAACCGTAAGTTTCAGCTGTCATGCCCGGTATTGAGACGTACTATATACGATACACATTTCGATCAAATTGGACGAGCGCGCATAAAATACACGTTATGATCTACGACGCGTCTCTCCTCTATAAGAGAAATTAAATTTCAAAATATACATTCGCACCCGTATATAAACAACCGCATTCTCGCAGTTGCTCAACCTGTGCGCACATCACAGTAGAGTTACGAGGCGGAGTCGAGACTATACTCTTCCGAAAAGAAAAAGTCGAGCAATAAGCCTGGAATGTATACAGGCAGAAAAAGGAGACTCGCTGCTTGTGTTTTCCCTCTATAGGTATATACTATATATATATATATGTATACTGGCCGCGTGCGTGTAACACAAGAAGTTATTGTTCGCATACCGAGGATGAGTCGCAGCTTATTATTTCGACGGCGCATATTCTCGCGCGCCGATGACAAGTGGCCGGCTCGGTATATTCAATTTGCAATTTTCATCGTTGAGCTGTAATTTACGACGATATATACGGTGCATTATATATCTGTAAGCTTGTTTCACGCGCGAGATTATTCGAGTATTTTTAATTAAAGTCTTCTCGTTGATGCAGCAGTAGCTCGAGTGTATATTAGGAATAAGGACTCGGCGGCATTTCCCTTCTTCGGTTTATAAACTACATTTCTCGCATAGTTTGCTGGAAAAACCAAACGGAATTTAATATAGCCGGGATCGTTATTTCTCCGATGCGACGAGAGGAAGTCGAGTAAGTCGCCCGGCAGATAACGTCTTTAATAAAACACAGGCGCGTGAAAAATCGTTGGAAAATAATCGTCTGCATGTGTAATATGCGTATAACATAATATATAGCAGCCGAGAGGCTACTTTTCCGAAAGAGCCGCCGCGGGGGCCGCGCCTCGCAAAAGGACCTTGGCGCAGGAACCAGTTCTCGCGTTAAATGAGCGGTTCTCAGGCGCTAAGATCGACTCCGAAGTAAATTCGTTCCGAATCTCTTTGATTTGCGAGCGAAATTGCGACGAGTTTTCCTCGGAAAATTTCAAAACAGAAGTCAGCATATATAGTCTTTCAACAGCGATAATCCCGAAGAAGACAAGCGAAAAATCCGTATAATCCTCGGGAGAGAAGACGAGAGAGAGCGAACTAGTAGCCTAAATTAAAAAATTCCTCGCGGTCAAGCGCGCGCGCTTTGGAAGGTCGAGGCTCGCACCGAATATCCCACTCGACTTTTTGATAAAAAGAAGAACCTACTACTACGAGACTCTATATATGCGCGAAGAAGAAGAAGAAGCCGAGGCAGGAGAGCCACTGCGCAACTCGATCCTTTTTTTCGCTCTCGCGGTCGGGAATAGTCAGTATGAGAGAGAGGCGAGGCTCTGCCTCGGGCTGACGCTACCACCACCGCTTCTTCTTCTTCTTCTTCTTCTCTCTTTTTACTCCTATCCTCTCGCAGAGGCTGCTGCTTCTCTATATACTCGCCGATATAACGAACGCGCGCGCAGGAGCTTATATATATATACGATCCCATCGAGACATCCGCACGCGCGGAATTGGCCGTCCTTTTGAAAAAGCCCTATACTCGTTTCTAGAGTCTTCTCTTCTTCTTCTTCTTCTTCGTTGCGAAGACTCGTTATACGCGCTTGCCGCTGCTGAATTTGCTAGTTGAGTGCTTTTAAATCGGATTCTCCCCACACACATATACGAGGCTGTTTTCTTCGATTTTCGATTTCACGCTGATTGTGAGAGATGATAAGGTATATATGGTATATAGTGCGAGAAGTTACAGAGATGTGTTTTCACAAAGTCACTTGGAAATTCTATATCTGCAGTCGCGGATATATATGTATATATATAAAGTTGAAAACTACAGCGCGTCGGTTTCATCAGGATTAACGGCTTTCCAGTTGTACCGTAACTTTTCCATTGTAGTTTTGAATTTGAAAACCCGCACTCGCAAACTTGCGGACGTTCTTAACGGTGAAGCTACTACGGCGATACACGTCTCACAGGCGTGAGTATATTATAACGACGAGATTTTACGAGGAGAGGATACTTCGGTTTCCTCCTGATCGATCCTAAATGGAACACTCGCGGGGGGGATATCGAATTACAAATTGTAACGTTAAAATGTAAGACGATACAATATGTACCTGCAGTTTATTATTCCCAATGTAAAATCCAGACACGAGCCGCGGGTTGTACCGTTCCGCAATACTTATCAGTTCATCCCAGACAGTTTTAGTAACCAGGAAGCAGTGCACTGGAAGATGTTACTATCTCTCTCTCTCTCGCATTGAAAAGTCAAAGGATCGCCGCAGCGGTAAACAACGCGAGTATAGAGCTTCCCTCTTGAAAAATATGATAAAATCGATAGAAAACTGCGAGAATCAATCAGAAAGTTTGGCAAACCGCACACAGAAAGTTCGACTACTCGGCACAAGGACAAAGAAAATCGCTCTCCATCGCTCGCGCGCGCGCGCTTTACTCCAGATCCCGTTAGCCCGGCGATCGTTTCTTCCGCCGCTGCAGCCGGGATAGAGAAGAGCACAGTCGTATGTATATATATATACTCTCTACAGAGAGCAACGACGACAAAAGCCGTGTAATCGCGCGAGCGGTCAATGGCCTTTCGTCGTTTCTCTCTCTCAGTGCTATATAGCCGCGGGAGGAGAGTAGCTACTGCTACCGTCGGGAGGGGCGTCGGAAGATGACGGATGTCCTTGGAGAGTATAGCTAAATACTGTAGGCCGAGTTGCAACGTGTAGTCGGTAGCTTCGTATATATAATACAAGTATACAAGAGACCATTAAGTTTTCCCTCTGTAGCGAGGGATCACACCTGGGAGGAGAAAAGTGTGGATTATAACCGAAGAGGGAAAAAGCGGAACCGGCAGTGCACGTGTGCACCTACTACTGCATAACGCTACTCTCGAAGGACGTGATAGTGTGGAACTTTTTTTTTTATTTTTTGGTTAAAACCTAGTGTACTAGAATCGATCGGATATATATTTTATATTGTAATTTTATCAAAAGCTCCTTCTTTACGGGCCGATAACAAACGAAAGGTTTTTTCTCGGAAAAGAAAGATAAACGCAGGCGTAAAAAAGCAAGACTCCTCCTCGGGGGGATAAAGCGAAAGAGAAACAAAGGAAAAAAAAACATCACGACGAGGAGTAGCAGGAGGAAGAGAGATAGGACGACGAGGATGAGAATACGAAGGATGAGAGAGAGAGAGAAGCAGCGAAGGACAAGCAGCACTTGAATAGGAACCGGAACCTGAATGTTCGTGCGCGGAATATCGACTGGACTGCAGCACACGCGCGGCTCTGCATATGAATTGCAGCGACAGGTATATACGTATATATACTTTAATACAGAGAGATGCCTCGAGAGAGAGAGATAAAGCTATAATATGCTTTAACTTCGATATCACTTTCCGACTGACGTATCTCGCATTATATCTGCTACATGGAAACTCGGATATTTTACTCGTGAGCATCGATGAATAGCAATGATTGTTATATACGCTGAATACATTAGATTTTATATTGCGTATGCGTGGAATGGAAGAGCCATGAAAAACTTGTAAATGAAACGTTGCTCACGTCAGAATGTTTATAAAAGGTCGACGTAATAAAACTTTCGTTGTGGTACATAGTATCGCATGCACAACACGTATTTACAAAAAAGACGAGATATCATTCGTATAAATGCAATATACAGCAAGAATATATTCCACGTGTCCGCGTATAATTTTTTGTTATCTTGATTGCAAAGACTCGACGAGGAGAGACTCGAGGTCCCAATTAAAAACCAAAATTATAAAAGAAGTATTCGATGCATTTTACCGAATTTGAGCATTACAATACAACGACACACATCGTTCGATTTCTCGGAACAATAAACCCCGACGTACGTATATAATCATCGCTCTTGTTTACTTTATGCAGTCAGTCGAGTGTATCTCGAAGCTTCAACACTATCGTACCCCCTTAAGTGTAGCCATAAACGAGAATTATCGAAACTGCATTTCAAGTGTTATTCAATTTACACGGACTTTGCGCAGATTTATTGTCCAAATTGTATAAAAGTACTTTCGCCGTTAATACAGCAATAAGGAGCCGAAGCTATACACGTAAATCTTTTTCGGAGAAACAAGACATGGGGATCATGAATATAATTATTCGATAATAAGTTTATTAATCTATAACACTTGCGCAAGAAACAACGACGAACTATATTTAGTTCAATCGCACGATGATTGCGGCTGCGAACACTTTATCGGTGTAATTACGTTCGGACGATATTTACAACTTATGTGAATTTGCTTCGATAAGACTATATAGACACAACTACTGCCGGTTAAAATTTCGCACTCGCGCAGGAATCAAGGTTACCGCCATGTCGGTGCGGCAGCTTGCGATAATATATGCGGGGTGAGCAAAACAATAATAACTTTGACATTTTAAAATAATTCATATGTACTCACATAAATGTTTGTTTTGCAGAAAATTTGTTTAGCTCAATGACGCTCCGACATAGTTTCAGTATTTGCTGTCTTTTTCCTTGGAGTGAATTTCATCATTGCTCCCTTGATATACTTCACTATTTGTTAGTCTAACGTTGTTTCAACTCGTAACGTCTTTCCTTAGTTGAAGATTGAGCGAAATATGCGCCTGTAACTTTGATTTTCTTCTGTCGAACTTTAAAACCGCGGTAAACAAAAAGTCCGTTATAGGTTATACATTTACTTGTCGTATTGCGAACGTAAGCGAATGATGGCAAGTATATAGTGCGTTTCTGCTGAAAAAGCGAACACTGGCGCCATCTAACAACTGGTATCACAACACACTGACGATTTCAAAATTTTGTTATTTGAAACAAATTCTCGATTCTATAAAATGAATTTATTTACTCACATTAAAGTTTATTCGGCAAACAATGCCATATAGTACGTGATGTCTTATAAACAATTTATTGCGCCACTATCTGTATCACTGGTTATAACATGAAAAGAAGATCCATATTCTTCTTACCGTTTCCGACGTACAGAGAGCCGTAATGCGGGCTATTCGTCTTGTGGTAAAACGTCATTCCAGGCCAATAAAGACTGTGCAATAGAGCCAAACGATCTCCTTGTGCAAACTGAAGAGTCCAGCATTCTAAAATTAAAATTTTATCAAAAATCTGCAATGCAACTAAAACGGCATTACTGATTGTTATTTACACACCAGGAGGCACATCTTCTGCGATAGTATCCAAAAAGTCCAATGCCAGGTTGTAATCCTGCCTCGTGAGCAGATTTGCGTTCCATTTATTTTGCGCCGGTCTCGCGTGCAAGTAAGACTTTAATTGCCTCGACTCGCTCGATTCCAACCCTTCGAAACTCGTGTTGAGAACAATTTTGCCGTCGGTGGTCTTGAACCAGGCACCTCTGGGTACCACTGCTGCATCGTGATTTATCAGGAATACAGTGGCTGACAGTCGATCCTCTTCTTTCAGGTGTTTTACAATTGGTTCCTTCAACGATTGAGTTGTTTGAGTTGGCGATATTACTTATGTTTGAAAGAAAAAACAACGATGAGCAAAATTATTTTTCAATTCACGTCTGTGTAACGGAGAGGATCATCTTTAGCTGGATACGGAGGGTTGGCGTCGTAGACATTTTCTACTATGGATGGATCTCCTCGAAAATCGTTTATTGCTAGAGGAGTCAGCAAAGTTGCACATTTCGTCGGCTCTGGCATCAGTAACCAATTTAGGCAATCAGTACTGTCAAGAGAACTGACTGTTATATAAAAATTTAAAAAATCTTATCAAGATGACGTACCTGTAAAAGAAAGTTTGTCCAAGCATACAATCTTTTTGAAATCCATAAGCTACGTGGTAGTCATTACGAATGCCGTTTACTCTTCCCCAATAATAACACTTTTGAAAATGATTTTCTTTCTGAAGTATAAGAAGAGAATTCTGCAACAGCTGAGATCTTTCGGCACTCACACAAAACCCGGCGTGACCAAAAATCTCTAAGGTTTCTTGCAGCTTCAAACACTCCATGAGTAAATTTAATTTTGTAAACAATGAATGTCTATATGTATTTATCACTCTGAAGTGCGCGTATCATTATAAACAAATGAATTACAAGTTACATGGGGGTCAATTAAATAGATCTTGGCTCGTCAGGTTTAGAAGGTAATATATTTTCATAAAGAACTAATAATAATGTCAAAAATTATTAAAACTAATTCTATACTAACATAAGATTTGTATAAGCTGGTAATCTAAAGATTATGAGTGGATTATAAAAAAAACAATTATTGATAATAGAGATTTTGTACATATAATACTTTCATCTAAAAAATCTTGATAAAAAGTACTAAATTCACGTTACATGCTCTTTTAAAGTGTTTAAATTGATTTTCAGACTTGGTCTAGAATACGTTTCTACATATAGGACAGGTTGACTTGTGGCTCGTGTTGAACCACTTGTACTGAAAATAGATAAAGAAAAAAATTATCAAACAATTTTTTTAGACAAATGAATCGGAACATCGTGAAGGAAAAACTTACCAGGCAAGGGGTGTGGAACTTTTTGCGGCAAGTCTGGCAGGAGAGTTTCGGTATTTGGTAGGTACTGATGTGGAATATGCTGAAGCAGATGTAACACTCCTCCACGCCAGCAAATCTTTTATCAAGACTTGCCTTCCATAACATGAGACCATCCCAAATCGAACCATTCTAACGCAGCAAAAAATTATTTTTACATCATTGACTATTAAACACAAATGCATTCGAATTTTTATTAATGACAAACCTGGTGCGTAAGGAAAATGGACAACTGCATGTGGCAGTTTCGCCAGTTTGCCGTTCCGCCAGCGTGCTGCCCAGGCTCAACGGTCACAGTGCCAAGAGGATGATTTAGTGGCAAAATGATGTTCAGCTCGAGTTTTGTATCGTCCATTTGATACAATGCTACAACCTCACGAGCAGTTGGATGAACTTTGACCTGAAAAATAGTTCCATTTGTAATCTTAATATATCTGACATCCTGTTGTATAATTAACAATTTGATTAAATTGAGCAAGTACCTGCATATTTTCAACGTTCGTCAATCTAGTATCGTTGAGTTCTTCATTGCACAAGAATGGACTGACATAGAGCGTGGTGATTTTGTCCACGGCAGCGCTCACTCGACTATCCGCCGTACTCCACCACTGCCGTACAAGAACAGGTAGGTAGCGAAGACAGTTTGTATACAACCAGCAAACCAGATGGTCAAGTCTCCACTCCGTCCAACTATCAGTATAATAGAAGGAAGGTACGGTACTGAAAATTTCAACCAATTTCGAATGCTTGTTTTTGCTGTCCTGTAGTACTTCAATCGGCATTAAACGGAAAATATTGTTCAGCAAACTGGGGAAGAAATCATCTTTTAGTATCTCAGCATAATGGTAGCGTAAGTCTCCGTGCGCTTTGGCACACATGTTTAATACGACTCCCCAGGTGAACAAGTAACCAATGGTGTAGGTGTAAGAGTCCGTGAAGGGTTGAATCGTACAACTTACGGTGTCGCATAATCTGAGTAATGATAAAACGGAATTAATAAAACTAATAACATTTCACGAATGTAAACATATACGAAATTAGTACGTACTTGAAATCCATTAAAATGACATTGACGATGGTTTGTGCCGTTTTTAATACTTGCTCAAACTTACACATATTTAACGTCTTCACATCAAAGTTCTCCACTTCGATGATAGCCTTGTCGCGCTCGACCAAGATATCGGTGATGTTGTTCAATGCAACGTAGGTACCTAATTGCAAACTTAGTACTGGCGAGTGAATCAATTTCAATAATAATTGCATGACTCGGTCTTCGTATTCATTTTCATCAGGTTTTTCGGACGAGTTGTTGCTGTTGATTGGTCCTTCAAAAACTTTCAGGGATTTTCCCAAATAATTTAAGGGTATTATTGACACGATCGGTATTTCCTTGTCATTGTACAACTCTAAAAATTATAATGCATATTATGAGAATGAGATCCCAAATTTTAGTCACAGCAAAGTGGGGTTTGTAATTTTTACCTGCAAAGGTCATCCACGTTTCGAAAACACCACGTTGCATTTCCGCAGCAAATACGTTCCTCCACTCATCTAGAAGAGAAGGTGGTAATTCCTCCATCGGATTTTTTGCGTGATCATTCATGATCTGTTGAACAGCCGAATAAAGCTTGCTGACGCCAACCACAAGTGCTTTCACCTGAGAATCGCAAAATAAACAGGTTTTTAAAAACGCTACGACGAAATTCTTTCTAAATTCAATAACTTTAGACAAACCTTTAAGTCTGTATGATGATCAATAGACTTCTTCACCGACAGATTCCAAGATGCAAGGCATATCTCTATTATATCCCACTGAGCAAGGGTAAGTTGCTTAGGAATAGTAGTAACACATTTGGTGAGAAAAGATATGACCTCTAGTGGCATGGTAAACTGTTCCCATGATACCTCGTGGATATCACTATAACGAGAATATCAAGAGTTCATTGAAGGCACATAAAATCAAAATTGTTCGATAGAAAAATATGTTATACTCACCAATCTAAGAGTAAAGTAGAAGGCTCGGTTTGCTGATGCTTCGTAATTCTTTCGAAAACTTGTTCCAATACAGCACAATCTTCATTTTCATCAAAGTTAATTCTCGCCGAAAACACCTTGTAAAAATCCGATTCATCATCTATAGATACCAAAATCTTTTCGAGATTAGCACAGTTCCTTAACATCTGAAAATGGCAATTTAATTTTCACATACCGTTATTACGCAGAAAATATTAATAAAATATTAATCTTAAGTATGGATACAAACCTGTGCCGATTGCAAGAAGACTTCGACATCGCTAGATTTCTTAACTTGAACCAATGCGTTATCTTCAAATAACTCCGAAAGGTCGTTGCTTGGTGCAAAGAAGTTATAGTAAAATTTCAAAACATATGGATAGATGCCACCAATTGATAAAAGCAACCTAAAATTTTTACATCATATAAGAGGATTATGAATTATTAGTTTTGCCTAAAGTTTCGACAAGAATAATTTACCGATATATATCCGAGATGACTTTGTTGTGAATATCATCGGATAAATAAGTCTTCAACGTATCCATTTCTTGGTGAAGGATCTTTCGTAGTACGTTGACCTCATTTGCGTTCTTAGTCTAAAGAAACAAAAATATTTTTATAAAATCGTTCTACTCTACGGAAGGAATACAAGTGACTAATACTTACGCAATTATAATGTTTGATGTAAATTTCGCCTAAAGTAGCTACATACGATAAATTTATCAAAATTTCTGAAATTTCCGGAAGGTCTGCCGTGTTTGCTAGCAAATTATTAAGAATCTTTGTACTAGCAGCAGCCCATTTCAAACATTTGTGTGTATAGTCTTCAAAATCAGCATTACACAAATCAACGTCGAATACCTCGTTACAAGCCTGACTCTTTTGCTTCAATTTAGAAGCATAAAGACTGCCAGTAACTATTTCGCCGTAAAATATTATACCGGAGACATGCTTCATCCACTTCTTGATTTCTAGTTCAGTCATAAAAGTGATTACAAACTTTCTCGGGTAGCTTTCACTGCTCTTAATAACCGCGTCAACGAACTTCGTTGACAAATTGATCAGAGATTCTTTAAAAACGTCATTTCTGAAAGCAAATACAGGATACTGAAAGCCGAATTCATTTATAATTTCATTGTAGTATTGAAAACTTACGTTAGGAATATTTTTTCCCAAATAATAGATGCAAAATATTTAACGTGCTCGGCAAAAGCGGTCTGATTGATCCTCTTGCTTATCTCGTAAAGACCTTTCGTCCACGCTTCTTGAACTATATTAACTATAGTTGATTCACCATCGTCTTCGTTCCGTTCCATATTGTCACGTACGTGCAAGCGGAATAACGCTTTCAATAGCTTAACTGCCCCGGAATTGATTTCTCTGTGAGACCACGACAGAGCCAACAAACGAGAAAGTAAAACAGCGATTCGTTGCGTTCGTTTTTCATTGTTCCACGGCATTCTATCCACAGTCAAGCACAATAAGGACGAGATTCCGCAAATGGCTTCGCTGCTCACGATCAAGTCTAAAAAATCATAAATGTATTAGTTATCAAAGTAAAATGAGTGATCGCTTTGCTGAATAGAATTTACCTCCATCAGATGCAGGCTCGAATGCTTGAACGAACATTTTTTCATCAGAGTCCGTAAATTCTAAGGAAGACAGTACATCTTGAGCCGTTAGGACAAGTGTATTCGTGATAACGGACTGCCTGCACCAGTTTCTCACTACTCTGTCCTCCCTGTATTTTTTTGTTAATGCGCACTGCACAGCAGTTTTCAAAATCTTCACGTCTTCGGCCTGATAAAATAATCAAATGAGTTAAATCGTACTTTCGTTACTTAAATACAGAAAAATAGCAGATATTACCTCCTTAAACGAGTGCAACACAATATCCTTTTCGGTGTCCGACATATGCGACATAATGCTGAATATCAAATTAATCAAATCCTCCGTTTCCTCGTTCTCGGTCGTCATGAGTATCTTCAGATTCTGGTTGTAAAACTGCAATAGGTTCGCGTTTTCATCGTAGGTCTTAGCAAGGGCTACAAATAGTTCCTTGCTTTCATGGCCCGAGATGATCTTCACCAAATTGATGACCTTATGTTTGAACGGCTTATCGGTGATCCTCTTAAAGTAGCTAACGCACATCTTGGTGACGAGCTGCTGGAGCTCCTTGAGGAACACCGCGTTCTCGTTGCTGTCCGCAACGCTAACCGGTGTCAAGGAAGGCGACGAAGGCGTTTCGCTGGATGCGGGAGACGAGTCCGAGAACTTGACCCTCATGTTGCGCCGGCTGTGATCCGGAGCATTCTTCAGATAGCTCAACAGGTCAGCCATAGCGCTGACGATCGACCCCGTGGTGATGCCGTAGTTGTCGCTCGAATTATCCACAAGCCGGTTAAAGATGGCGATCAGCTCGAACCAGAAGATCTTCATTAACTTGCCGTAACAAGGGTACTCTGGGTTGTCACTATTCTTGCTCCAGTAGCGCACCAAATGAGCCAGCTCGCAGAAGAACGTTGCGCGCATCGACTGGTTCTCGTGGATGCAGGACTCTATCACAGGCATTAGCTGCAATAACGATTAATTTTTGAGCATTCATTTACAGTTAAAAACAACTTTAATATGATTGAGAATGATGAATTATTACCTGATCTTTCAACAAACACTTGCAAATATCTTCACTGGTACAGTTAACGAGAATCGCGTACCTGAAGCATTCCACAAATGAGGTGAACACTGCAAATGCTTCGGAACGACTGAGCTTGACATTTTTAGCCGTAAATCTGAAAATTGAAAAATTCATGAGATTAGGCTGACCGATGAATTAGTAATGCTTGGTGTACTTACCCTTGACGCATATTCTCGAAAAAATTGGTAAATAGTGTAGTCTTATTAACTTCAAATTTAGTAAACTGACTAAGAAATGGCAGTAAATTCGGATAAACTACCGTTGCGCAATTCTGGCCGCCATTCCTCAATACTCGCCACAACTTTGGCAATACTAATTTTTCTATACTTACAACTTTATGCCAATCCTGAAAAAAGCAAAGATTGATTAAATATACGCAGTCTATAAATAAAAACTCTACTCATTATTGTTACAATAAAAAGCGAACCTCTATTTTATTTATAGCTACAAGAAGAGATTCCCAAACTGCAGTTAGAAGAGCTGGCTCATTTTCATCCAAGCTATTCATTATAGTTGTCAGGATTTTTCTCTTTTCCTCGCAAACAATGCTATTGGCATGACAGATCAGTGCAGTGAGAGCACCGAAAAACGCCGTCTTAATTAAAGGAACTTCGTGTTTGGCTAATTTCCAAAATTTATTACTACTTGTTAACTTCTTATGGTATTCGGCAGTTTTTTCAATATCAGCAGCTGTGACAGTTTTCAAGTAAAAACTGTAAGCTTGTAGGCTAGATGTCATTAATCTTTGATATTTGGATTCCATTTCCTCAGGTGTCAATGTTCTGTCAAATATGAGTTTTAATGTAAAGGACGAAATCCTTGCATATCAAGATTTAATCAAACAGAAAACTTACTTATTTGTAGAAAGTGCTTGAGGAGTTAATACAGTAATATTATCACAAACGTAATTAAGAATTTCTTCCTGGCAATGAACAATTGCGCTAACAATCTTCTGAGGTGGAAAAGTGTTCTGGGAAACAAAATTGCATTTTAATTTTGAAATACGAAATGAATTGCCAATAAATATAATACAATTTCTCTTACATTAAAACAATTAGTAGCAGCAGATGCTGCTGGTGGATACATATCATACTGCGACACAAACCACGGGCCTGCCAGCTGTTTAAGGTATGTGGCAATTGTCTTGCCAACTCGCTTTACGAGAGTTGCATGGGCCAGCTGTGCAGCTTCCCTGACCCTATGATCCACATCGATAGAAAGTGTACAGTATAAACGTGGCCAAAATGGCAACATGGCTTCTACACTTGATAATTCCACATTAGTACATAACTCTGCAAATTCTAGCAAAGCCTAGAACAAAAAATTGTATTACTTGGTGAACTAAAGTAATCGAAGTGCTCCTAGTGCTATGGTCCAAAGCTGTTATTATCCAAAGCACTTGATTTGAAGCAGATACGCATGCATTGGTTGATTTTTAAACCATAATTGAGTTTTCTATAAAAAAAACATCATTCCTTTCAATATGTTTCTAGCAATTAAACTCATATTCATAGTCATATTCAGTTTTAACAACTCTAGAGCTTTCAACTTCTGTTCTCTTGAATTCCACTCTTCGAATCATACCTTGTACTTTGTTGTAGCATCTTTCTTGCTCATTTTCTTAAAAACCAGCTGGAAGGTAGGATCAATATTGTTTAACTCAGTGTTGTTTGTTGTAATAGAGAGACCTGGTAGAAGAGGCACATATCCTCCATCCTTGGCTGCTGTGAAGCCAACAAATCCCGGTGCAGATGCCCCCAGGAGTTCTGCACTTCGGCTGCTGTTCGACGGCTAAATAAACCCAGAGTAAAATGCATTAATTTGCGAGTAGAGAAATTTCGCGTCGTATTTTCAGGTTAGTCGCGGGCAGATATTCTACACAAGGTTAAGAAAATCAGTAAAACTTACCCTCGCATTGTTCTTCGTACGCTGTCCCTTGCTTTTACCCATTTTTCCTGACCTTAATTAGAAAAGCTGTAGGCGCCAATGTTTATTCCGTGCATTGAATTGTAACTGTACGAGAGAACGCAAAATATCCACGTTCACCAGTAGTCTACCTATAGGTACAGAGAGCGAGTGCAACAGCTGATTGTAGGACTTTTAAATCAGCGCATGATCGTCTATCTACTTTTTGCTTGAGAGAAAGTTCGCCGAACGCAGAAAAATTACGGCGAATTGTGGTTTTTCAAATAGACTTAATTTTTCATCGAGACTCGCGTTGAATTGATATTTTTCACTAGTAAAAAACTGTTGAAAATTGTGCTGTCAATTCGAATGTGTAGAATCAACACCCACGTTTCAGTCTGCTATTATACACCGCCGATGGCTGATGGTATATCACGTGGGCAACTTCGCTATTATACATAGGATGTGTTTAGGTATAGTGCGCCTGCTCTACAACTTTGAGAATTTTAGGTTATGAAACCCGCTTTTGTACTCCAAAAAATGAAAGTTAAACTAGTTATGTAAATACTGCTTGTTGACTATTGAAATTTTGTACTTTAGTTTAAAAATCAAAATGCTGTCGTTTCGTGTAATTCCTAGGTGGGTCAACTGTTTACTAAATCTTATGAAGCTTTGAAAAAGATTTTTATTTTTCTAACCTGGCTTTATGATTTCAGAGGTATATCTCATTACTTAAAGCAATCAACACAACAATTGCACACTTCCATTAAAGTATTAGCTGCTAAGGACCCACAGGATTCCTCTTCGTCATCATCGTCATCGGACTCATCAGATTCCGATTCAGATAAAGAGGATAACAAAGCAAAGAAGCCATTAAATGCCCAAGCAAAAACTGAAAGTAATGATATACCAAAAAGCTCTGATGCTAATGAAAGACTCAATATATTATTGCAAAAGATAGCTGAAGTAAGTAACTTCTGCAGTTATTAAAATTATAAGTATATGTATTAGTTTGAATATCATACATTGTCTTTCTCACCTCAAGGCATCCAAAAAAACTAAAGAAGCTCCAAAATCTACCCCTGTAAAGAATAAAGCTGATGATATATTTAAAACTATGAAGGTTGCTATCAAACCAAAACAAGAACGATTCAAAAAGGCAAAAGCACAACCTGTTGAAGAAAAACCTTATGGTTTGTATATTTGTATACTTCTTTATTATTGAAATTGATATTTATATTTTCTTCTTATATTTAATTTGATAATTTGTGTTGCAGATGAACAACTGAAAAGTGCAGCAAAAGATGTAGCTCAATCATTGAAAGGTGATTCCTCTAAAACAGAGTTAGAACTTTTGAGTCAAGTATTGAATCTTGAAAAACCAGCTTTAGAAAAAGATGATTCTAGTAAGGAAGAGACAGCTTCTTCAGCTCCTGCAGGACTCACGTAAATTTACTATTATTATATAATAAAGCTAAGATACTGAAGTGCAAAATAACTTTAGTTTAAATTTACAATTTATTTATATTGCAGGAGTATACTATCGAATATGAAAGTAGATCAATCTGACCTAGGAAATGTACTGGAAAATAAACGTAGAGCTAGAGCTAGTAAAATGTTTACAGCTCGATCTACAGGACCATCACTATCTGAATCGATACTGTATTCAAAATCAATGAAGCAACCCGAAAGGTTTTACAGTTTTCTCAGTGCATTACACCAGTATTCCACAACTGAAATCATTGAAAAATTTAAATATTTTATTTTAGGTATGCTAGGTCAACTGGTGCTGAGCTTAATGTTCCACATGCTGATTTGGGTATCTTCAAAAATTTGTCTGCAGATCAAACAAAAAATGTTCCTCGGCTGACAACATGGGAAGCAATGGAAGCGCGAGAAATGAAATTGTCTACTCTATCTTCTCCTCAAAACATTTTCCAAGAACTCATACAATGGACTGAGCAAGGGAAACTATGGCGTTTTCCTATAAACAATGAGCAAGGTAGAATTTTATTTACAAAGGAGTAACTCTTGGCTTGCAGGCTTTGTTATAACTAACTAAATAATACACATCTATATTTGCTTTAGGGATGGAAGAAGAAGAGAAAGTTCATTTTTCAGAGCATGTATTTATGGAACGACACTTAAAAGGTTGGTGTCCAAAGAGAGGTCCAATCAGGCACTTTATGGAATTAGTATGTGTAGGACTATCTAAAAATCCTTACCTGACTGTGGAAGAAAAAATTGGACACATAACGTGGTATAAAGATTATTTCGAAAGTAAGCAGGAATTACTGCACGAGCTTGGAGTACTTGATGACAAAACCAAAGTGACATCACAAGATAAGAAGCAAATTCAGAGCTAGATTTGCATATTTTATACTATGTAATAATGTACATTAGGAAACCAATTTTTGTTAAATAAATGATTATATTTAAATGTCATTCATTTTAAAATTTATTAAAATATTTTTGAACTATAAGAGTAATTATTCAAAATATAAAATTTTAATTTATTCATAAATCAAGTGAATTAAAAATAAAATTAATTTTTTCAAAACTATGTTTTCAAGACATGTAATCTACAAATTTCAATTAATTTATTTATATTAGTAAAATTTTATTTCCGTTCGATGAGAGGCTATTATCAGAGCCACTGGAGAGGATAGTTTCTGATTGGTGATGGACGTCGACCAATCAGCGCGACGCCATTTGTGGCAAAACTGGAAGTAGAAAAAGACAGATACATAGGAGTAATAAGGGAGTGATAGAGATAGATAGATAAGTCGTTTCCGCTTTTGCCACAAATGGCGGCTGATTGTCTGATCCACGGATTTAGTGACTTAAATTTCTCAATAACTTATATATTTTAAAATTTTTTTTGTTAGGTCAGATACGCTTCATTAGGTAATAATATATGCAAAAAAAGTTCAAGAACAACATATTGTCAACAGCATGTGTACGCCTGTACGCAATTTTGAACTCTCGGTTTTGTATTTCACAAATGTCAAACCAATCAGGCAAATATAGAAAACAAAATATCTCTTGACTAGATATTTTAAAATTACATCATTACATGCTTAGATTGAAGGTCATGCTGCATATGCTACATATTCTGCAACCTGCAACATTGAGCCGCAAGCCGCAAGAACTTGCGGGGATTCATTCCTTTTATATGTTGGCCAGCCTTGATTCAATAATCACGTTCACGTAATTTGCCTGTCTTTTGCCGTAGTTCGCGTTTAACGATCGGCGAGCTTGTAGCTCTGTTAGTTTTTAAAAAATGATAGATTTACGAAGTGAAAACTCGAGTTCCTCGCCAATACCCAACAGCAGGCAAAAGGACAATACGAGTACCTCGGGTGAGTCTCAGTTTTTGCCAATCCTTGTTGCTAAATGTAAAAAAACGTCGTTACTTCGATCGGCTCCTAACCTCAAACTCACAAAAGGACACGTTATGCCCTCACGCATGATTTTATTTTAACGTCATCGGAATATTAGAAATTATGTAACCGTCCTATGACATGAGATTTCATTCCTCAGAAACAATGTATGAACTTTTGGAGGGTCTTAGGATAGCTACTCTGTCATTAACCTAACTTTTCGACACGTTCGGAATTCTATTTTAGTCACGTTTTTTATATAGAACGTAAATAAATCAATGATCTATGATGCTTAACTATATCAAGGTAGCATCGATGAGCAACAATTCTATGTTGTTTACAAAGCTATTGCCATTTTCACTACCTTTTTTACTCCCAAGTTCATTCAAATCAATGCTAGTTTTATTTATTTTTACACCATGTACCGCAATATTAGATCAATACTCGTAATGTATTTTTGGTTTCAAATTTTTCTAGATTTCAGTACCTGCCTTAATAAGTGCACTTTAAATAGATATACCAAGTAATGATTTTGTCTAATAAGATCATTTTGTTTGCAGTTGTGAGTCAGCCAGGTTTATCATCCCTGAGTCCGTACTTAAACTATGACCCAGTATACTTTCCACCAAGCCAACCGGAATTCATATTCCCCGAAGGAGCTGTAAAGCAGCGAGGTCGATTTGAATTGGCCTTTAGTCAAATTGGAGCAGCTTGTATAGTTGGAGCTGGAATTGGTGGTGCTACTGGTTTTTACAGGGGATTGAGAGCCACAACCCTTGCGGGACAGACTGGCAAGTTACGGAGAACACAGTGAGTTTTATTTTTATTTCTCTTCTATAGCCATTTGATGAATCTATCTTTTTATCTAGTAGCATTTGTAATAATGTTTACATAACATCAATCATTATTACAAGGCTTATTATCTTTTCAGAATGATAAATCATGTTATGAAACATGGTTCATCACTAGCAAACACATTCGGTGTTGTATCCTTAATGTACAGTGGATTTGGTGTACTGTTTTCTTGGGCAAGAGGAGAAGATGACTCCTTCAACACATTAGCAGCTGCCACTGCCACGGGAATGCTTTTCAAATCCACAGGTAAGGCATCAACCTTATTTGTACATAAATATTTAGAGTATTGTATCTGATGAATTCGTTCTTTTTCCAGCTGGTCTCAGGAAATGCGCAGTAGGTGGTGGAATCGGCCTCGGACTCGCGGCTGCATACTGCTTATGGAATAGTAAAGACGTTTTTGAAATTAGGCATCATCGCATGAATCCAGCGTAAGACTGGGTGTGTGCCAGTCTTTTCCTTAGCCAGCCCTGTCCATTACGAGTGCTCTTACTCCATATATAAACATAATCCTTATTACATTTTTGTTTAGTTTTCTGTTTAATGCGTTTCTTTTTTGTACAAAAGTTGAAATTCAAAGCATTTTATATAAAGTGTCACAAATCTTAAGCAGTATGTTGGGAATATCTATACTGCAATGTTTTGTTTCTCTTTCTATAATTGTTAATAAACTATTGTTGTCTTTTTGAAACGATTATTTTTATTGCACAAATATTGCTTGCTACGTGAAAGTAGTGCATTGCAAATAAGAAACCAAGATTGGAGTAGGAGCAGTCGTACATTTTCCCCATTAGGAGCCAATTTATTAACAAATCTAGCAAGCAAACTTAAGGACGGTTGCTACATGCATAAACAATTTATGTGTCAGATGCAATAGTCGAGATGAAAGATCATTATCAATTTGTAAAAATCATACAAAGTATGAGGAAAACCGTAGCTAGCATTTAAAGAACCAAAAAAAAACAAGCTAGGCTTTGATTAAGCTTTTTTGTTTTTATTTAAAATTTCAATTTATAAGTTGAAGTGTCGATTCACGAATTGTTGATCCGATTGGTGTGTACTAGGTTTTATCTTATGTTACAACAATTATTTAATGTAGAATACGCGTAGCGATAGACGAATGCAAAGATCTTTAAAATTCAGTAGTGTCTAGAGATATAAAATGTCGATAGATGCGTATAAAAAATGTTGAAAAATATTTACTGTGTTGGATTGTAAATAGTGACTACAAAAAGAGACCCAAGCCTTCATTTGTAAGTAACCTCGATTTCCAAATCCGTTTAAAATAAATTACCTTCGTAACATTTTTTTTTCTCTTTTAATAATTAAGTATAATATTTTTTGTATGTGACCAAGCCGGCATGAAAATAAATTTGTATGTATAAAAGAAATTGGCTCCTATTTAATATACACTCTTTATCCCTCTTCTCAAAAGTCGCAAATTAACTCATTCACATTGGCACATCACTACAAACATTTGGGAAACTAAAGTAAAATATTTTGATTTGTTTGGCAATAATAACTTGTAGGTTTATTTAATATTACGTATAACAAAAAATCGTAGCGTATAACATTTAGAAATGCTATATGAAACAGTAATTCTTACTCATCATCCACTTCAACTAAATATTTTTCAATCTCTGAATTGCAGATCTAATTGAAAATTCACCATCTGCGACTCAGAAATACTAGCGGCGAAGTATCCTCCCACTTTTTGTACATAAACGAAAATGCCGACTGCGAGTCGAACGAGAAGTTTCACGAACAAAGAGATTAACGATTTAAAAGCGAGGCAGGTACAAACGTAGCCGATTGTTGAACGAAAGAATTTAAACGATCTTGTACATAGTTCAGAGACGTTGAAGAGCCGTGTGCCAAGCTCTTCCCAGTCATAACACTTTGCGAACCGGCGCGCAGCCGACCGGTCTCGCTCGACAAATTAAATTAATTAGTGAAGTGTGAAAAATTATTTGCGAACTCAAAAAAGTGATAGCGAATACATTGTATATTAAAAGCTGATATATGCATAATAAAATAACATTTATTTCAAAAGCCATAACACTGATTTACACCTTCTAGTCTAGTTATTGGTGTCATTAGGAAGGACGAAGCAAAATAAGAGAGGAAAATGAAACGACGGGCAGCTTGATTTTTAAACATTTTTATTACTAAAAAAACATTGTTAACGAACACACATGGATAAATCATTGGCAAAACTAAATAATACGAGATTAGGTAATTTTCTACCCATATACCTCTAGAAGGTTACAATATTTCGATTATCGTTTTTGCTTTCGGTATACAGGATATTTACGGATATTAGATAATTGGAATTTTTTTTATTGTTTCCTCGTAGTTGTCACGCTGTCGCTGTCGTCTGTTAGCACTGAAAATTCACACATACCACATTAAAAACTGCTCTCGCGATCAAAGCCTCGCGACTCAATTGTACATTATTATACTCAACGTATCTCGTCGAAATTCGTGCTATTACAATTTGTCGCCTGTATATGTATATAATAAAGAAATTCTTTTTTTTTTCTCTCTCTCTCTCTCGCTCATCTCTTGTATAATAAGTATATCTTAGTTTAACATTTTTCTTTCAATAACGTTGTAAAGGTGAAAAAAGATCGTTAAAAACTATTTGTATATTTATCACGTGATATGCATTCGTATAAGAGGATCAAAATGCAAAAAGTCGTTAGAGGATAAAAAACTGCCGTTCAGAAGAGTCATCGAAATTCGTCGTTTCTCAACAGTTTTTCGCATCATGTGGAAGTAGCACGAAATCGAGATATCCGCCGAAATCGTTTGCAATATGGTCGTTACATCTATATGTGATATGCGCAGAGACAAGCTTCGATATGAGTCTACATAATATGACCAAAGCACGACTAGAATAAACCTCACCGAATGAAAAAGTTGTAAGCAAAAGTATATAGTAATCGTCGTGCTTTGAACCTGGAACGTTCGTGTTTATACTGAGCGTCGCGCGAACAATTCAAACTACTGATTTTTATATCTTTGCATAGATTTGCACACTGATGACTTGTTTATCTTTTTATTTCAACCCTAATATATATAGGGTAAACCGTTAGTGATGCAGTACAGCAACCCAACACGCAGTGTTTTCTATCTTTCCGTGAGTCTCGTTTATTGATGTACAGAGCGTGAATTGCGGTCCATAAGTATTTAAAAGCATCTTCCGATTTCGCTTTGACCATTATCAAGATGATAAATGTATTAGGATTCGTAAATGTCCATATGATTCTTTGCTGATTCTGACGAGTATTGTCAATATGTTTCATAATTTATGTCGAATGAAATTTCTTGTTTCTTTTATCGTGCGCCTTCTGGAAGTATATTATAATATATAGAAAGTCTAATATATATCGATCCAATTTTACTCTCGGCGCTGCTTCGTCGCATCGAAAGCTCTTCGGACGCACAAATTTCTCTGTTCTAATACGATTACAGCAAAGTCCTGAATTTCTACAACATCGATTTTCATCAAGTTTCAATTCAGCGACCTCACTCTCGTATACAAAAGCTTATTAAATTCGAAAAGTATCTTCGTCGACTACACGTTTCACGCGCACTTGTCTATATAGATTCTTTTCCCTGCTCTCTACGACAAACTAAAAAAGTGTAGATCATCCGCGAGTTTAAACCTAGTTTGGTCATCGTACAGAGGCATGAATACAAAAACGATTTGTCTCGAGAGAGAGTATGAAAATGCTAATAAGTTGCCAAAGAGCTATATATATATGATGTTTCAATCAAACGTTATTTCGCAAGCTGAGAACACTGCCCGCACACATACCGGGGAAAAAGTCTGCAGTCACTCGCTTATAACTTTTCACACATATTCCTCTTCCTACTATATAATATTTCTATCGTGCTCTTCGTCATCTCTCGTTGACCGATTTAACAGCGTCGCAAACTATACAAACTCTAGCGTATATATATATATATATATATAGGTATATGCGTTATTTTTTTCCTTCTCCTTATTCACGTGCGTATGAGTGAGTGAAGTTCACGTAGGTATATGCGTATGTAAATATTATACAGTTACACGATGAGAATGTAGCAGTTACAATCATAGATAGCGACAGTAGTAATAAAAGTAAAAACAGTATGAAAATTATCGTCATTGTTTTTTTTTCTTCCCCGTTTCACAGCTTATCGTTATATAATACGTCGCGCAGCGCGTCTTCTCCGTATATATTCATCCTTCTAAGTTATAATATATACGTATACTCTCCCGTAAAGTGCGAGAAAGGTCTACTACAGTCGTTCCTTCGGATACAGACACACTTTTACACGATTTAGTAGCACAGATTTGCTGTCTTGCTTATACAGTAGTAAATTGTCGAAGTAGTAATTGATGTGAGATTTATTTATTTTTTTTTCTTTAGTTCCAACTACTTTTATCATGACCACGTTTTTATTCGAAAGATGTTACACGATGAGTGAAAGTATTTACGATGAGTATTTTTTTTTTTTTTTAATTATCTTATCGAACTGAAAATTTCACCTACTCCACGAAACATTAAGTTATTAAATGGTCTTCATCGCCATATACACGTAATAAAAAATGATCGATTTATATAAGTTGAACTTTTTCGAAAATTATTACCGAAAGTTTCGTTGATTCAGCAATTACGAAGCTATTGTTATAATATACTAGGACGAAAATTAAAAATTTTACTCTTGATCGCTTCAGCAAGTAGTAACGTTTCACGTATATTCTTATACAACAAAACGTGAAACGTTAGTCCTTCATGTATTGACTTGTTGCCGCAAACATTGCATTATATTCTGATGCAGTGTATTTAAAATTTTGAAGATTGAAAATATGCTCTCGATTATATACCACAGATCAATCGTGAAAACAATATGCGGAACAGCAAGCTCATGCTGCCGAAATATATATTATTGCAGCCTTTGCCAGCGGCTGCGAGCGATATCCTCTATCTTCTCCAATGGGGGTGTTTCACTTTCTTTTAATCTACAATATTTTATGATGCGTAACGTCTGTAAAATTTTCTTTGTTAGAGACAACATTAATTTGCAATGACTATCGTTCGCCGCTGCTGCAGCAGCGCGAAACTATTCTCTATACATTCACACGTACAAATGATCTGCTTATGGGACGATTGGCAATCTATCTCTTTCATCAGTTATACACCATCGGAGGAAATCATAATCGTACAGTTGATGTGACTTTATACGCATATCAACTGGGCTGATTCATTTGCGCCAATTTTATACGAATCTCTACACAATATTATATAATTTTTTTTTATATTTGCTTTCTTTATTATTTTTTTTTCTTTATCTACACGATGGAGTTGACTCTTACGTATAAAGACACATTATCATTGTATCCATTGTCTAATTGCGCGCCTCTACTTTTCATTAATATTTCCTCGATCTTTTCCACTAATTCATATTTACATGTAAGCCTTACACAAAACGTCTAGCAAACCCCTCACCCTATCTCAGAATTGTCCGAACTTGTGATGGACGTTTTTCTTCTGCTAGTTTGCTTTCTCAATATCGAAACCAATGTAGCTTTTCGAAAAATAGCTTTGAAATTCATTAAAATTTTTTAATTAAATAGACAAGTTGTCGTAGATTAAATAAATTAAGATTGTTGCATCGACCAATTGCTACCTAAATGTAGAACATTCTAGTCAGTAGATCATACGAAGAATTAATCTCCTTCTTCTAACAAGTTGGAATACGATATTACGAAGCGTTTTAAAAAATTTATATTCATCAATTATAAAACGCCGTTAATTTCGAATTCAACTTGACCTTAGCGTACCATACAAATTTCACTAAGCCCTAATATTTTATTAGTTTTTCAACTACTATATTTTTACATTGAGCGCCAAATTTTCTTTTCAATAAGCCTTGACTTAAAGTTCAAAGACTTATTAAATTCGAGACTTCGTCGTTTTCCACAGTAAATAGCATCGAGGACTTTTCAAGGAAACTGATGCAAATTTAAATAACACGAGAATACGACAATCAGATCAAAAGTTGGAAAAATAACGAAAAAGTAGAAATCTCTTTTTTTTTAATAATACAAAACTTTGCAAACTTTAAGGGAACAAATTATTGTGATGGCTCGATCTTACTAGGGATGACTTTCGACGACAATCTCATCCATATATCATCTACGTTAGTAGTGTATATTTATCTTCGCTCGAATATCCTTCCGTCAATTATATAACGTCTATTCGATCTCCTCGTCATTAATATTTGTTTCATTATATTTTCATCATGGCAGTTTAAGAGCTAGCTTCCGTTTATCCGAACGACGCAGTCGCATCGTTGCGGATCTCTTACCTATTTACTTACAGACCCATATCAACAACAATAAACCTTTTCCTAAGCATGCACTCGAATCAAAGCAGCACACGTCTCTATTCACACACTTTCAGCTCTTTTTTATCTTTCACACTCTCTTTCTCTCACTTAACACTTTCTAAATGATAAATCGCATCTTGATTACTGTGAAAATGGTTTTCAGTTTCAACGTTTAGCGAGGAAGCATGGAAATTGTGACTTTCCGTTTCGTCAAAAGCCAGTGAGACTATCAGTTTGCCGTATGTTTTCAATGCGTCTGTCATTGAGGAAAGGAATTGACGTACAAAAGGCGATCATCGGAAGAAATGTTGCTGCTCTGCGTTGAGATGAGCTGATTTTTTGTTGCGAATCGATGGTTACACAGTGATAAATACAGAAGCGCTACCGTGAAAAATTCCAAATTTATTCGAAAAAAGATAGTGAAACAGCATTGTTGTGGGTAATACTCATACGGTGATGCACGGATCGACGAATTGACACAGAAAATACAGCTTTATGTACAAAAATCTCTCTTCGGTATAACCATGTGGCTTTATTGAGATGCACGTTTGTTGCAGATAATTCTGGATTTTTTCAGGTTCTCAGCGCTTAGCCTTTTTTTAATGCTATTAAATAATGTTTGCTCTTTAATGCTTCGTTTTAAATTCTATCAATTTATAATATATTATATATACTTCTTTATTTATATATATATATATTTATATATTTATATTTATTAATATATTCATTCATTTATTTATACGCTTGTTATCTTTTAATCGCTTTCATAATTTTCTATAAAGACGGCACAAAGCTGAACGGCTAGTGGTAAATACAAGTATTTTACAAGTATGTTATGCGTTTCAGAGAGTTCGTCGTGATTCTGCGGAAACTTTGTCTTTCTTTTTTTTCCATTCGCAAAATTACCTAAAGCGCATAGCCTCGAAGTGTTCTATATATGCGTTCCTTGAGATACGAGATAAAACAGCAATGATATGCGTCGTCGATGGATGAAGGGTGACATGCGAATTCTCTAAGATTATATCCTTATTACAAGTATTTCAAGTATTGTCAAGTTCGATTCTAGTTTCCCTGGTGAAACAAGATTTCTCTCTTTTTCTCTCTCGCCTCTAGAGATACAAAATTCGCTGCTTGTACTAAAACGTCGTTGAAATTGGAATTTCGGATCGGAGACATCGGAATTTGTCTCGGCACTCGAAAGAAAAACAGTGCGAATAACGACGCAGACAGGTCTACTCAATTCAGAACACAAAGTTAGACACACGTAATACAATTCTACTCTTTGATCCTCGCATCGATTTTTACACAAGTACCTCTTGCACGTTATTGCATCGTTATCTACACTGTCTCCCTTTCGTATCGTTCTTTTGTGCAACAAATATATTCAAACTAAGAAATACAACGGAATCGTTTTTTTCGAAGGTTGAGTCATACAGTCTGAAGTAGTGCAAGTCAAGAACCGAGTCGGCGACAACCGACATCGGATGCGGAGAGAGTACACACGTATATAGAAAGTCAGTCTAAAGCAACGCATTCTCTGAAACGATTGATGTGCTTAGCGGATCAGCGCTAATCCTAAAAAATCCGGCGACCGGATATACATGTATAGACGGCGGGGCAAGAGTCACGCACCTTTTATACACATAGTTTTTCATCTATATATAGAAACGAACGTACATAGATATACACGCGCTCTATATATGTACGTATATGTGCGGAGGTTGGATTCGCGCGGATCTGGAATGTAAAATCTGGCGGGCCGGCGGCAGCCCTATTTCAAAATTTCGCGTCTACTTATACGATAGTGTAATAATAATTATGTAAACGAACGCGATAAAAACTTCGATCAAGTTCGGCGACTCGGCGCAACGTTTGTTCGCCCTCTCGCGCAAATGATTGACTTTGTGCTTGTATAGGTATACCGACCGATTCATGGGAGGAGGCGGATTTAAAAATACACGGTAGAAAACGTGGCGTTTGTACGTTAAAAAATCGTGGCTGCGTTTTCCTCTCGGGATCTACTGCGCTACTATGATATATATATATATGTATAAGGTAAATAGACGCGAAGTAACGATATCGGGTTACAGCGAGTCGTCGACACCTGCGAAGCTCTAAACCTACAACACGGATTTGAAATCCGATAAAATATTTCACAAAATGCACATTAAACATTTTTTTCTTTGTTCGTTTTCCTTCTCCGTCGTGTACGTATGTATGTTTGTGTGTCCGTCTGTCTGTTCAGCTCTCGTTACACGCATGCTTACAATATATGACTCTCGCATACGCTCGTAAATTACATCTACACTTTGGTTTACTTCATGTATAGCAATCATCCAATCTCCCCAACGATTCGCCGTCATCGCGTGGCTCTTGTCGTTTCGTAGCTTCCGTCCTACAGCTCAGTTAAAAAGACGTCTCGAAAAAATGTATAATATAATATAATGTATATAATAGAAGATTCTTAAAAAGGTAGATCGCTGCCTCTCGACGCTTAGAGATGCGTCTGGAAGATACACGTGAGCTCTCGTTTTCTTTTTTTTTTTTTTTTTTGTTTCTTAGCATTTTCGTTAAAAGAAAGCAGAAAAATTCGGAAAAAATTGGTCGACGAAAAAATGTTTCCATCGCGAGTCTATCCGGCGCGCCAGCGGAACTGGGGCGCGCTCTCTTTTTACTGCGAGCGCGAGCAGCTCCGGGCACATGTGCAATATTGTGCGTGCTTTTCGAGAACTGCAGCCAAGTTTTGTTTTACGACTGCTGCCGTTGCTGCTGTTCCTCTTGCTCTTTCTTGTCGGGGAGTTTTTTATAATGTTGCCGGGCTGATGCGACGGTAATGTGGCTTGCATTGTTGATCGTTGGGTTGGAATGTTTTCTGTGTCTGTGTGTGTACGTGTACGTGTATGTGTGTGGGACGTAGCGACGATTCGAGGTCGCCACCACGTTGACGAGAAACGGCGAGATTGGGAACGGTGAGGGCACCACCGCTCTTATTCACCCTGCGGACTTTGGTCCAGGCCTGCCTCTGTAAAATAAATGGGGAGACAGTTATTTTATGTTTTTTTTACGTTTGCTAACCGATAAGAGCGGATTTTATTTCAAATGAGTGCATCGAGCAAAAAGTTTTTATAGACTACTATAATAGCGAGCTGATTGTCGACTACTGCACTGCATTTGTTCGCGAAATTACGATTGCACTCGTGTTCAGTTATCGCGGTCAAGAGATAAGCTCGTTAACGATATCTGTACCGCCATCATCGTGTAAAATATGAAACAGACAATGTAACTATACATTCCATTTTTATCAAATTCAAAGAAGGCAAAAAGTATATTATTCACTAAGCAACAAGGTTGACTCACCTACACAAACCACTCATCTTTCTGACTAGAAGATACATCGCTGCAACAGAAAGGACATTTCGAGTTAGAGATATCATAATAAACCAGCTGCATATTTGGCAAGATGAAGTTTGTAATAGTTACCCGTCAGAACCGTGGTTTCTCACTTTGCCTGGCAGTAGAGGCGGACCCGGGCCGCGCTGTGCCCGTGCCTGAGGCCCGCAGGGTGCAGCCAGTTTCCCGGCCGGGGTAACGTCGTCGCCCCGTGGATGCCGCCCATCATCGGACCCATCTTCAGGTTCGTCATACCCACCGGCATACCCGCCGATGCCCCGTTAGACCCGTACATCTGTTGCACTGAAAATATAAAATAAACACGTCATCATAGATATATATTTTTTTCCATTTCCACAATAGCCGAGCGACAATAATCCGCAGCGCTCGGCTATAACGTTAAGCGATAAAAAGCGAGTTTTAAAGCTCTCTCTCGCGCGCGCGCTCCAGTATAGTGTGGAGTCTTAAAAAAAGAGCCCAAGTGCAGACAGGAAGAAAAAGTATAGAGAGAGAGAGAGAGAGGCTTCCTCGCGCTCTCGTATATGGGTTAAATCGATTTACGAGACATATACGGAAAGTGCTTTACGGCCGCCTGAGAATACGTTTAACATACACTACTGCAGCGGCAAATCCCTCGACGTTAAAACGCGAAGATTCTCTGCATGTGACTCGCTGCGCGCACTCTATATCGCGAGTCTGTTATTGAAAAGTATTTCGCGAGAGTTTATATGCGCGTCGTTATACGCGCCGAGGGTAAATTCAATCTACCGAAAATACACTATTCTTAACTCGCGGAGAGGTGGGTAATAGGATTTGCCGATCATCGGATTTTCGAAAATTCCTACTGCCTACTCTTATACTGTGTGCCTTTGCCTGTAATCCGCCGAGAGGGCTGTATTTTCTTCTTGTTAACTACAATAAATTTTGTAGTTAAAAAAAAGGAGAACTTTTAAATCCGGCTCTTTCAGGGGATTAAGAAAAGTTGAGCTCGACGAAAGTTGATAATTGTTTCGATGAGTATAGCTATACGAGAACTTTCGTTATATACATTCTATCTCGAGGGATTAATTTTTGAATCTCGTGTAAATTCATAATAAACCGAACGTACGTTTGACGGATTCTATATACTACTATAATTATAGAGGATCGGGGATTTGAAAAAAACACTTGCTTAATCCCTGGGCGTGTAAACGATCGCCTTTGCTTCTCTGAAAAGCTCCTTTCACCGGGGGGCACTAGCGTGGAAATTCATTTGGCTGCACCGCGATGTTACTTTAATTCCGCTATTTTCCCAAATTGAATCCGGCCGCAGCAGCAGCAGCTAAACCCGAATAAATCGGAAAAACAAGAAGAGACAAAAAGAAAGAGAACAAGAGGAGAACGGATGGCTCGCGGGAATCCCGTAATTTTCCCAAACTCTGCGGTGTGCGCCGGGTTTTCGCAATCCTACGAGTCGTGTATATATGTGTGTGCGGTATATATATAGGTAGGATCTCTCCGCAAAAGTAATATCGAATCGCGAGCTGTCGCATCGCACGCCGGCACCACATTCGAAAGCACCCCTCGACTGCGGAATCGCATGTATATAGCCCCCCTGCTTTCAATATCTCTCCGCGACTTTTCTCCGCATTTTCTTTGCCCGTTCACACACGTAGTCTTCGACGACGACGACGACGACGACGACTCGTTCGACTGAATATTTATACCCCCCAACTCTTGTATATACCCTCGTATTTGTGTCCTGTACGCGATCGTTTTGTTGCTCCAGAGAAAATTTTCTATTTTTCTTGGTAATTTCAGACACAGTATCGCAAACTCGAAACAAGCCATGACGAAGACGCCGACAAAAGCTGTCGATACCCTATACTGTCCGTCAAGCTTCGCGACGTGCCCTGCTCGAAGCAAATCTTAACTCGTAGCCAGTGCGTAAAATCATCCCGCTGTGCATATAATACACACACACACTGCAGTATCGACAGTACGGATTACACGTTGCCGTCGGCTGTTACTTTGTGCATCACATCATAGTCTCCATCTCTCTCCGCTCGCGGTGTACACGTAACTTTAAATTGCGTACCGGCAAACAAGCTTTAAACAATCCTCTCAACTTTTAATGCGACCCAGCCCTATTACCGAGCCTCGGAGCCCTCGGGGTACGCATTAGAATTTTCCGCGACCAGACAAACTTCGACGGAGTAGGTATCTCTCCTCTTCTGCTGCGGCTGCTGCTGATGCCTTTTTTCTGTAGAGTTTAGTTTCTCTGTTTTTCTTCGGCTCGAATTATACGCGCGAGAGCGGCCTCCAGTGATTCGGTTCGCTATCTCGTTATGAGAAGCTTGATTGGCTCCGGCGAGTTATTGGCCTCCGTGGATCTTTCTCGTGTTTTCATTCCATTTATTGGAATGGAGAGTTGTGTTTTTTGTTTTCGATAATATCGAGGATTGAGTGTTAAGATACACAGTTTTTTCGCATGCAAGCTCAGCAGAAAATAAAATAATGGTCTACTTGGCAGTTGGTTAAAAGTATAAAAGAAGCTTGTTCAAGAAAGTTATGCTACGGTTATAAGAAAGAGAGAAAAACAGGTACAGATAAGTATAGTAAAAAGAAGTTTGTTTATTACAGTACAGCAATTATTTACAAATCAGTATACAACGTGTTCTTTAACAGTGCTTCAATGAGGAGTTATTCCTACGAAAAAATGCAACACATTTTATGTACGCTATACTCGATAAGTACAGAGCGCTCAAAGTTAAACGGATGTCTCCAAACTTGAGCGTAAATTAGAAGCAACCTGTTGCTATAAGTTCACGAACTGTAATTATACATCTATATAAATCTGCTTTCCAAGCCTTTAAAAAAGTTGCTAACACTTTTTCCTCTATTACTTGCTATTATTTTTATTTTATTTATATAATATATGAGTGAAAAGATGGATATTACAGTAATTAGCATGGTACATAATTACACTGTCAACATAAGCGTGGTATAGTAATTATAACTGCATCGTATATTTCAGTGAATTATTCGAACGACACACGGTTAATTATGCGCATCCAATCAGCTATTTAGATAAACAAGTAAAATGAGCTGTTTAGTTTCGACGTCGTGTTAGCCAAACTAATAATACAAATTAAAATGCATGTATACTGATCAAACTCGTGTTTTTATTTCATCACTAGAACTTTTAAGCCCGTTGCTTTGTACCATTTATACCTTCTGATATGCTCTAAATGTCCGACTGATGAAATCGAACGAGATTGATTGTGTATCGAAACGCTATCAACGTATATCGCAATAGTTAAGGTATATATATTTATTACAGATTGTTAGGTCAAAAATCAAACTTGTGTCATGATTGATAGGTTAAAATTAACGGGCGTTCTATATTCCATAGATAACAATGTAATCGACTTTTTAAATTTGTTGTATACAGTATAGGTGATAGGAACACGGGACCGTCATTTCATGAAGCATCGAACGCTTTAATCGAAATAGTATGTAACCCACAGTAACGAAAATTAAGCCAGTAACAATAGTAATACAGTAACTGTCATTTTTTTTATCACTAAATTTTATTTCAAAATCGAAAATTTCACGCATAGTTCACGATACGTGCGCACAATGTAGGTCAAACTTTCTTTTAAAAAACAGTTAAATCGCAAAGATGATGTATAAGTACACAAATATGACGCGGACAGATGTTCCGTAAAAATAAATAAATAAACATAAAACATTCTCAGTCATTCAAAATCGTCTATAAAAATATGTCGTTATTTACAGCTACACTCGCAACGTCTTACGCATATCAAATCAACTCTTGCCACTCCAACAGCAGCAGCAAGGACAACAATAACATGCTCGTCGTTTCACTTTCGAAATCACAATGAGAGCGAGAACTATATAAGTAATAAGTAACACAGCACGCGCGAATCACGTCTTCATTCCGGGCATCGGCTCGACCGTGAATATTCCCTCGGCGAACGGGCTCTTGGCTTTCGTTTTCACCAGGAAGAAGCCTCGGTAGTTCCGGTTCACGGGTTCACCGGCCAGAATAGCCGGAAATCTCGGCGGACAGAGACCGAGCAAGTAAGCCAGGAAGCCGGGACAGGGCCAGCCCCAGAAGCCGACCTGGCTGTTGATGCTCTCGGCAAAGTACATAGCGGCCCTGTGATGATTACAGCCGAAGGGATTTCTCTTTTCCCAGCAACCGGGCTGGTTCACGCCGCCGTTCATGTAGAAGTCCACGTGGCCACTGGGCTCGATCTTGCCCTGCACGAAGGCGTTGGTGTGGAACACGTCGACGAAATCCGCGTCGCTGGCGTCGAGCTTCTCGTCCTTGCCCACGGTGACGAAGAGCGGCATGGCCGGGTCCAGCCCGGTGATCCTGGGCAGCTTGTAGGGTCGGAGGCTGTTGGCGGTGTAGGCGGGCACGTGGGCGCCGAGCGAGAAGCCTATCACGTGGATATCCTTGGCACCCGAGTCTTTCAGTCTCTCGATCATCTGAGCCAGACACTCGCCCACGTGGGGCACGTTGTGCACGGCTATGGGGTAGCAGGGTCCAGCCGCAAGCCTGTGCCAGTCGACCATGATGAGGTTGTTGTTGCCCTTCTTCAGGTACTCCGTGCGGATGTCGACGAGCGAGTCGAGCTGCATGTCCGAGTTGTAGCCGTGCACTATGATCTTGGTGGGTTTGCTCGGCTGGAAGTAGGTCTCCGCGAGGTTGGAGTCGGTCTCGTTGACCAAGATTTGCTGGGCCAAGCGGAAGTTCGACCTCGTGTAGAGGTAGAAGCTGACCTCGGGGTCGGGGCAGGTCTGGTTGGTGTTGACGAGACACGGCCCGATGAAGAAGTCCTTGGGGACCAGCGCGTACTTGTTGTCCACGACGACGTCCTCGAAGCCGAGGTTCTGGGTGAGCACCTGGTGCAGCAGCATCGTGGAGACGATGAACAAAGCGAGCGACATGGCGATCAGGCGTCTGGCGTTGGGTCCTCGATGCCAGTTCAACTTTTCGACTGCAGCAATGCTGATCGCGCTCCCGATCTCGGCGTCGCCTGGAGTGGATCCGTAAGAGGTCTTGCGTGTCGATGTTCTATTCGAGGACGTGCTCTCGTCTCGCCTCGACCGCGGCCACGGCGACAATGACGGGATCATTTCACGGCCAGCGACGCTTATGCTTTCGTTTGCCGCCGTCGTATCGCCGCCGCCACCGCCGCCGTCGTCGCATTCATAATTATGCACGAAAGTGTATCGTGTGACGAGTGCGAGTATATTTTTGAATATAATATACAGTAAGTGTATACGCTTCCGTGGAGTGTTTTAGCGAGACTGGCCGGTGAAAATTCGGTACTGGGTGTCTATCGGTGCGCTGGATTATCTAAGCGTGATAAGGTGCCAGTCGCAAAGGGAGTGATAGAGAGATATATAAATAGGATCTGATTAGGAGAAGCAGCGCAAGGTGATGCCGGCATGATAGCGTGATTTTTTTTTCTACGCGCCTTTTGTCCACACACCCGCACGTGCTTTTCGTTTTCATCGAAATTGCAGTTATCGTTCGTTGATTTATCCTCGCCAGTTGTAAAGTTTACAACAAAACGTATTTTTTCATTTCAACGCAGTATCTCGCATTTCAAAACATTTAGCACGCTCTCGGCTACGGTTATAGAGTTATACATTCCAGCGATTCAGTTTACTTGATTAAATTGTTAAATTTCGCATCATGAAGCACGACTTGACTCGAACAAATTCTAATTATTCAAGTATTAAATATCAAATTATACCGAGAATTTATTTAATCGACCTCATTCCGTTGAACTCGCTCAACGAGATCATTACTCAGAATTTCACTGAATCTCCATCGCAGTCCAACACTCGGCGCATAAAAACTTGGCCAGTGTCAGTCAGTCAGACATAGATTAAAAATGTACGTCCGCTCGCGCGACAAAAGCGTCGTTCAATTTATGAATCGCATGAATGTTTCGCCTGAGAGAAGAGAGATAGAATAGAAAAAAAAAACATATTAGGCGAATCCGATAGTGTGCGAGAGAGGTGCAATCGAATTTCATTCGTCGAGCGATAAGCTTTAATAGAAATTTCTCGATCGCGATTCGAGATCGCGTGTCACGCGGCAATTCGAGACCGACAAATGAATACTTCTCTCTGATGCACGTCGTTCTCGGAACAAAGAAAGAATAAAAATAAAGTATAACGTCCCGATCGCCTGATTTTACTTAGACATCTCACTTTGCATTAGGTTCGCTACGCAGAGAGAGAGAGAGATAAACGCAGTAGTAGTAGTAATGTGCCAAGTTCAATCGATTTTTCTCGTGTCATTAGCCTCTCTCGCGGTAGTGTGCTGACGGAGAAACGCGTGTGTATACACGAGGCGGAGGCATATAGAGATAAGACTACGAACACTCGGCAAATGCATCGGTGGCTTATCGCCCAGGTACACGCGGGGAAAACCAATCGATAAGGCGAGAGAACGGCTTTGTACCCGTTTACACGAAAATACATAGAGATTAGTGACATGATTGTAGAGCAGTTCGCGCATTCTTGTTTCATGCTTTTATTTTTTTTCTTTGCCGCAACTCTAAAATTATCTCTTATCATCGTCGCCGATTATTGTTAAACCTACTTTGACGTGAATTCTTCGTCGACGCTAATATTACTCTACATTGTGTTATACAACAGCAATTCCTTGATTAGAAAAAAATCTTAACCCACAGCAAACGCTCTAATTACACACAAGCGTTGCGCGCAACCTTTGAATTCCCATCGGCGCACTTAGCCTCAGCTATTCATTAGGCACTGAAAGGACTGTAGCACGCACTACTCGGCCATTTGGATTCTCCGCTCATCCAGCGCTATTAGAGAGAAATGAAGCGGAAGGCATTTCCGCCGATACTCATCGCTCGAGCAGTGCAGCCTACAGTACAGTGAAACGTCCTTCCTGCTTTTGATTTTAAACGTCCGCACGCCCACACACCCACGACTTTCTCCTCGCGAATTTTACTCTTACTCTCCGGAGCAGCCATTGTAGTACACGCGTATCATCGCCGCCGACCCAGTTACGTGCACTCGAGACTGGAAATCTTAATTAATCGAGTCCAATTGTCGGATTCGCGCGCGAGCTAGCTTTAAATATGCCACTGGGTCAATATTCTAGGATTTTTTTTCCCTTCCACTCTCGAGTTTATATACTCGTTTTATTTATCGGATTTTATTCGTTGAAACGAACGTGAGAACGGGAGACGACTATACTGCGTTTGGAATTGGATTATATTCGTTTCCGTTAGTTTTGGGCTTTTGCTCTCCGCATTCCGGCGAGTGAAACCTATGGCTGCTTTGACGGCCGAAAAAGTGAAAATGTGTGTGAGTAATGGCTCGTACGGCAAATATAGAATCGAAACGATCGAGAAAAATCTGACCAACTCTATTATATCTTCTGTTTAAATATAGACTTTGGTCTTATCATGATCGTGGCAGATATTAAGAGTAATTGTCGGAGCCATTAAACGTCGCTTATTGCGAGAAGGACATGAAAGCCCTAACGAATGCGGAGAGAGCGTCGAGGGGAAATGAATATTTATAAATCGATGCAATCGATAGAGATATCGATTATCGCGAAGCGTTTTTGTTGTAAGAAAAAAATAAAAACTCGCGCTTATTGCTTTTGCAAATTAATAATTCAATACTCCGCGGTATGTAGGTTACTCTCCGGCTTCTTATTTTAGCGAGAACGGTTGTCTATCGATCTTTCAATTATCTCCGTAAAATTTGAGGAACTCACTTTGCGACTTCACAAATGAATAGAGCTCGCCGGGCTTCGTCTCTGCGCAACGAATTAAATTAAATCACCATAATAATAGCATAATTGCAAACATTAACGGCAGCGCTTTATATAATAAACGTAGCCAGAATTAAGAAGACTAAAAGTAAATCATAAACTGAGAGATATATCCAGCGCGACCGCGTTTACGACTTAATTAAACTTGCAAATATATGCTCTCGGACTGTTAATTAAATAACAAACTCTCCGCGTATATGCGCGCGCGTCCGGCAATATCAAAATTATCCCAACGAGACTTTCCAGCGGAGCTCTGTCATATATAATGAAAATTCTAATCCCACGTATATTAGCGAGGAAAAAGGCTGCGCGCTGCAGCTTTATTTCCAAATGCATAAGCAATTTGCCGCAGAGTGCGCAAATACACGCGAAAGAAATAAATTCCGACGAGGCCATTTCCATTTTCAACGCAACGGCGACAAAACACGACGGCAATGTTCCTTTGGAACTGGGCCAGAGAGCCTCGCGCATATATACAGCCCGACGTTTGCTAAACATTCGGCTGCCTCCCTCTGTTTTCGCACGGCTACTCGTCGGCGAACCTGATGCAGTTCAGAGGAATCTCCAGCAGCTTGACAAGTTTAAAAACAAGCTGCACCGAGAGAGTATAAGCAAAGAGACCACTGCACTGCAGGCTTTTTACACAAGAATTATTACGTATTATTTTTGTGGTTAGTTTCGTGAATTGCAAATCTCTTAGACTATATACAATCATCTTCATTTTGTCATTCTCGCGAATCATATACGCTGCACCAGATGTTACGGTCCATTTATTCGCGCCGCAATTCAGCAGCTGAATATAACGCCGGCAACATTTGCAGATTGCATAATTGAAATAAATAGGATCGTGATGAGCGATGAAAATCAAGATCAGAGAGAGAGAGAGAGAGAGAGAGCGGGAGCCTACGCGAACGTTACATAAGTATAACTAGCGGACGCATTAGCTAACTGAGCTAAACGAAGGTTTATAGCTGCCTTAAACGGTTCATTGTTCAAGCACGTTTAACTTTTGTTTTACACTCGACATTCTGAATGGCAAATTTACATGGCGCACGATTGACTTATATTAAGTTAAAGACCCTCTGACATATTCGCCTGTCTGTCTGTGTATATGGATGATGTTTTAACCTTCGCACATGGTGCAATCTTTTTCTTTTCCTCATCTGTGTGTGTATATATGTATTTGCGAGGAAGATCCAATTTAATTTTCTCAATTTCGCTCCGAGACGCGAGCGATTCAAACTCCTATAAATTTTTCGATATAGCCGTTATCCGGTTGACACGCTCCATTTAATTGAGAGACTGTGATCTCTTGCTAACGCGAGCTGCAGACGACGACGCGTCGGCATGGAAAACATCATTTTTAATGCGCTCATATATACAGTAGAAAGATTTTAGTAATATGTAATAATAAGCTACACACTTCGTCTTCAACAGCCGGTAATTAATCCCCACAGTCATTAGCTGAAAATCGATCGCAGCCGAAACAAAAGACGACCCCAGCACAGAGAGAGCGTGTCATTGTAAAGGCGGCTTACGAAATCGCTAATGACGTGTCTCCCTTTCAGCGTCTTTGAGCCAAATTACGTTTTACATACAGGCGCGTATCGCATCGCGCGCATACGCTTATACACGTCGATTAGCCGCGGAGGTTTGAACAATTCGCCGGGAAGCTCGGGTGCACGTGTCGTTGAATGTGGAATTGAAACCGTTTCGTTATATGCGTATATGTGGCGTTGCATGAAGGAGTATATATATAGTAGACTATGGAGCTTCATCGCGCGTGAGATGTATAAGGCTATGGTATACTCGGCTTTTCGAAGATTCCATTATCCTTGAGAGACGTAATTTTGAGATTCGGTACATTTTGCGCCTAATTGAGCCAATGGGATGCGTCTCTCTCGAGTATATCCAATGCCCTTAGAAAATCATAATAACAATGACAATCTACAATCAACTAGTGCAAACACAAAGTAACAGTATAGAATATATATCAGGAATGAAGAGAGCTTGTAACTTTTCTTTCTGTGATACACGCTCTCGACAGCTCGGACGGTACAAAAAAGGAATTCGCATTTTTTTCCCCGCAAACTTTAAAAATTAGCCGGCGGCCTGCAAAATGCAATTATACACGCTTCCTCTTTTAAAAGCATAACATTTTCAAGAAGAAAAAAAAGAACAACAAGAACCACAAGCTGCGCTCTAAAAGACATTTATAATTTAATATAAGCCAAGTGAACTGCGACATCGTCGTCGCTCGAACTTTGCTGACACACGTTTTACAAGCTAAATAAATAGACTAAATTAAATGTCGCGCGAGCGCGCAATCCCTTTGATCTCCGTCCGCGAGCCCGCGGATATAATGTACAGCAGCGTCGTATATATACGTCTCGCCAACTTGCATGTGTATATATGTGTGTGTGTGTGTGTGTTAGCAGAGACTGCGGTGAGCTAGAGCCTAGAGCAAAAGAGAAGTTGTATATATACTCACATGGATAGCTGACGGGCGGATGTCCCTGGATGTTGTGCGCGTTGTGGAGATGTCTGGGTGTGAGGACGCGCTGCCTGTAGAAGCAGAGGACACCAGCGGTGACGAGACCGGCGGTGGCCAGGACCAAGCAAACCATCATCATCGCGAACCAGGTGCTCTCCATCCCCAGGATCGTCGACGCCTCCGTGTCTGTGAATCATGAGAGGCGCTTCAAGCTTTCGTCCACTGCTATATGCGGTACACCGCGCTAACCTGATTATTATTCGCGCGCGGTGTGCTTTCATTTGCGGTTTTCCAAGCTTCACGAGGATACATTCTTTCGGAAACGCTTGTTCGGCGAGAGGAAAATATGCGGGATGTGGTTGGTTCTTGGCTGAGAGCTTGCAAATTGCTCGCTGCGTGTTTTTTTTTTTTGCAAAATGTTTTTAAAACAAGCGTGTTGTATTTTCTTTCCGCTGTACCGAGAACCGTACGCTTTGCTTGTGTATTTTTTTTGTATCTACTGCAGTTTACTTATATAACGACGAAGCTCTCTCGCAGCCGCAATNACAAATACACGCGAAGGCGTCTGTATTATAGCTCGGGTCACATCGCGTCCCTATAATAACTCTATTATTAACCCCCGACGACATACAAGTGAGAACGAGCTTCCTATAAACGCGAGCGTATGAATTGACGCCTCGTCGCGGCGGCCTCGCAGGCAGGTGTTAGTTATAACGTAGCAAACGTCGTCCACTGCTACTGCTCTCGATCTCGAGGCTCATTGTCAGGTCGGCCGGTACGGTTTCAACACACATCACAAAAGCCGAGAGAGCTCTCGGAATTAACCGGATAATTCGAGGTAAAGTTCTGCTACTGCTGCGCGTTCTCTATATATTATGCGTGATGTAGTTAGAGGTGAGTCGATTTTTCAATTGGATTTAATTTTTGCAGATTGTCCGCAGTGTCACGAAGGCTTTTGTGAAGCATGCTTCTCTAGTGAGGCTATTGAAGAATATATACATTCATCGCGCTAATATGTGTTTCGTATTGTGCGACTGTTTCGTCGTGGTCGTCACTGCGTTTCTGAACATGTGCGGGGCTTTCTGCGGCGGCATAGCGTCGTGCTTTCGAACCTGTAGAAAGAGCGACGATCATTGAGTGTATCATTATCTTGAGGATAATGTTATCGAGTGCCTTGTAATAAAGAATTTTGCTGTCATTGAAGGCTGTCGTTTGATTTTCGATTGCCCTTGATTGAAATTGTCCTGAAGATTATCGCGAAGAGCACTTTGAATAATTTAATTCAGCAGCATAAGCAGCAGCAGTCACCTATTCATCTTTTTTCCTCGGAAATATGCAATTAAAACACCTGACGAGCCCCCCCCCCAAGTCGAGCTCCTTTGAGTGGCTACAGTGTAATTAATTATTAAAGAAATAAAACAGCTGCGGTGCGGCGTAATATGCGCTACTGCGTCGGAGACTATATACGCTTTCTCACTCGCACTTTCGCGATAAATTTAATTACGGCATAACTCCATAGCGAGTAGTAGCTCTCGCTCTGAGCATTATATCAATAAACGCGTGCGCGTATACGGCAACCGGAGAGTGATTACTTTAGACATTAATTGCATCAGGATAAATGTACACGTAGTAGCTATATACTATTATCTCCAACTTGGATATGTAAGCAAATGTATATACTCACTGACGCAAACGGTGGAGGTTGCTTCGTCGGAGCCGTCTTCGCAGTGACTAATACCGTCGCAGACGAGGTCGTTGTCGATGCAGAATTCCTTCAGCGTGCAGCGGAAATACTTGCAGGCGTGCTCTGAAACAGACGGAAAACATTTACGTGAAATAAAATTGATATACACTATATCGTATTACTACTGAAGAAAATCAAGTTAGCCTCGCAGGCGTAAAAGCTTCATAATCCATTTTGTCTCTCGCCCACAGCCCGATATAACGCACGAGCAGCATGACGTCGCGCGGAATAACTTTTCAAGACCATAAAAGCATCTCGTAAAGCTTCATTATACAACAACAGCAGCAGCAGGTAAGAACGCGCGGAATTAAATTTTCAGAGATCGTTTACCCGGGGCAAATTCATCCTTGGTGTTAACGAGAAAAATCCACAGGTCTCTCTCTCTCTCTCTCTTTCTATATACGTATATAGTTATACATATATACGAAAGGGCTAACTTACTTATTACGCGCGTGCGCTCAATGTCGTCGCGGCCTAGCGGCGGCTATTAAAAGCTCTCCAACCCCAAGGCGGACCATCATTCCGGTTGGCTTGGCTACTGAGAGGGCTCGAACCTCGAGCGCCCTTCCGCAGCGTGCGCGGCAAGGAAATTATATATGCGCGCGTATGTGCGAATATAATTACTCAAGAGAGCGAGGTGCGAGAACTTGATTACTTGCAGTTTTCCTAGACCTTTTTCGCTCTCGATATATTGACATAATGTGCGAAAAATCAAGCTTTGCGCGAGGTATTTTAAATGTAATTCAAAAATACAAAACGATTAGCGTATTAAACGGGAGGCCGTCAATTTTATAATACCGCGCGAATTTTCGAGGCTTCATTGAAACCGCAGCAGCAGCGGCGGCTCATTGTTGTGCGCGTCGCCCCCTGCATTCACGAATTAAACTTTGGTCTACGTATCGTGTGTTCGGCGTAAATTTCGGAGCATTGTCGGCTGCTGCTGCTCTCGATGAGCTGAATTACGAACTTTTCGGGGGTCCCCGATATCGCAGTAGCAGCAGCAGGTTCATAATTCGTTGCGTGTGCATTACTACCGCTCTCTCTCCTCGTTGTTTTGCTTTGTTTTCTCCGCAGTTGTCCGCGGAGTGTATATTATACGATTTAAAAGTTTGGCGGGCAAAAATGCTGGATAAGCAAGCAGGAAGAGACTATATCTATACGTGGATGTGAAGTATAATTTGATTAGCCACAGTTCCGCGTACGCGGATAATAAATGTTTATGTTCGAGTTGCCGCTACCGCTGCAGTTGTATGATTTATACGGCTTGTTTTGTGTTTCGCTGATTTTCTTCTTCGCGCGCGTGTATATATAAGTTTCCGTTTAACAGATAAGCTTACAACGAAGAATATTTTTAGTAGTAGTAGCCGAAAGTTACATTTCATTCCTGACACTTTACGCGATTTCCCATTTTTCCCCGTATATACGTGTAACAACTGCGAAAAAAAAAATACACACAGCCCGCGATACGCAGTTTACAGCGCAGGCAGCGTCAAAAGTCAGCGCGTTAACTTTGATTTACAGCGGGGCACAAGAAAATATCCAGCAACAAAAAAAAAAAAAAGCTCCACCAGCGCAGTAGCAGCAGGTATATCGTCATCGCGTAACTCGGGCCGCCGTAATTAGCAGTAAATCGCAAATAGCAACAAGCTTTCCGGCTAGTTTCACCCCCTGTGTATGCGCGGTAGACAATTAGGAGGCGAAAAGAGCGAGTACACCGGTTGCCTGCGTATTTCCATATGGTCGGACGGACGGGCGTTGAACACAGTCTCTCAGGAGATAAATCACCGCGAGGAGGTATATACGAGCAAATAATGTGCATTTGCATGACGCCGTGCAGTGTAGAGGATGTTAGGAATCTCGTCCTTTGTGCGTCGAGTTATATGCGACGCGACAGGTCAAAGCTCGTGTATAAGATTAGCGACCGATTGAATTATTCTCTCTGGATTTAAACAGGCCTTTTTCAAAATCAATATAATCCCGTTCGTGTCACACACACACACACACACACAGACGGAGAAAAAGTCACGAGGTTTGCAGCTGTGCAGCGCGAGCTTACAAGAGAGAGAACAGCCGCCGCGAGCGTTATTACATGCTTTTGCCGGCGATCGATGGTCCGCATGAGAGCGAAAGATGATCGTAAAAGGGACGGAAGGGAAATTGCATTCGCGGAATGCCGAGAGCTTTTCTCTAGCTGTCTGTCGACGACGGCGGATGACATATATGCGCGGAAGCGATGGTTTCGGATGGATGCCCGATCTTTGCTATATCAGTTTTTTTTTTTTTTATTTTACTTTTCATTTCGAAATTGCTTTCTCCCTACTACTGCGCCCGAATAGATTACACTTGAATCGGGCGGAGTTCGCCTCATCTCGTAACTACCAAACTTTCGGGGAAAAAAGCTACAACGAAGTAATCAAACTTCGCGGAAAATCTGCGAAGCTTGCTTTCGGTGTTGACGCGAATCTCTGATGTTGACACTGTCGAACTCAATCTCGAATACTTAGTCATCTTTTATTTTTTATTTACCTAAACCACAGACTTCAACTTTGCGAAGAGAGAGACAATTACATACGGAATAAACCGCAGCGGTGAATGAAAATCTGAACCTGTATAACGGCGTAGAGGAGAAATTCGGGAACTTTCATAGGTATAGAACGATGCTGCATCGCCGAGGACGACCGCAAAAGCCAACATGGTAATCCATTTGTTTGCCATTCCTGCTGCTGCTGCTGATGCTACTGCTGCAGAGCCCCGACCTCGTTATTTACGTTTCCATGCGTAGCTTCTCTCCCTCTCGTTCTGCTGGAAGCATCGAGCCTCATTTCTATACCGGGCACGTGGTTATTACATTTCGCTGCGGATGGATTTAGAGCGGCCGAGGGCGCGATCGAAATCAAAGTTTAATTGCGCTTTGACAATTATCGAGGCTAATTGGCTTTTCGCGAAAAAGAGCGCCGGCGCTTCATTTCCAGTCTCTCGTTTACGCCTGTGTTATTCAATTGAATATAGTGTGCCAAAACCGCCTTTTTGTGGGTCTGATGTTTGGGCCACTCATAGTATGTAACTGCAGCTGTGATGTGTTTGGAAGCAACTACTATCATTAGAGAGTATCCTTCGGCTCTGCACATTCGAGTGTCAATAATTTTGAATGAGCGACACGTTGAGCGAGGTAAACTCCGGGCAAGCTTTAATCCCAAGGGGGTCAATTAAACTCGCCGAGAGATTGGAGTGTCGAGCGCGTGATCCCCCGGAATCCTCGAAAACTTAATCGAGCCGCACCGCTATGCAGTCTAATCCATAACTATACATGCATATGCTAATTCACCACTACTGCAAAGTTTTTACGAGATCGAACCGCGCGCGCAATTACAGACTACTGTATATACAGCATATAAGCGAACGCGTGCATTAAGGTAATGGCCATTTGACTTTGAGAGGGAATATCTTAATGGATTCGGTGGGAGTAGTAGCAGTGACCAAGCAAACGTGATCCATGTGTACAATACAGCAGCAGCAGCACTATGAACCGGGCCAACAGTAGGTCAATAATTAATGCGGCTATTATATTGGCACACACAGATACATTAGTAGGGACTACTACTACTAGTGTGTGTGTGCAATATGCTCGAAAACAGTTCGCAATTACAGCGGAAAAATGCGAGTATAGTAGCTAATCGAAAATGCTCGAGAGATTAATTTTACTAGCCGGAAAATCCATTTATCAGGGCGCTCGCTCGCTCGCGAGAGCGTACTATTTTTCAAGTGGCGCGAAATATGACAAGCCATACGTTTTCAAAATAAAAACTTGTCGCGCAGTGAACCAGAGATTAATGTTCCTTTCTCTCTGCAGCGAAACAACTGCATCCAGATCTGCAAGACAACGATCGTGTTAATCATTCTAATCATATAGTACGTTCTCTTTAAAAGTACTGCATATAGCTATATGTACACCGCACTATACGCGATAGCGTAAAAATAAATCCCGGTAGGCGCCGTTTCTCTCAATCCCGGTGATTTGCAGCGGCTGTTTAGCGCTACGCCGGTATTTCTCCATCGGCCGACAGCCACCACATACATTGCCCTGACTATTCGTCCTTTATATAACGCGCGGCTGCAGAGACACACCGAGAGACAGCAGCAGCAGCAGCAGCAGCAGCCGAGCATTCCGCCGGTTATTATTACGCGGCAAGCGCGCAAAATCGTGATGTAGGGCAGGTTTGCGGTGCGGAGCTCTATACTATACTGCGATTTGTCGGGGATTTTTATTGCGCTGCAGCCGGTGCGTATATATGGAAGCTTTGCTTCTGATACTTAGCTTTACACGCGAAATTAATTTTTCGAGCCCCGGTGTGTAGGTACACCATCTATGTATAATAACGATCAAACATTTACCGAAAAAAGCTCTTGTAATAATTGCGCGAGGTATATAATGCTCGAATAATTAATTTAAGCTCTCGGCGTTCAAACAGCTACCCCTTCTCCATCACTGCATTTTAAAACGTTTAAATCCAGCTGCACACAAGCCTCATCTCGTATGCGGTGCTATATAGGTATATACATATAGCTGTAGAGCGTATATATACACACACAGCCCCGAGCGAAATTCCGCAATGAAGAGATTATAACGTAGTGCGAGAGCTTTTTGCCGCGCTCGAGGAAAAAGAAAAGCTCGTCTCTCCGCAGACAGCGATCGATTCGTCATCGATATACATACATACATACATACACTCGGGGGGATTGAAATCAAAGAGAAAGTGTCGTCGTCGCCGCGCCGTCGCGACGAGGAAAAATAGGCCAGTGAGTTGCGAGCGGAATGGAAAAGTATAGGAGAGAGGGAGAGAGAAATGCAAAAGAAAGACGGAAGTATACGTGCAGCCTAGAGCGAAACGGAAGTCTCGACGGCGGCAGCAGCGGCGCATGAATCAATGTTTCCAGCGCACATTTTCCTCGCGGGCGCAACAAAGAAAAGTGGTAAATCACAGAGAGAGAGAGAGAGAAATCGAATATGCGACGCGCTGCTTTTTCCGTATTGCGTTATGCTGCAGCTGAATATTTGCGTTGTCTTTTTCTCTTTTCTTTCTTAAATATAACCGAAAACTTTTTCAATTTTCCCTCTATATACGTATATGTAACATACATATAAAAAGTGTCCACCGACGAATAAAATCCGCGTTACTTTCAACCCAACCAATTTCTCACGTCGAGATGCACATCGTAAACCGTTTCCCATGCTCCGGAATTCCCCGAAGATGCTACACTCCTTCGGTCCCTTGGGGAGAGGCGAGAAGACACGTATACTCTACGAGAGTTTCTCGTCATTTGTGTAAGTGAGCACATCCGACCGAGATCTTTCGCTCTCGTAATTCTCGTAATTTTAGCCGCGTCAACCCCTAACTCAACTGATAACTGATTTTTTTATGAATCGCATTTGTGCAGCAGTGTTTTACACGAGAGCGAATGATGTGTAAATATAGACTTCGATTTGTCAAAGCGTTTGCTCCTGTCTTACATGTCGCGTAAATAATTCCACGCGCGCTTCTGCAAATATACCGGCGGATTCGCTTCATCAAAGTCTGTTGCGCTTTTTCAGTCCACGTTATATCCATCACACTTTCTCATATGTACGTTATTATTGCGCTTCGACTTGAAACCGCGCGCGTATAGGTCGCCTAATTGGAAAAGTTTGATGCGAGAATCATGCCGGTCAATTAAACTCTCTTCGACTGTGTTATCAAAGCGATGTATATGCGGTTACAAGTCCGTGAATTCACGTATATAATACTCACTTGGATCTTTGACGGCTGTGATGACGAGCCGGAATCCGTTGGAGTCGGTGCCCCAGGCGTCCGTCACGTACTTCAGGGTGACGAAGTTGGTGTGCGTGTAGATGGCTCCGACGCTCTGCATCGTGTTCCGACAGGACAGGTCCGCCTGGAAGAGAAGGAAAAACAACTTTTGAATCCGATAAATTGATTAAAAATTGTTCTCTCCCCGATGTAAAATACAAAGTTTGCCCTATTATATATAGGCAAAGTCAATCGGAAACGCGTGTTACACGCTGAATACACACAAGTGAAACTTTGTCGGCGGCGCGGCGTAAGGTTTCGCGCAGTGGCGGCAGCGGATTATCCGTGCTCGCGCTCATAATTTATGTGGCAACTTTCCTCGGCTGCTTTTCTTCCTCTCTCTTTTATTATCCTATTCCCTCAGTACACACGCGGACAGAGCTTATTCTTTCTTTGCTTTGCGCAACATCGGCTGGTAAAATATTGCAGCTTCAGGCCGTAGACAGCCGTTAATAACCGCACACACCACACCGCGCGCGGGCTCCTTTCCGTCCCAATTAACAGGTACAAACGAGCGGCCGCGTTTGCGTGCAGCTACGGATAATCCATATTTAATTATCCACTCGTTTCCGCGAACAATTTGCTGCCGACGTACGGCATACAGTCCCCTTCTATATATACACACATACACTCTCTGTCTGGTTCTTCCGATTGGATCGACGGCAGTATAGAGTATCAGACTCGCGGTTGCAAATATATACGAGGCAAATGTTTTGGAATTGGTGTCTTTTGGAATTTTGATGAAAAAATAGCGGCGACTTTTTTTTTACCGCAGAACCGACCAAATAATCACTCGTCCCCCCAGCTGCACGTCGAAACGTATACAGCTAGCAATTCGTTGCTGTGGAAATAAAGCGTCGCAGCGCGTATACAAAGCTTTTTTTATCCCCCGTCGAAATATAAAAAAAAAGAACATTTACCGGTCCCGCGAATTTATATCGCGCAGACGCGTTTATTACAGCTCCGTTACAGGCCAATTCAATCATCGGTGCAGAGGCAAACAAAAAAAAAATACAAACTCGCTTCTCCCGCGATGAATCGGAAAGATTAATTCTGAATGGCGAGGCTCTAGCCAGTGAATTTACGCTCCGATGACTTTTTTACCTCGCCGCGGTATATCTGTGGTATAGTCCCGCACCGCCAGTATTCAGTCGTGTCGGTTTATTGCGATCGGCGAAAATAATGCATTCCGAGCGACTCGATTCTACTACTGTTTCCCTCAGACACACACAGCGTTCGGATATAGCATTAAAATGTATATGGCAAAGAGAGAAGTCGTCTTCTGTCTTCGTTTGAAATTACTGGGAGGGAAAGTACAAAGCTAGCTTCGGCTCTATTGTGTACCTACTGCGAATTTCGGTCTTAATCTATTTTTCTCGTTCCATTTCGTCAGTTTTTTCTGGATCCATCTGTATATAGGGAGAAAAAAGTTCCGCCGTATACAGTAGTGAATCAGTCGTAATAGCGTCATGCCCCTGTATAGCCGTAAAACAAAGCACCTTTTCATTTCCTTCATAGAAATCTGCCAGCGTGTATACATATATGTATAGAGAGAGAGAGGTGAGCCATCTATGCCAAAAGTGCCTTTTGTCGAACCTGATATTGTTGGTGCCACTCATGCTATAATGTTGCTAATTACGTTTATTGGAGATAACATAGGTCAAGATAATGTGTTCATCCCAACCAGTGCAGTAAAGTATAGCAACATATCCATAATAAAAAGAGGAGGAGTTCCCGGTTACCCCCGTCGCACATAATGCAAGAACCGACTGCGAACAATAGAAGAGCTACGCTTCCAGGGAAAAGCATCTCCAACAAAGAAAAAAAAGCACGGAGAAACCCGCCGAGATTAGTGACACATCTCTCTCTCGCTACGGGACCTCGTCCTCTCGTTGTGCTTCTAATCTGCATTTACATAGCCGTCGTTCTTGCTTCCGCTGCGACGAGCGTCGAGTGATATAGACGCTTCTTCTTCTTCTTCCTCCTCCCGGTAACGATATGTTCGCCGAGTATGGAGCTATGTGTATATATATATGTATCTGAGCGAGTGGAGACGTCGGTAATCTGGGATCAAAGGAGGGAGGAAGAAACGCCGGCTCTTGTCCGGCGGTTCTACGTTAAGCCTCAGGATTTGCGAAATTAGTCCCCTACTCGCAGAAGAAGAAGAAAAAGAAGAAGAAGTAGAAGAGTGCCTTGAGAGAGAGAGAGAGAGAAAAAGGACCGGGATTTGGGTCATACTGATTTAGGAGACAAGAGGAAGAGTATCGGAGCTTTTTCGAAAATTGTATGGTGTTATATACAGAAGGTTGCGCCCGACCGCACAGCAGGACGCAAGGCAATTCCAAGAGCGCAAACAGCTCCTCCTCAATTCCAACAATAAACAAAGCTGCGTCATTTCCCAGCCGCGCGCGTTAGTTAAATAGAGAGAATTGTTTGCAGCGAAAGCCGAGCTTACGATTCATTTGTTGTTGCTCAGAAATGCGCGTTGAATAACACAGTGTATGCATCAGTCCAGTGCAACAGCACCAGAAGCAGCAAATGGCCAAGACACAGGTCGATGGCCGCGGGACTACTCCCACCCGTCGAGGGATGAATCAGCCCTTAACGCAGATCGATACCCCCCAGAGAGAGAGAGAGAGAGACTCACAGCTATTCTCGTGTCCTTTCTTGCCACAACGTACGCCGGTATATACTTTTGCCACTGGAGAATTTTAATCGCAGCAACTCTAATTATCCACTTAACGGCATTTTTTATTCATTTGCACTTGGTGTATGTGTGATTTGCCGGGATGGAGGAATGAGCTTCGCGGATTAACATTCGAGGCTCGAAATTGAAAACCAATTTCGCGTCGCGCAGTGTAGCTTATTGAATTCTAATCACGCGCGAGAGGGGACTCATTTGAATTCGGAATCGGAAATACGACGGAGGACGTTTTTTCTCTTTCTCTCTCTCTCGATTTTCTATCGGCTTTCCTGATTGATCCCGGGGACGAATCATGCGCGCTTTTTCGCAGCAGCAGCGGCCGAGCTGATTTAATATAATTGTAATGGATCGCGAGGCGCTAAGTAAGCTGCCGATTGAGTATTCAGGTATCATAGTCTCTAACGTTCTTTTTAGCTACAGGCGACGGTAAATTAGAAAAATTTTTCTTTTTTATTATAAGCTTCTTCGAGGTATAATGAAGCTGTAAAATGCGATGATTTAACTGAGAAAGGCTTTTACTACTGTGCCGTTATATTTTCATTATCTTACAAGTTCCGTCATTAAACTTTCCCCGCCTATATAGCGTTGCGTATACTTTATACTACTTTCTCGTAAATAACCATAAATCAATTCACTCGACGCAAAGAAAACGCCTCGTGTCTCGTTAAATCTCCAGCCTCCATTGAAGCTTCAGCGTCACCTACTACCTTGTATAATCCACACACACACACACACACACATCGCGTCGGATGGTAAATACGGCTTCGTCATAGAAAAAAGCGACCTATCTCCATTCTGCAGTGGAAAACAGACACACACACACACACACACACGAGAGAGAGAGAGAGAGCTGTGTCGAAAATGGGAAAGCGGAATTGGCTCGAGGCTCGGCGCAGCTGCTGCTTTTGTGTGTAAGCCGCGCGCGGAAGAAGCTCTTACGTTTATCATAATTGCATCTCGGCAGCGCACACTAGCAGTAGCTTTCGAGGCTCGGCCGAGCCTCTTTTTCGACCTACACGTTCGATCCGAAAACCACCAGCGCCGGCGCGTACATCGCAAATTAGTATTCCCGTCGGTTATTCGCACGCGCCTGAATTATTACCTCGACCGAAAGTGATGTAGGTTATATATAAGTGTGAGAGCTAGGCAACAAAAGCTTCGGCGAGAAAAAATCCATTAGGACAGGACGGCGAGAGCGATAAACTGCGCGCATCGCTTATTCATCGCGGATGAGAAAAAAGCATTCAACTTCCGGGAAGAGGAAAAAATAAATTAAGTCGCGAAAAAGAATCCCGCAAACTCATCCCCGGAATCGAAACTCGGAGCTACACTCTTCTTTAATCTCCCGCGAAGCGTGTAATTAGTCGAGTTGCCTAGCTCTCATCCCTTATATATATATACACGTGCGACGCCGACGACGTCGTCGTCCTGACGAATGGAATCCCGTTGCGGCGGCTAAATCTTCGCGTCTAATACGCCGCCGGAAAAGTTTGCTCGCGATATTGCAACACGCCGCCTACTGCTGCTGTTGAAATTCCGCATGCCGACGCGAGTAGTAGTGTAATTACCGCGGCGCGGATTTATATGCGACGCGAACTTGAGCGGGATTACAATCGCGGAATCGCGCGCGCGCGCGCGCAGGGCCTGAAAAAGGGCTATAGGCTCGTCGAGTAGTGTAGAGAGAGTTGATGAACTTCGGCTGTGTACTACTACTGCTTGTTGCGCCGCCGCCGCCACCGCCGCGAGAAATGAGAGCTGTCTGCTGCGGCCTCCCTCCTTGTGAGTTATGTGCGGCTGTACTACTCGAGAGTTTTTTGGAGCTTGCTCTTGAGAGGCTTTTTAATCTTTGTACTGTCTGCGAAGCTGCTTTTTCTTCTATACGTGTGTCTGTTTCACTAGATAACTTTGTAGTTCAGGCCGTGTATATACACGTCCTCTAATGTGATTTTGGGTATATAGCAGTGCTTGCAAGCTTCTTCGAGAATAATTATACAAGCAAGTTCCATCTCGCAACCGCAGTTAGCAAAAACGTACTTCACGGACTCGCGCTCGAATGTATGTTATGTATCTACATCTTGAAAAAAGGAGCTATTAACGAGCTCTCGGCGTCAATTTGTAAATCCGGGGCGCTGTATCCCCGAAGCTTCTCGTCCCTTAACTTCTGTCGTTTACAAAGTCTCCACAGCCCCGCTGCCGACGACTAAATGGCTTTTCCCCTCAACTCTCCGCAAGTAAAACAATGCATCACTCGCATGCCAATACGAGGCAGCAGCAGCAGGAGCGGCGGCGGTGCAATCGACTCGACTTAAAACTCCCGTACCACTTGGCAACTATAGCTACAGGGCCGACGAACCCGCTCTGCAGCCGCGACTCTCGGCACACATACAACAAGTTGGCCCATGTCGACGAGAGCAGGTTATATGCGCGCAGGCCGAGAGTATTTGCAGTCGAAGTAAGTTTGCTCGCGCGTGTGTGTGTGTCCGGAGCTTATTCTAATGAGCTCTATAAGGTTTTTCCTGCGCATATTTTTATTCTCGCTGGACTGGAACATCGACAAGTTCGCTTCTCGCCAACTTTGGAGCGCGCGCTTCTAGTCTGCTTTAATTAATAACTCGGGATTCCGCGAGAGACTATAATAATAACTATAATACTCGCGGGTACGTGTAGTGCGTCGCGGCCGCACGTAGCAAAGTTATTATTAATTAAATCCAATTTTGAGCTACGAGACGAGACGCGAGACGTATTATATACGCGTGCAAGTAGTGCAGCACAAAGTCGAGGCGCGCCGGCCAGAGTTAGGAAGAGAGAGAGCTTTATTAAGAAACGTCAGGCGCACGTCTCGTGATTTTCGTTCTCTCTCTCTCTCCGGCGTCTTTCTATTTTTTCCCTCACTCTTTCCATTCATAATGGACTTTTTTTTTCTCTCCATCCTCGCGCGCGCGCGGGAGAGAAACGGGATACGCGCTTATCCGACAGGAAGTCCGCCGCTTGCTTTTCTCTCCCTGCAGCGCTGCAGCCTTATTTTTGCATGGAAATGAGTGTCTCGAGAATCCGGTCTAACTGAAACTTCTCTCGCGCGGAGAGATTCCGGAATTCAAAAGGGCTTTCTCTTCCCTCTCATTTTCCGATACGCGGATGACTATATACACTGCGTAATTTATGCGTGAGCGCGTGACCGGAATTCTCGATCGTTCAAAAGTGAGTCATTACCGATGTTCGGTATAATAATTCGTCAAAATTCGCGATAATTATAAAATTTATCATCGACCGCGCGCGCGCGCGCAGCTACTGCAGCCCGTTACATAATAAAGCAATCACGACGAGCGGAATAATGCAGCGCAGATTGGCGTTACAACAGGACCGTAAAGTCCGCTCGCCCGCTCAAATATATCTGTCTAAATAACATGCCAATTCATATCCAGTCGGCTGCAGTACTGAGCGCACATATAGGTACGCTATAATTCAATGTGTCCATTAGTCCAGCAGCTCTGCAATCAAGCCTAGGATATCGGAGGGCGACACTTTTCAGATAATTTGTCAGAATTCATAGTGTAAGCCTTGTGCCTGAATGAAAAAGCTCCTTCGTGCCTCGTGATGCAGTTGTTATATACATGATATTATTCACGCAGCTGGTAACGGACTTTACGGGCCGTAAAGTTTGACAGCGAAGCGTTAGTGCGCAATTATGAAATTTCGTCCATAATAACGGGCTGCGCAGTCGAAGAAATAAGGAGAGAGAGAGACGAGAAAAGGAAGTTACAGGAGTTATAAAATCAGACGCATCTCTCTCGCGCTCGGCCCCCGGAAGAAGGTGTAGCCTCGCGACGTTTGTTTGAGAAGAGAGAGAGAGAGCAAAAAAAAACTCGCAGCAATAAAAACACGCTTAACGGGCCATTACGCAGACCGTAAAAAAGATTAAAGTTAACCCGGCATTATGCAAAACTCCCTCCCCCCCCCGGTCTGCTTTCTCCCCGGCGATATATGTGCTTCCGCTGTTCCACTCTCTCTCTCTCTCTCTTCGCAGCTCGTACTTCGCGAGCGAGCAGCGTTATGCTTGCAAGCTCGGCTATGTTTTTATCTCTCCCACTCTCTCTTGTTTTAAGGGGCTGAGGAACAGAGCACGCAGTTTGCCTACTGCAGCCTCTTTCCCGGCGGGAAACATCTCTCGCGGATCAAGTTAAATGAGAAACGGACTTTTACGAGTTGCAGCACACTGTGTATAACAGGAGAGAGAGAGAGAGGTCTTGCGAGATAGATACTGCTGATGCTCTGATGCAGTTGTTATTGTAGGAGTGAAACGGAGTATGCGCGCGGGTATATATACTTGGACGAAAGATGCATCGGACTGTTATTGTTCGTGCGATTCGCTGTGATGCTTCTTTCAGAACTGTTTGCTTTACGTTTGCTATATAGGTATATATGCATACGGCTGTAGGTTTATTTTTGCTTGTAAGTGCAGAGCTGCAGAGTGAAACCGAAACTGTCCGGACGATCTCTCTTGCGAAGTGTACATCAGTGTACAGTATCAAAGCAGCTAATAGTAGTAGGCTTTGATATACTGTATTTTTCTCTTTTTCATTATATACTTGTTATAAAGTCTCTGCGTTTTATGCAGAGATGCTGGTTTATTATGTACAGTATATGCGTATGGATTTATACATTTTATTTTTTTTTTGGCGAATCTTGCAGGGCTTACTTTTTAAGCACTTTTTTACGATTTTCCGGCGAGCATTAAACATTAAGCCACCCGCGCGCGGAATATGATACGGGGGCTAAATCACTGCTCTGATAAGAAACTCCGAGACACTAAAGATTACACTCGCGATCCCCGCTGCATTATTATTTATTAACCATCCGATATGCTTGGAAAAGAAACGTAAACAACATTTCACGAGAAAAGTTGCTTCGAAATTAAATACGTGTATAACTTTGTACAATATTATCGGAGTATTAGTAGTAAAAAATTAATGAATATCGCGCGCGGCTTACGCGAATGCGCGCGAAATGTTAAATTAACAAAAGTATCGATTCCGCATAATAATCAGAAAACTCTCGTGGAATATTCAACAACGAATCCCCGTCCCGCAGCGGCATTAATTATTCATTAATTTCTATTATTATACATAAGAGAGAAAAAAAGAGGAAGAGCGCAAACTTTCATCCCGCAACATCAGCTAAATCAATATTAATCCGCGAACCGCAATTAATACAACTACTTCTCCTGAAAAAAAAAGAAAATTCTTACACATCTTCTTCCCCCTTTTGTCTCAAGTTATTACATCGTCTTGGTATTCCGTGGAGGCCGAGGTAGTAACGAAAAGTTTGATACTCAAAGAAAAGAATGCTCTGCGCGACGACGTGCGGCGACGATGGATCGAGAGAGAGAGAGAGAGACGCTCTCTCTCTCTCTCTCTCGTAAAAAAATGAGAAGAAGCTCGAAGAAGAAACGATACTTGATTAATGGTGCAAGTTTTCGTGCCGAAGCCAACGCCCGAGACGCTCTGCTATATACTACTATATATCTATATCTACCTTCCGGCCTGCTTGGAATTTATAATGCGAGTAGATGCATTAAAATTCAACCTCGTGGTTCGACGTGCGACCCATTCGTTTTGAGAAGAGCGACGCGCGACATGCAGTTTGTCGCTGAAAAAAATCTGACTCGATCTCTTCTTTATTTTTCTATATATATACTTAATAATTAGCCCTAGTATATTCGCAACGCGAGTATTGTGTAAGGGATAAAAAAATAGAGTGTATGAAAGCTGGTGGAACTAACCTTGAAACGGCCATCTGAGTGAGCCCCATCGTAAATGTAGAGATGATCGTTGCAGTCCAATTGCAGTCGATCAAACTTGAGCATAAATCGCTGGAGTATACTGTTCGTTTGGAAGGTAATGGCGCAGTCGAGATTCCTCTCGTTCTGCGAGGTGAGAACGGCGCCCTCGATCTTCCTGTAGAGATCCCGGAGGAAGTGATTTTTGCAGACGTTGCTCATCAAATCTGAAATACAGAGCGATGCCACCAAATATGAATTTCAAATGAACGGCTCTCTAGCTTTTGTAACGCTTAATATATATATATATACACTTCCATAAATGAAGTTTTGCCTAATGAATGGCATTTGAATTTTCCGCATTATTTTGTTTGCTATTTAAATCGCCTGCGCGTATTTATTTTGTAAAAGAATTTAAGATAAAGATACGTATGATAACGAGTAGACATTTGCTCGTAGAGCACATTACGTCGTAGTTGTAATCGCATGCATTAAACTGGGATAAAACTAATTTAACATAGTACATACAGAGCGACGATACGCGAGCCTTGGAACTTGGAAGTAACTATTTAACCCTATTAACTCAAGAATATTCAGCTAACAATCATAAGTACATTTTGGAACATGGATATTTTACCGCGACGAGTTTACTTATATAATACATCAACGCAAATTTCGCATCGGTAAAATAATTTCGGCTTTTGCAATATATATATATATAATGCAAACTATTTAACATTGAAAATTCCCTACCTACAAGTATATCTGGTCTGAATAACCACGTCTGCTACTACTCATCCGTGCGCTTTCAGCTAAATTCGCGCGCATTTTGATGAAAACGCATTTGAATTCATATATATTTTTACATAATAAATGGATGAACGCGTAAATTACACGGGCTTAAGGTTTAAATTCGAATGTGTTGCTGTTGCGCTCCTGCATTTCCATAATATTTCATCGGGAAATGTAGACAAGACTTTGCGCTTAATTTCCGGAAAGTACACATGTATACGCAAAAGCATCAGCTCTCTGACGTCGATAATATTGAAATTACGCGATCAAATACAGTGATTTAAATATGACGTGTATCATCATCCACCAACAGCGATATCGTTATCCACTACATCAGAGTTTCCGTTTATAATTGAGAGATTTTCAGCACCAGACACACCACTTCAACATACCAGCTCGAAAAAAATTCCGTCAACAAGAGCTTGCGTCCAGACACCCCCTTTATTAGTGCGTATCCGCCACTCGATCGAGCCGACACGTCCGAAAAAGTCAAGCCCTCTCGCGAAAAATCGCGCTAAAAACAAAAAGCTCCGCATACACACACACACACACACACATCAGATGACCTGGCGCTCATTAAAGGCGCATTAGTCTGCGGTCCATTAACGGAAACGGACAGACGGATCGATTGGCTCGAGAGAGAGAGAACAGCTCACCTGTCGAGCGCACTTTCAGCTGATGCTTTCCAATAGGCGTCGTCCATTCACTGGACGATAAACGAGTGAGAGAAAAGGAGGGAAAGATTCTAACGAAGCTTCCTGGGATCAGCCGGAGCTTTCGTAATACGCAAGCTTGCAAATCACAGATGAATGCTCATCTCTAGATTGGGCCAGCCTATATCTTCCAAAGTCTTTTTTTTGTATATAGATATATATCTCCGTCGATAAGCTTCTATTATTTCTTTCTCGACGATCGAGCGGCGACGGTGTAATGGGGGAATCAATTATCTGCCGGTCCTTTTCGCGTCCTTCTTATTTTATTTTATTTTTTTTTTTTTCAAATTTTCGGGGAATTCTTATCGGTCGCTAACGATACGCGGCTGCTGTAAAATGCATTTTATTATAATATATACGCTATACCGCACAGCGACGTGTTTTAATGCGGTTTTTATCTCGCTTTTATCCTATACAACAGCCGCGCGGGGTTGTGTGTGTGTATATAAAAAGAAATTCTTTCCTTTGTTTTAATTACTGATAAACGTGCGCAGCTATATTCCTGCGCGCACTTTTATCACCGCCCGCGGCTCGTACATGTTCATGCGAATTAATCAAGTATATATAGATATATACGATGTTCGACGGGGCTTATTTTTCTCGCGAGCGGCATACGCACTTTATAACGACGATTATAATACAATTATTTTATCGAAGAAAATTTCCTGCTATATACGTCGAGCAATGAATCTCGTCGGTCCCCTATTTATTGTAGCTTTTGCATCGAAAAGCGTATGTGTCAAAGTTGGGCACACACAAAGGACTCGATGGTATTTTTAATTCGAAATCGACGCAATAAAGTGCTTCATCCGCGCGCGCGAGCTTTGAATATAAGTTAAATTGGCTTCGAATTCGCAAACTGCAGTAGTGTCCCGGTAAAATTGAAAGGCGCACTTCACCGACTAGTTCCACTATCATTTTACTCGAGGGACTGCTCAAAATTGCTATTAGAATAGTTGGCCCGGCTAAATACTCGGTAATACGATAATAGCGCGCGCGGGGTGAGAATTACGCTCTACTCCTCGTCGGCAAACTTTATATGCCGGGGCCGAGAGAGAAACGTACGTGATGTGCCATTACCGCGAGCGCTAACGTGCCGCTACACACAATCATGCTATCAAGACAATCATACTTTCTGATGCGCTACACTGCTGCTGCTCCTATATACGAGAGCCTCTCTCTCTATATATATAATAATAGCAGTGCTAAGCTCTCGGCTGATTACTTTGCCAATTAATTTCGGTTTTCGCTGCTCGTTATACAACTTGTTGTGTTATCGTGTGCAATTATTATCACACCTGATTCGCGTCACGTATACTATGTACAATATATATAGCGACAATCATCATGTACGTTTACATAAAAAAAAGTCACGCTTTCATCAGACTCGTCGCGTAATTAGCTCGACCAAGGACGACTATACGCACTGAATATAATACGCACGCACTCGTATACCAACACATTCATATGTATAGAGCAGACTCAGACTGAGGTAAAAAGAGAGCGCTTAGTCAGCGGCAGTCATTCACGCGCTCGTGATGATTTTCGCGCGCGGCGGCACATTCAAACATATACTCTACTCCTCTCCTCTTTTTTTTTACTCCCGGGGAATCGCGCTGAATTCCGAGATAATCCGCCCGACTGCAACCGGCGTCTCTCTCTCTCTCGCTTTTATTCGTGCGTGTGATGCGCATGTACATGTATGGGTACAGTTCGTCGGGGGATTACGCGCGAGAGAGAGCGTAGTGTGTGACGGCTCGAAGAAAAAAGAGGAGGAGCGATTTTTGTTTCGGCGCTGCGTTACGGGATTACGAGATGAAAGTGAGTTTTCCGTTTGAAGATTTAAGTTTCAAATATTCCCGCGGTTTATTTAGGCTCGAGCTTGAACTTGGAAAAGAAACGGCCATTTTTTGTCGTGATGTAAAAACGAAAATCCGTTTGGTATATAAGTAAAAATGCAAAAACCGAACGGATCTATATAAAAGCAGTGAGTGAGAAAGTCATCTTTGAATTATTAGCGGGTAGCTTTATACGAGAGTCGTTCTCCACTTAAAGTGGATGGCTGGCCATGGAAAATTAGGAGTAGACGGTCAACTGAAATTCGAACGAGCGCTGCTCTCAGTCTCGCAACTAATGGCCAACGTTGATGAGATGCGAGCGGCGGATAGGCGGTACCTACTCTTTCTCAAAGTGTCCGCCAAAATTATTCCTCGATTTAGGAATTCAAACGGGTAGTTGAGTAGCATGTGTGCCGCAGACGAACGAGTGGCTCGTTTACGGGAGTTTTATAGAGAAAGTTTTTAAATATTCGTCGGGAATTCGGGTGGATTTTGGATCTGTGATGTGTGATTTATTTTTATTTTTTAACGCTGACTTTCGAGCGGAAATGATAGTGGAAAATATCGTAATCGGTGTTCGCTAAGGATCTTTGAGACCTTTTCACGCTCGTTTTTTAAATAAACTGTGTATACCAATAGTAACACTCGCATTATGCGCACAGAGAGCCACTAGAAAAAGAAAGAAACATCGCGTCGAGCGAGCATCCAATTAAAACTAACCCCTAACGATTACTACTTTCAATTAAAAAAAAAAAAAAAAACTCGCTGAATACAGTGTTCCCACACAGTACTGCACTATACTGCCACGCAAAATTATGTAAATATCCTTCCCAAAGTAGTCCAAACACAATTACACTAGCCCGGCCGCGGTCGCACTCTCGAGCTCGAAATTTTTAATTAAAAAACCAAAGCGTATATCGGCCTTAATTTCGCAAATTACATTTTAAAAATCTTTTATCCGCGACTCGCTCAATTTAGAAAGCCGATAAAAATAATAAAGGCCTCGGCGGCGCAGCTCCTCTCTATTTTTTTCTCCCTTCGCGGTCGGCGCGTATAAAATCCCGGGAAGTAAACGCTGTGTGTGTGTATAACACATACTGCGCATGTTTACGCGACTACAGCAAGTAGATACACATATGCGCTGCTGCTTTTTCCTGCGCCCGTATACGACTCTGGCCTATCTGCACATCATCGCGCGCTATCGGTATATATATATGCCCGCACGTACACGCGTTTACAACCCGGCCGGAGGGAAACACAGAGAGCCGGGGGTTTGATGCTATAGTGCCAGTATAAAACCGGCCGTCTTATTACTATACCTCGTCGTATATATATATATATATGTAGTCTTCGACTCATCCCCGCGGATATATGTAACGGCAGCGGCGCGCGCGGAAAAGACGTGACCGCCCTTAAGTAATGCATCACGTATTCTTCTTCTACTTCTTCTTCTCCGGCATTCCTGCGGCGTCGTCTCTTCACATGCGGCTCTTCTCTTCTTATTCTTCGCGAAAAAGGAGCCGCGAGGCGCATCGGATAACCCGAGGGACGCTTATGGGATGCCAATTTTATTTTCCTCTCTCTCTCTCTCTCTCACTGCCTCGTCCGTATAGACTCCCTCTTTTTTGCCTTATTCATTTATGGAGAATATTTATGGCTCTCGGTGTCTGCCAGATGAGATTTAGCCGAGAGGAGGAGAAACAGCCGCAGCATGTACTTATATACTAGAGACAGCCGAGATGTCCTTCGCAGACAGCATTGACGTGACTTTTAGACGACGCGGTCCTTCCGTCTTTTGTCTCTCTCTCTCTTTCATTTTTTTCCTAACTCTTTGACAAAAGCTTTTGTATCGCTGCTGCAGCTCATTGTTTCGCGAAGCGACAACAGCCCAGTAGTATATAGATCAAAGTTTCATAGCGCCGGCATTAATATTTCTTATCGCGTCCGATAATTTATTTCAATTCAGCTCCTCTCGATGACTCGCCGCGGCTTTAATACATCACCTGCAGCGCCTCGACTCTTCTTTCTTTTTTTTTTTCTTGTATTCCGCTAACGGCGCTTCTCCTTATAATCCTTAATCTCCTCCTTTTTCCTAGCCGCGCGGCGGCCATTGTACTTTTAAATTTGAAAGCACGACTCTTTCTTTCGCGTCGAGCTACGTGAGATCCCTTTCCGCGGACAAACAAAGTTCCTGTCTCCCTTTTTCTCTCTCTCTCTCTCTCTCCTTCTCTCGTCCCAGCTGTATATGTCGTCTTTTTCTACTCGCGAAACTTTTTCTCTATTTTTACACGCGGCTGCAGCTCGGCTCGCAGATAATTATGCAGTCGCGCCGTCATCAGCGTAATATATATAATATATACCACGCTCGGCTGGATTTCGATTTCGCCGATGACTCGCGGCTTTTTTTCCTCCAAAATTGAATAACAATTTTACGATGTTAATAAAAGTCCTCCCGGCTATCGAACCCCCATTCGGGCCAAGCGAAGCGTAAAATTGATATTAGGCTCTATATCATACCCCCCCCTGAAAGAATTTAAACGCACTCTATGATCCTCTCGGAATATTCAAAAGTTTTAATCGATTCGTAATCTCCGTCGTTTGCGTTGCAAAGCGAGAACAAAAGAAATTAATTTCGGCGCGATTAAACAACATACGAGCGTCGAAACTGTCGATAAACCCCGTGTGTGTGTGCACGATGTGCATCTTCATTCCGCAGTATATACGAAATTTCGCATATACAAACACGAGAGAAGCCTATTAAAATCGTGCGCGAGTAGAGAGAGAGAGAAGAAGAAGTAGACACGACGACGGAAAAAGCGAATTAATAATGAAGTTTGAACGATCTCTTCGGTTTGTATTTTGAAGTATATTTACGCGACGCGAAACTAGACGCCAAGTTTGTTGAGTTTTTCCGCGGGGAGCGGTTTGAAAGAAGGGAGGCGTCTCTCTCTCTCTCTCTGTTTCGTATATACCTATATAGCCAGAGAAAAAGTGACGGCAAGAGGTCGAGGCTGAAAAATGACGCGAAGGGCTGCTGCTTCTATATATATATAACATGGATGAGAGAAGAGGTGACAACGAGTTTGGCGCGAGTTAACTGACGGGATTATATTGAAATTATATTTTCAAAGTAGGTATACTTTCTTTTTAACCTCGTTCGTCGAGGTAAAAGTTTCCTGGGGTAATCTCGTTTCCTATCGAAAAGAAAAAGGAAACAAAAGTATATATTCGTATACGACAATTACAAATATCTCTCCCGATGCCTATAATAAATTTCTCGTCGTTCCCGTATACCCCTTCTCCGCCGAAAACAAAAAAAACGACTCGCCGCCACACAACGACACCCTCAGCGTAAACTGTCCCACATCCCTTACACGTCCTCCCCTCTCTCTCTCTGCACACGACCCCCTCGTATATATAAGCGGCACCCTCGAGTTCGCGCGCCTACTCCCCCCCGCCAGCGAACTCCACACCCCTTCTCCGAATCCATCTCCGCGCCTGCCCTTTACCTTCTGTTCTCTCCCCCCCTCTCTCTCTCTCTCCCACTCTCTGTCACGTTTTGCCTTCTCGCTCCGATGTAAGCCCCCCGGCGATCAATATTACTCTCCACGAGTCTCTCGGACTACCACCGCCGTCGACGCTGCCGCTGCTGCTGCTGCTCATCGCTGGGACTCTGCACATTCTCCAAGGGTAGCTATATGTGTGCTAACGAGAGACTGAGAGAGACACTGGGCTAATCAACAGCCGACTCTGCGGTCGAGATGACGTTCTTTTTTTTTTGATGGATGATGTGCAAGGGTTTACTTTTTCGGCGGCAGATGAAAGAGCATATTAACCACGTTGCCAATCTTTCATTGTTGATGCCGGTATAACATATAGGCTGATATAGAAATGCCTATAGACTTTGATAATTTCACGGCTGAATCGTTGAGAGCGTTACACGAATCTCCGAAGCGCAGCCCCGTCGCTTTAATATTTCAAAGCGCTTCTCCTGCAGTGCATATGATAATACGGCTAATTTTCCGGGGCTGTGAGCGAGGATTTCGCGAAAGAAACAGCCAATTAAACTTACGAATCAAGCCAGTGAAGCGAGATAATCGCGCGTTATTATACGCACCTGATTATGATAAAAATTATATTTCATTTTGAATTTATTGGCTTGTTCTGCTTTACAATCGCGTGCTATACGCGTTCTAATAACTGCTAGTTTATTAACGATTCCAAGAACTCGATGATAACCTTTCTCGCGATGAGCTGGCTTCGCTAATATTTAAACGTTCCGTCTTTCCGAGAGAAAGGAATTTCTTATTAACTTGCAGCACCGCTTAGTATCGGACACTGCGCGCTGAGCTTAATTCGCTCTGTATATTTTATGAGGTAAACTGTATATAGCGTTAGATCACTCGGCGATGCAACCTAATTCGCACTGATTTGATTGTCGCAAACTTTCTGACGGGAAAATTGGACAAACCAATTCACCGTTGATTTGATTGAAAGACAAATTGTCTTATAAATATATGCAGTCGGGTCATCGACCGAAGCAAAAAAAAAGCCTCCTCGAAATCGCAATCCAGCCATATTCATAATCACCGATCAATCTCGAGAGAAAGGGAGAAAGCACTCCCCCGAAAAAGCGAATCATCGAGCCACGCCGCCCATCCCTAAACTCTCACTCAAACAGCTAAAATAATAACGTTAAAAATCCACTCACAATTTTCGTTCTTCGTCAGCACCAAATCGGGCAGCTGGAGAATCCCGAGCAGGCCCAGGACGAGGGCCCACTTGCCGAGCGTCCTCGGCATCCTTCTCTCTCGTGTTCTCTGTATTTCACAGCAGCCTCATCTTCTCGATTAAGCGAGAGAGACCCACGACCCGGGAGCGATCGCGCGCGACTAGCGCCGGGAAGGAGCGCGAACCGTCTGATTCACGCCGACGGCCAATGTGACTGCGCATGCGCTTCTGCAGCAGCACAGGCCGGCGACCCTAGCCGAGGGTAGGACACGATATGCGGCGGGAGCAGAATGAATCTAGGCGTGTGTGCGACTGTGTATATGTGTGTGTGTTACGTAGTATTATAGTACGTACGTTATAGTGCGAGGTTGTACGCGGAACGTAAGTTCTCTGCACGCAGCGCGATGAGTGGGAGAACGGGATTTGATTGTTCGAGGGTACGTTATATTGGCGCTCGTTGATTTTTTTTCTTTTTAGATTTTTTTTTTTCCGAAGGCGATGACGGGGTTACTGGAGTATCGATCGACTTCCTCCTACACTGCGCAAAACTTTTCCTTGCATTATACCGCGATTGATTTCCCTATTACAATTGCGTTGCTCGCAGCGCATAACACACTCCATCAGGCATCGTTTAACGAAGAGGAAAGAAAGAATATTGTTATACCCCACGTGTGCGCGTATGGGAGATTGATAAATTCCGGTTCTCTCTCGGATTTATGTCTCCGTTATTCTCGTCGTCGTCGGAGGGGAAAGAAAATTATTGGGAGCTGCGGCATACACACCACACAGACGCACAAGTTATATACCAGGTCCTAAGGCGTTTACCGCGCAATCTGTTACCATAATTAGCGCGAGCGAGTGTCGAAGCAGATACAATAACGAGAATAGCTCCGGTTATTAGAGCGGCCGGGAATCTCAGTCCTCGTAATAATTCGCAAAGGTTACGCCTCTGCTCACACTCCAGCCGCCTCTCTCTCTCTCTAGTCTAGGGTCAATATTGGCATTATTAAGATGGAATTTCCGTCGCGCATATATATATGCTAATGATATAACCACATATTCGCCGGAGAGCTGACTCTCGAGTGTGGCCTAGAAAGGAATTCGCGGAGAGATCGTGGAGTAATTAGCGAAATGCATCAGGCATTCCTATTATTATTATCTTACTGCAGCTTATTGTGAGATTTAATTTGAAACTGCGCGATGCTCCCGTAATATATATTTAACAATATAGTGGAAACGATCGGAGGTGTACACGCGATACACTCTCGAATGCGACAAACAAACGAGCGAAAAGCGCAGAAACTCGAGCAAGCGCACGAGTCCGGAAAGAAAATAAACAAATAACACTATACAGGAAGGTATATACAGCAGTCGAGCTAAAGTCTCAGCTAACTCGTGCGCGAGCGCGAAAATACCCTACTGCTGATGTATATGTATATACGGAGGACGTTTTACAGGAGCACACTGCAAAAGAAGGAAAAAACGAATTCTTCTCGCTAAAGATCGGAAAGTGCTCCGGCGAAATTTATGTGTCTCGCAGTGTGAGAGAGTTGGATAATCCCGATGTATGTTCGCGCATTTACAGCAGCGAGATAATTTTTATTCGCGTCGCTGCGTTTGCACGCTCGAATAATTATACACGTATATACCGACAATACAGTTTGACGGGGAATATTCGAGGAGAAATCGGATCAGCGGGTATATATATTCCTGACGCGCGCGCGCGCGAACGTTTTTATACAGCGGTATCAAGTCTTTAACGGCAAATTTATAGTCCCTGCGACTATATAGCAGTAGGAGGATCATGAAGGAGAGGAAGGGCCAGAGAGTATATAGCCGCGATTCCCTTCCGCTCCGATTCCGAACGTTTCTCACGCAAAGCCACAGTAGCCGCATCGGCGTAAGCTCTCCCTCTCGCCGCAGCCCAGGAAATCCACAATCGTCGTCAAAGAGGTAAAGGACTTTATTGCATTAGGCCATACTGCTGCTGACTCATTCCGGATCTCTCTATATATATATGTATTATACGCAAACAAACCGTTGAACTAAACTGATTAGGAATATGACACACTTTGAATCGATCGAAAATTCTCGCGTATCAGAGACAATAATAAACGCGGGCTCCGTTATTTCCTGCCAACCGGTTTATATACGTCCGTCCATCTCTCAGCATAGCAAAATGCATTGGAGGGGGAGAGCCGGAAATCGAAAAGTTTCCTCGTATTTTCTTCAAGCTAGCTGGCCCGAAACTGCTCGCGTGCGATCCCGACGCGGATTGCAAACTTTTCGGCCCCGAGGAGTGTATCTATATATACTCTGTATATACGTCCGCTTGTCAGATCCTGTTTGCCTCTCGCCGGACTCTATCTCATTTTCTTTCACTTTATTTATCTCCGTACGTCCTCTCGACGCTCTCTCCACTTCTCATCTCGACTATAGGTGTGTGTGTGTATATACATATACTCTCGGGTTTGCATGTTTCTAGGAGACAGTCGCGGAAAACCGTAAGGTTGCTGCAGCGCGCTGTGTGCGGTGAAGTGAAAAAGAGAGTGCACGGACGGAATTGAATGCGGATTTGCGACTGTCAAAGTTCGCGTCGAGATCTTTTTTTTTTGTATATTCTTTTTAAACGCAAGAAAAATACTTGCATTTAAAGTTGAGAGATGAATAATATATCGAATAAAATCGCAAAAAAAGATTTTTCGAGAGAAACAGCAGCAGCAGTGGTATACGTATATACACACACAATTGTACGACGGGCGCATCGATTGCTTTCTCTCTTTGCCCGGGAGTTATACGCGGTGGTGGTGGCGGATGCCAAGCCCCCGAGGCTAGAATGTGCAGCGTATCCGCATTTGTACGCAAAAGCTGATGTTGCCGTCTTCGTGAGCAGCGATAGTATATAGGAGTGGGGGATATACTCACGCCCGCGCACACAATCAGAGCATATATATGCGCCTACATGTTATACACACATACGTATAATATAGCTATATATACGTTTAGACAGAGCAAACGTGCCTGTGCGAGTAATACCTGCCTTTATTGAAAGATGCACGCGCGCCGCGACGCGACGACAAATCGATTTCTTTCAATAAGGTTTCTACCATTCTTTTCGCAAACTTTGTATCGTTATAGAGTGCGAACGCTGTTTGCACTGATATCACACGATGACTGCTTTTATCTTGAGCGCTGGTGGTTATTTTTGAAATATTTTTTTACAGTTACGTATTTCAAACGAACGATTTGGAGTCGTCGTCGCGGGTTATTATTTTTCGAACATGAAAATGTAATAATATACGTTGTCTCGTTAAAATACAGCAGCGCGATTCATCGATATGATCGAAATGGAACAATTTCCCGGGATGATCGAGTTAACAATCCGTTACAGTCACGTATATATAGCGGGCTCACTTGTTGCGAGTATATAGCGGCGGCTGCAATAAAGGCAAAAGAAATGAATTTCGATAAGAAGGCCGTTTGCGCAGGAAAATATGTCTCTCGTTTTGTCCCGTCGATATTATATAGGTACGGAAAACGCACTCTACACACTAGAGAGAGAGAGAGAGTAAAACTCGGCGTCGTAAAAATCGAGTTCCAAATTACACATGTAACCTGCATGCGCTAGTGTGCGTCGCGCCATATTAGAAAGTCTCGAGCTGAGAGACCCTTGTAACGCGCGCGACGTATCGTTACTGCGTTCTTTATCGAATCGACGTAAAACGCAAGGGCCTTTACGACGACTTTTACGACACGAGATCGGAGATACGGCTGCTATTGCAGTCGTTCGTAATAATCTTGATTTTTTCTACGGAGAGAGAGACCTTTCTTTTTAAGACAAGCGAGTGAGTATATACATATAATGGGACTGATCGAATTTGGAGGCAAAGAAGAGTAAGTGCTGGAGAGGATCGCGATAATAATGAGAGTGAATGGCTATGAAACGTGGCGGAATAACTTTTTTAACGCCGCCGCAGTAGCTTCCGAGTCGTGTAATTAAAGTACTTTGGGAGAACGTTTTATACCGAGCCGCGTATTTCAAAGTGTCTTGCGAAGCATAATTTACAGTTTCATTAAGGCTATATTTATACAATGCTGACTCTCGGCGTTCAACGCGTTCGCCAATAAACAATAGGGAGAAAAAAGTTGTTTTTTTTTTCAACTGAAAAGTGTTTTGCTTTACGCTCGTTGAATTTTGAAAAATTGCGTTGCTCCACCGTAACGAATTGCGCAGCTGTGAAGTTTAATAAAATTTAAAAACGTCGACTAGCTTTTGCATAAATGGTTGGTTATAAAAATTCAATCTTCCGATTTTACACAGAAGCATGGTATAATACTGTGAAATTTTAAGTAGTACCAGATCGAATTAGTCGGACGACTGAGCGAGAGCATGAAAAGGCAATTGCCTTATTCCAGAGAGCAGAAATAAAATTCTGAAATCGTCCGAATAAATCCGGCCGCAAAAAATGATTTGCCTTGTACGGAAAAAAAAATCTACTACTACCTACTCTTTTGACACGCAAAAAATCCCGGCGTTTGGAAGGCTCTCTCCATAAATCCCGTTAAATTCGAGGCTACATATACGTTGTACCCCTTTGCGATGTTTTCGGTTTTTCCCTCCATATATACAGTCCTCTCTATCTCTCTCTCTCTCTCTGTGTATTTCTGTCCCCGCTGCTAATATACTAAGGTCGTTTCCGCGAACGTTATAAAAGAGCGGCTGTATGGCCGTTCGAAAACGAGGGGAGCATCAGTATAGAGCAGCAGCAGACTATACGCGTAAAGGGGAGGGAATTCCAGTTGGAAAAGAGAGGGGAGAATAAACGCTCGGCGTATAACGATTATTGTTTCGCTTTTATACGAGCAATTAATTTTTGTCGACATTTTTATTGCCGAAACTTGAAGCCTCTTGCTGTATATACATATAGCTGTACAGTCTCTATATCGATTCGTATATATATAATTCTTTTTCTCGTGCTTGAGACACTCAAGCTTTAATCGATGACTCGCGGCGATCCGCGCACGCGATACGAGAATTACGTTTTGCGCGCGCGACACATGAGAGAGAAAGAGATAAGTATAATCCTGTGCTTGTTTTACACACGCAATATTTAATCAGGTTCTCTGTCGTATTGTTTTCCAAAAGTTGTGTCCGATAAAAGCCATCAGGAGAGAGTCAAGCTAACGAAAACAAAGCTTATATATAAGCCGCTCATTGAATATAATTCCCACTAGTCTAGCGATATAGCTGACGGTTATTAGCGATGCAGATATGAAAATTGCCGGGAAATGTCCCACGCGCGCGTTACAGGAGCAAAAGTCCCTCTACGACTGCAGCAGCAGCAGCAGCAGCGGCTACTTTCAAAGTCTCGACGAATTTAAAACGCGGAACTAGCACTCTCCGCGCGCGCGAAACTTTCCGTCGCGCTGCTGCAAAGTGCGGGTATAGCCTACACGAGCGAATCTCTCCTGCGAGTAGGAAAAGCTTCCGCAACATTTCATCTGGCTCGAACTTTCGGGAGCTGGACTTGAAATGTTCGCAAAGTTATTCGCGCAAAGCTCGTGTCCAAGGTAAACTCTCTCTCTCTCTCTCTCTCTCTCTTGGCCCTCTCTTGGATATATTCCGGAGGGAAATGAAAAAGGAAAATCTCGACTGTCCAAAGACCGCGTGTGCTGCTGAGTGTTATTGTAAATCCTTCTGCACTGAGTGTTTCTGTCCTTTTCATCGCATTTTTTATATATAAGGAGAATTCTGAATTCCGACGAATAAAAGTATATATATAAGCGCAGCGAGAAAAAGTCTGCTCACGGAAGTGTTAAATACGGGGAATAAAAGCGCTCGTACAATGCACGAGACCGCCGCAAAAAGAGGAGGAGAGCACTCGGTGCAGCCACACGTATATATACGTATAGAGAAAAACAAAGCTCGAGAGAGAGAGATAATAAAGAGGAATCCCGACGTCGGCTGCACTACTATAGTTGTATCGTATATCGTCGGCGCGCGCGGTCGCGAGTGTGCCAAAAAATGATAGCGCTTATCATCGACGCCCACAGCAGCTGACCCGGAGTGCAGATACTGCGCGCAGGAGTAGTCTGACGTAATATATATATAAAACGACGATGTTCTCTATCTCTCTTCCTCCTCGAGCAACTTTGGCCGAAGTAGTTAATTTGCCACTGGCTTTATATATACATCAGAGCTGCACACTGATTACGAGAGGCAACACACCGCCGCCGCCGAGATTCTCGCGCTCGTGTGATGTGTACGTAACGTATATTATCTTTTCTCTCTGCGCTCCCGCGTAATAGACAAGTAATTTACGTGATGAACGCCGTCAGTGCCGGAGATAAGAAATTGTGAGAAAACTATTATAGTATGGTTTGTCGTGGCCGGCGAGAGGCTGGATTAATTAGTTTTTGTATGTATGAAGATTACACTAAAACGGAGGTATATCTCTATTTGTTTCCAGCATCCGACAGCCGCGAGATAATCTTCTCAACGTGGAAAGCATAATTATGGAATAGAAAAAAATCGTTGCCATTTACGAGAGAGTCTAATCATTGCGTTCGGTTGGAAATTTAAAGAGAGATAATGCCTCGAGCTATATGTAGGGAGGAAGAATTAGACTCTTTCTCAAATTACCGGAATTAACGAGCAATTATCACGCTTCGTGACTCATTTCCCAACGTCGCTGTCGTCGTGTGTCCCATCCCGCCGTGCGCGCATTCGAAGCCGCCTGCGTTTGAGAAATGAAACTCGATCTCTCTCGCCATTATCCTACCGAGATGATGCGTTTTTCTATATATCATCGTTGAAAATGTATATTAGCGCACGGAGGATTTGCGTGGGAGTTTGGTTCGCGCATTATTTCGTTCTCATTATCCTAATTACGTAGTGCTGTTGCTGCTGGTACCCCATTGGCTGATGGTATAACAGGTTTTAGAGCAACGCTATATACTTTGTGTAATTAAAAGTCTTTTTTTTCGCTATAATTAATATTACATAAAAATCGTTAATTTTACTATCGTTAATTCACCGAATGGTTAAACAATCAATCAGGCGAGAGAAACGTCCGGTAATAAAAGTCAGCAAACTCTCTCGCAATCGAATCACCGTGAAAGCCTCGACAAAACCCAAACTCGATGAGTCGTCTCCTCGTCGAGCCACAACGTCGGCCAATTAGCCGTCAACGACGATTTCCTTGAATTCTTCTTCAGGCCCGCGATATGCCGTTAAAATTAAAAAGCTCCGAGGAGGAGCTGTGTAAGTATCTCATTAAATCGACTGAAGCGAGAGAGGCGTATACGTTATGTATAACAACGGGGGCAAAGTGGCCGCGATGAGAGGGAATTCCGCTCGTTCAAATCCTCGCGCTCCATAGTTCGAATTCTTTCTTTTCGAGCTCGCGCTTCCCGCCGCGTCAAATTGCGGTGCGCACTTTGCTTTCGCCAACAAGTTTGAGGAATCTGTGTCGAGAATTCGGGCCGCCTCGACTTATCGTTTCTATTGTACTTTTATGATATTTTCGGTGAAAGTTGGAACAACCGCTGATGGCTCTGTTATTATTGTGTCGTTCACGTTATCACTAATGTATTCGTGCAATAGTAGTAAAATATACGGAAAATATACTGAAAAATTTGCCCTTTTCACACACACACACACACACACACACACACACACACACACACACACACACAAGCTGCTACGCTTTTTCTTCACGACGTCGAGGGAAAATTGGCCGTGTCTGAAGTGGGCCTCGCCGCACCTTTATGTCTGCAGGCCGCCGCCACTGTGTCTCGAGACTTTTAGCTGCGCTTTTGTATGCGTATATATGAACGCATTTTCTGAGGAGCGTTTTTGTCGTTGTTCAAAAGCTCGAGGAAAGATAGTCGCGATAATAAACTCTGTGCTTATTTTTTCTTCTTTCATTCTCCCTTAAAATATATAATTAAGGCTCTTTTAATTAAAAGTCCGCGAGTTTGACGTGATCACGGGAAATTAGTTTGGCCGGAAGCGCACGAGCCTCCTATACTTCTTCTTGGCGAAATGTCAACTGCTCTCTCGGAGACTTGAAATTATAACCGCAGTTAAGCCCTTAATGCGGGGACCCCCTTCTCTCGTTATAATACTCGGCGCGCGCGTGCCGGCGAAGTATATTATAATATAATTGTATATATAATATAGTATACATCGAGGAGTTTTGTATTATATTATAATATTATAGATATAATAGCTTCGTCGCGAAAATTACGAAGAGACCGAGAAGAAGACGATGATTACTTTTCTTAATCGAGCGCGAACTTTCTCATTTTCCATTCTGTTAACTTTTCCAGCCAAGCGCGGCTCGATTCTAGAAACTTCTGATGCTCTCTATACACTCCTTGCGATGTTCTTCTTTTTTTTCCTCTCTCTCTCTCACACAGTTTTTTACCGTCTAATAAAACCGAATAAAACACGCGCGTATCACCGGAGAACAATCTCCTCCTCGAAATCTGCTCTATTATCCTCCTTTTTTTCCAATTTCAAAGAGAGGGACACATCCCTGCAGAAAGAGAGAGCTGAGCTAACAAACCCCTGGCGCACAGCCATCACGAAAGCCTCCGAGGCCTAACCTCCTGCAAAATGTATATATATATATACGTATATATAGGTGTGGTCCCCCTTATATACCTGTTTTATATGTAACTCACGCGGCTTCGAGGGGTCTTATCGATTCTCGACTGCACAGGGCCTCGACGCCCTTTTTTTTCTCTTTCTTTCCTCCCTGAGAGATGTGACACACGCAGGCGCGAGCGATCGATAAGACAAATTTTTGGCGACTTTCGGAGCCGACGCGCCCAAGAGGAGAATTCCACCTTCGCTTTTTTATGGCCCTCGACTCTTGCCGGTTTATGGATGTAATCTAGATGTATTGCGGCTGTTCTATAAGGCGTTTTTTGCGCCCCGACTCTGAGTCACGCGTTTGTATGTAATACCGTTTTCGAGATTACGTTACGTAAAAAGTGTGTTACGTAAATTAAATACATTACATTATAATCTATATACGAGTTATATATTTCTTCTTAATTAAGATATATACATAAAACAAAAGGGTATATGTAATACGGCTCTCGAAAAGGCTCTAATAAAGAAAACAACAACCTGCGCGTAATGCTATGCATAAGGTAGAAATTAAGAAGCTCATCCGAGTATGAGCTAATTCGAATTAGCATAAATTAATTTGCATCTCAATAAAGCGAGACGCCGCATATAATACACACGACATTGAAAAAGCGCACGCTAGAGAGATGAAAGTTTCGCTGCCGCAGCGAAGCGCGAATAAAAGACTTCTCGAGGGAGTATAAGGCGCAGAAAAAAAAATGTCGAGAGAGAGAGAGACGTGTTTTTGGTTGAGCGCGTGTCGAAGACGGCGTTGTTGTATGTGTATGTATACTGCAATATAATCGCGCGGTGAAATCACGTGCAGTATATATATGGGTGAAAGCGGTGTAAAAAAAAAGCCGAGTGTATAGCGGTTGTTTGGGGGCCCTAAAAACGAAGTCGGGCAGGAAACGATCGATTGTTTTCGAGAAGTCGGTTATTTGCGGTGTGAGGAGAGTATACCTGTATAAAAAAAGTGCAGCTATAACGTGTGTGTGTGAATTTCCGAGTGACCCGTATGGTACTATAATTAGGATGTAGATCTCATTCGTGAATTACAAACGAATTCCACAGTCGAATCTATACAGCTATACAATTCAAAGTCATAAAATCGCCTAGACACTTCTCTCCCAAGTTCAACGAACTGAGACTGTCAGACATATAGTGATCTAGATCTCTCCCTTCGGATGAAGTCATCTCTGATGCTGATGCTCATCTCTCAGCTCTGCACGCGTGATGCGAATCGCTCGTGTCAATCGGCTGTGTGCGATATAATTCAACTCTTCGACTTCTCCCTTTGTGTTACTCGCAAGAGCGTATATTTATACACACATACAAGCACCGGGATCGAACGAACCAAGAGCAATAAGGTATCGAGAGAGGCTTGCTTATATACATTCGACGATAATAATGGGAGTCGGCGAGAGAGAGATCAGTGGAGAGAGATAACGGAGGTACGGGTGAGTTGTATTTTATGCCGATTTCGATTTTTTTTAAAAGCGAAGGATTTCATAATATATTTAATAATCGAGCCAAGCGCGAAATATAAAACGGCGGCGAATCAAAGGGCTCGTTTCACAGGACAATCCACGATCAATTATAAGCACAAGGGGCGACCGTTGGCCGGTCTCCAAGATTCTATCCACCAGTTCTCTCTCTTCACAGCGTCATCCGCACAATATATGACAAAAAACGAGCAATTAGCATATAGTACAGTGTACCAACCGTGTGATCGATGCCGCTCAAAAGTCGTCTCTATCTCTCTCGTGTAAATGTGTGTGTGTGTGTGCGTGTACCACTTCTCACCGGAAGCAGGACGAGAGCACAGTCAGGACAACCTCTTCTGTCCGCCGGCTCTCGAATCTTATCCGCACACGTTCACTGTATATATAAGACACTCGCGCTGTATATATATATATCAATCACTCTATATATCCTTCTCGCTACTGTTGGAGCGAGTGTATATATATAAGACGATGTTGCGCGGCGGCAGCGTTGTTTCGGGCGTGGCGATTCGCGATCAACTGGCAGCGGAATCCACGGGAGACGAGCTGCGGCGCGGAGGCACCGGTCCGTGAGTCATGCCGCGCCGCTACCCCCGACGCCCCCACCAGCCTCCTCTATCCTCTCTCTCTCTCTGTCTTTCTCTCCCCTTCTTTTTCGCGTGCGCCGACACGGGGGCCCTTTACTTCTTGCGCGCATGTATATATCTATATATATACAGAGTATTATGCTGTATATGTATACGAGGATCTTTGAGAATTTGAAAATTCGGAGGGTAGGTAAAAATAGAACTGTGTAAATCATGACTAAGATCGGGAATTCCGAAGAGTGAGCGTTTTTGCAGTAGCCGAATCGCCGTGGGTATTATTATAGTCGCGTTTTTACCTTTCTCGACATGTGTAAGCTATCGATCTTAGCCCTCATTAATGACTGAAATGTTACACGCGTAAATTTAGAACGACTATACGGGGGGGCTCACACACGAAAATGGGGTAAATCGACTGGTGTGTGTGTGTGTGTATATAGACTGCATTATGGACTATACTATATACGACACGGGCTTTCTTCTGCAGGTGTTACCATTTCATGTGGCAATCTCTCGAGGGGGAGAACGAAATACAAGGTCCTCTGAAGAAGGAGCAGCCTGTAATAATGGAAATTTATGCGAGGAAATTGATTTCCTTTCGTTAATTATGTACGAAAGCTTGTTCTGCCGCTGCTATATTACGTATATGTAATCTCGTTATCGCGAATTTTGTTGTTTACTTTCGATAATGGCTTGGAAGCTTTCAAAATATTTATTTGAAGACTTGTACAAGACACAAAATTACTCGATGTATAATGTGTGTAACATCAAACTATTATCTGTCTCGGAACACTATATAGTTGCGGTGTATAACGCTCGGCGATAAAAGAGAATCATATTTCCCGCGACTCGTCCCGTTATTACTCATCCGACGTGTAAATATTTGCAGCGTCATGGACAAGCTCGCTAATTTGGCATAATTACTTTTCCTTCTCTCTCTTCCTCTGAGTAAACTAAACTATTGTTATGTATGTAGTATAGCGAGAAACTCGAGTGTTCTTTCGCAACACACCACCAAGTTTGTTGATCTCTATATACAACTCACTTGAACACCTCGAGATCTGATTGAAAATTATTATTTAAAATATTGAGAGAAATTTACGTGTAATCCCATTGTTGCCGACTCTACACATACTGCGCCGGTCAGTTTGTCGAATAGACCAGCTTGAGTTTTCGATTTACATATGTATATACTTTCTTTATTCCCCACCAGGCTTTTTCGCCAGGGCTGCGCGAGTCTGCATACAAATTTTGCCAACGGGAGTGTCGGTAGACGGCTACCGAAATTCCCGCGAGCCTCTGTTGACGAAATAAATTATTTTCTGTTTGTTGACTGTATATTTACTTCAACTCTGATATTTAATTTGAAGAAAAATATAATATGATGATACATATAATTTTTCGAATTACGACGAGCATCGAAGACCTTGAAAGCCTATAGCATATTGCGAAGAATTTCAAACGAAGGAACGGTCGGTTATAATATAGAGTAAAAAATCCTCGCTCTCGAGCGTCGTAATTTCGTCCGGGTTTTTTGCTATCCCACCATTTTGAAGCATAATTGCGCAGAAAAGGAAGAAGCTCGACGGCGGCACAGCCTTTTCTTCGCTCGGAAATGCAAATTATTTTCAACTGAATTCGCGCGCGCGCGCGGAATGTCGGAGAAAAAAAGAAGAATAACACTTTTTACACGCGTAAATTTTCCAACAATACACCATATGCTATTGTCTAATGAGCGATTCTTCCTTTTTCTTCGTTCCTTGAATCAAAGCAAATTGTGTATCACGTCGATGAGATCAGAACCGGTATATATCGAGAGACGATTATAACTTATGTATATAGTCGTTGATATCATCGATTCAATGCAATAACGATCGGCTCTCATATACCTACATATACACTTTCTCTCTTTCACAACAATAGATATAAACGTTCTAGTTTTCCGTTCACCGCGATGACGTGAGATACACGCAGAATCCCAAAACGACTAATTGTAGACTCTGTGTGTATGTTTTTCCGAACGACATTCCGTAAAAATACGCCTGAGGCTATAATTTTAAAGCACACAGAAGAAAAAAAAACCCAAACGTTGTCCAGACAAATCGATCGCTGTGTATACACATATACACATACACAGGGCAAAAATTGCCGACTATAGAAGAGAATATACGGCAACGGCGGCGATTGTGATGAGTCAAGCCAGGGTGTAATTGCTGATAAGCTTGGGGAGCTCTCGTGACATTGATGGATAGACGCGCCGTCTCTATGCCGCTTTTCTCACGGTATTACGATTCGCTTTTGATCGTCTCCGCGAGAGTTTCAACGAGCGTGTGGACTTTTCATTCGGAATCTCGACGTTGTCTATATAGTTCACCCTCCGAAATATTCTTCAAGCGGAAAATTGGAATCAAAGCACACGTTATATCCGGTACATTGGAAATTAATAATATTTGAAGAAAAAAAAAGTTGTATATATACTCTTGTTGCCGATGTCGAGGAAGAAAGATGGTTTCGCTAGTCGACACGCCGCCGCGCTGAGTAATCGGCTCTTGAACCGACGTGATCGCTTTATAACAAAGCTGTACAAGAGAAGGAGCTGTCGTAGTATACAGCATCGAGAAAGAGAGCCTTGACCTTTTCCGGTTGGAGAAAGGCCGCGTCAAATATGGACCTCTCGTGATCGCGTTACGTCGACCCTTTTTTTTCTTACATACTTCACTCTCGGTTATATATACGAATCGAGCGTTGCTTCACAGCTCACTTTCAGTGTACCGAATATATTGAAGAAAAAAAAAATCAGCAGATAGTGCAGTATAATATACAGCATCTCTCAATTATAACATCCACAGGCGACGCATAAATCAATCGTCGCAGATTAAGACACACAGAGAGACTGCACAAGCGAAATCAGCCGTCATTGTATACATCGCGCGGCCTCCCGCCAAGCCCGTTTTGTCTCATTTGCTAACAATAACGACATTATGCGCGATTCGGTTCCTGCACGCACGCTGCTGCTGCATTGTCCGCGTTTTCCGTACACTCTGCAGCCATTCACACTTTCTCTCCCCCACATATAGTACACTCGTATACTACATAAATACAAGGGACACACGTATATAGTCGTTACTAACGATGCTCGCGTGTCGAGCAGGTGTGTATGTGCTTTTTTTTGGCCCTTTTCCGTCTGCGAGATTTAGAGGCTGTATAGTTATGGCTGCCAGGAAAACTTGCAGACGAGCATTTGTCATCGGAAAATAAGTTGCCCGAGCAGAGTTAGCCGGAAGAATGGAGAACTTGTTTCGTCGCCTCAAGTTTTCTGTAGCTGAAGGAATTCGTCCTTTTGGGACTATACGTATACGAGTGTAGAGTACGTGCGGGCAAGAAGTTATCGCTTCTTATATACATACACGCGATGAGATCTTTGCAGTATTTCCAGAAAATGACGGAGTAGATGCTGCCGTATAAGCGAATAACGACGGATACTACACCGAGATGTGGTCTTTACCATAAATATACCAGCTTTTTCTTGCTCTTTAATGTATTTATTAGCAAAGCCCGCGCGTCTTTTTATAACACACGCTGCACTTTCGAGGAATCATCCCAGAGTGCGTGTATACTAACATTACAAATCGCTCTCCGGTTTAATCCAATTGCATATACGGATATATAGTGTATATATACAGCCGTATCAGCCTCTTCCTTATCTACAATCTCCCATCATAAATCCACGACTTATAAAATCCTCCCATCGAATCAATCGCGGCGATACATCAAACAAGAAGAATAACAACCAATGGAATTCCAAAAATCATCAACACAGCATCTCTCCCTCTCTCTAACCTTCTATATAAATCAGCTTCCAAGCTAGCACGTGGAAGTTGATGAATCGCGCGAATATAATCAATCCTCTCGGGCACGTAAACTCGAGCATCCAGCAAAAAGGCGCTACGTGCTTGGCATCGAGTGTAGAAATGTTCTTCTCTCTCGGGAGAGAGAGAGAGAGAGAAAGAGAGCTTCGAGTTTTATAATAAGCGACGCGATGAGCGCAGTGTAGGTAGTAGTAGTATATACTCTTATCTATCTAGCTGAGAGGCGCAAGCCGATTTAATAGACCTATTACTTTTCAGCATAATCATAGACGGTTTATACGCGCGTTAGTCGAGGCGAAGCAAGCATAACTTCTTTTTTTCTTCTTCTTCTTTTCTTGGCTCCGAAGCACGCGATTCGAACGCGCACAAGGTATATACCGTATACATTTTCGAGGAGTATGTAGTGCCGTCATTAAAGTCGAAAACTGAGTAACGAGTCGACGGTTTTTTTTACTTCATCTTTATTAGCCGACGATGTATATAATGGAGCGCTTTTTTTTAAAAAACTCGCGTCTGAAGTGTTTCTTATTTATTATCGAGGCTTTTGTGTTTTACGCTCCGTAAACTCCTTTCAAGGGATAACCGTTTGATCGACGACTCCATCATCGTCATAATCCGGCGACAATTTCGCCTACATGACTTTATATATACAGCAAAGAATTTAACGAGACTCTCGGACGCTTTATTATTATTTCTGAGAAGGTAAAATTATCGGCCAGTCAAGAGCTAATGATTGACTTGTAAAAGCTGACTCTCTACACTATGCGTTGGAGTTGTTCCGGCAAGTTCGCCGCGCGCATGCACATTCCTAAGTCAAACAACCGTGACAAGTTATTATCTATCTTGTAAAGAAACATTTTCACCACCTATATATGCGGAGTGTCTAAGCTTACGTCAAATTTTGATATTCTATTACGAGCCTATACATCATGGAATACACACATACTCTCGTGTGTATAGTCGCTCATGATTTTCCCAACGATGTATCACGCGCGCATATTATATACAGCAAACATCGACGGCCATTACTCAAACAGCTGTAGAAATTAACGCTGAAAGCAATATGTATACAAAGCGTGGGCCCATATAATACGAGAGACACATCATGATGGAAATGCTGAATTCATGAATCTATTTCTCTATATAGACATCGTTAATCATAATTAAACGGCACGCGCGCCGAGGATCGAATTTATTTTGTCGTTCTCGAGGATAATATATAACTCTGTATACAGGTGAGCTAATAGACCTGATGCAGTTGCGGCATCCAAAGCGTCTTACAAACGCGCGACACGAGTGGGAAAAGTCGCGCCGGAATAAACTATAAGTAGGCGTTATATATTATCAGCAACTCGATTAATCAAAGGCAAAGCTACCGATAAGCAGAAGTCAATCTTTATAGAGTTCACTTTTCATATAGGTGTAGTGCGATATGTTAATGTCCTCCACAGCGAAATGATAAATAGGTCGGAAGCCGACGACGCGGAAAAAATATACTCGTGGGGGTTGCGTCACGTGTGGTCGGGCCATTATATACCATGTCGTCCGCCTCTCTCTCTCTCTCTCGTTTCTTATTATATATTATATTTATGAAGCTGCTGAGCTGACCAAGCTTAATTGGCCGAAAAACACATGCTATATTTGTAGTATATATAAAACAGCCGCGATCATCAAAACGTATTATATATATAAAAAACGAGTTTCGAAAGGAGTATATATAAAACAAGACGAGATGCCCAGAGCGACAGACATACACACGCCCACGATAAATAAAAGGAATCTCTCGCGAGGCTTCACACGAGAGAGCTTGTCCTTATCGCCACTAATTACCAATTAAGCTAATGCCACACAGCTCTCGCGCTAATTGTTTCGCTGCGCCCGCTTGCGTGGACCTACTTTTCAAGAGTATTTCTATCTCTCTTTCTCGCGCGAGCGAGATCACTATCGTCGTGTATACAGACAGAAATGTACAGCAGACTTCGCGCATTGTCTCGCCTCTTAATTGTCGCGCGTTATGTAAAGAAAAGATCGCGATCGATATGAGCGTAATGATCCCGAGAGATAAGTAGGTATACAAGAAGAAACAAGTGTCGTTGTATATGCGCCCTCTATTACTAGTTTTTGTTTAAGTTGCTTCTCCTCACGACAGCATCGCGTTAGCGATTTTTCTAATAGAAAGCTAATGAATCTGCGGAGATCGATCGCGTGCGCTCGCGTGAAAATATAGTAAATAAAAAGGGAGAGAAAAAATCGAGCTGTCCAATTAGGAGAGCTGAGCACACACACACACACACACATACGGTGATGAAGAATTTCACCAATCACCATATCCGCACAGTAGCGGCTGAATTAACACGTGCTGCACACACGCATATAGATACATAACGGTCAAGGTTTATATCAGGGCGTTTGCGGCTAGCCGAGCGTGATTTGCGCGCATGTGAAAGCCCGCGTCGTCGTTTCGAATATTATGCTCGTGATTTTGCATTGTTGCTATTTCAATTTATGTAGATTCCTCTCTCTCTCACTCTGTATCTGCATGAGAAATTGTATGCTGCTTGTAGTAGCTTTTTTTTCATGATTGTTGGAGTAGAATTCGTGTGAAATTGCGAGAATAGATCGTTTGTGAAATTTATACTCATAGATGCAGGGATGAGATCGTACTTAATAAAGTTTGAAAAGCCGCTTTTCGTTCGAGTGAAGATATCTCTCTCTCTCTCGTTTTGTGAAATATTATACAATACAACCGCAAGTACAGCTCATTATTCTCTTATGGCTGAATTCACGGAGACGATGCTCCTCGAAAAGTCACTTTTGTTGAAGTATATAATACCTCGAGAAAGCCAATCCGTCTAACGATACCGAAAAAAAAAAACGAAGTTGGCACATAAGCGAAAACATACACACGTATACAGACGGTCCGGGGGGTGTCTGGAACAGGTCAATCGTGACGCAACATCCGGGAGAGCCGGTGGAATTGCCGAAGCGTGTAGAACAGGTACGTATATACATATAACCTGCCCCTTTCTCACGGCGAAGCTGTTCGCGATGGAGTTGTTGTGCCTGGCTATGGAGAATCGAGCCAAATGAACTCGGTTATCTCTTGGCGCTTTTGACGCTCCTCTCTCTCTCTATGATTGTCTGTGTATGTAATGCGATACCTTTCTCGCGATTAATCCAGAGAGCTTTGTCTATATATAGACGCTGCAACTAGTTTCGTTATAATATAAAGTCTTTTGTTGTACAGCACGTGTGAAATTCAGTCCTGATCAGAACCGTGACAATTGAAATTCCCAACGTTCTTTTTAAACAAAACAAAAAAAGAACAAGTGTTTACAATCACATAACTCCTCGACGAATCCAGAAATATATATAAGAAGAGCCCTTTCGATCAAGATGAAAAATGCACCGAGTCATACTTACCGCGAAAAAAGTATAAGGCTCTCTCTCTCTCTCTCTCTCTGTCTAATAGTGTAAAAAGCGTAATGAGAATCCCCCAAGCGCGGCAAAACAACGGAAAAATCGAACGATCTACTCGCGCGCGGACACAGAATCTGTATTGGTGAGAGGGATCGTGACGTCTGAGGCCGCTTTCCTCTCGCCGAGAGGCTATTACCACATCGCAGCACATTCCGAGCGGATGATTCATCGCTCGACGTGTTGCTCTTTCTCGTGCTCGATGGTTAATGGCTCAGCGCGAAAAAGTGGGAATTTCATTATTTTCGGCAATTGAATTATATATACCGAGAGAGAGAGAGAGAGAGGGATGCTGTATATAATATCCAAGTGCATTTGTTTCTGTTATCGGAGATCTTTGTATAGGCTGGTGATCGAGTGCTTTTTCGAGCTGGTGATGCAGGTTTGTATATATTGAATTTATATTATATACTGATGGTGAGGAGACTTTTCATCGCTAAAGGTTTAAACAAATCGATGCGTTGATTTATCGTACAGACCAAGAGGCAATTTGCGAGATAAGCAGGTATTTATATTATAACTTTCTCGTTATGATGATTCATAACGCAGCTGATGATAATTAATCTTATACGCGATGTTAATTAATCAGGTGATCTATCGTGTCTAGGTACACGATGATGTCGATGCGGAGAGGAAATCAAACATCGATAATTAATTTATCGAAAATATATATTCGTATACATACACATCCTATGAATCCGCCGACATTCAATCAGGACAATTCAAAGCTCGGTGAGCCGAGAACCCAATTACCTTTTAGCCAAAGCAAACATTCCGAAAATTACTCCCTCGCACATACGCAAATTTCGGAAATTCATAACGAGACTCCCGCATCAGACACAAGCACACAGGCTCTGCGCAGACAGCTGTGGCGAAGGTTTCTCTCGCGGAAAAGCCTCGAAAGCGAAGCCCTAGAGCTAAATCAACGTAGGTATACGGCTTGCGATCAAGGTATACAGTATACAAGTATCTATACGCTCACCAGATGCTCTTGCATCACGATCGACACGCCGCTCGCGCGACACCAGAACTTTCTTCATTAGTCGCCGTCCTGGGCGCGTATGTGTCCGGGGAGACCTTATGGGTATATTCAGGAAATCAGCAGCTCGTTTCCTGTTTATGTACAAAGTTCCTTTTAAAAACATATACTATACATGTAGATATACGAGATCAGACAGAGCAAACAGCAGTTTCCCCGAGACAAGGAACAAAAGCAGTAGCTCGAAAGTCCATTAGCGGATAACAAAACGTTCTTTCAGGCCGAAAGTGGCAATAACTCGGCGGCCTCCGTCAGCAGCTCTGATGAACTCGAAAAAGAAAAGCAGCCTGCAATAAAAAAAAAAAGAAATACAGACCGAAAACAAGGCAAAAGCTTTTCATTCCTCAAGCTTCGCCATTATCGAAAGCTCTCCTTCTCTCTGTCTCTGTCCGTACAGGTGAAAAAATGAAGCGCGGCGAGACGAAAAAAAGATTAATAATAAAAGCTGCAGACGCGACGCGCAGTATATATAGGAGCGAGAGAAAAAGTGCGTAATGAGTTCTGAAGCCAGAGGCGTGGGCGTATTACTCCTCCTTTTGCACTGCCAAGCTCATTGTATACGCAGAAAAAGAGTGAGAGAGAGAGAGAAAGATAATGATGGCGCACACCGCAGCGTCGCGCGGCTCTTCCTCAATGAATCTATCCCCGCGCGTTCTTGCTGCAGAGACTGTCTCGCTCGCCGAGCGGTGACTCACGCTGTAATTGGGAAATTATAGGCGTATAGCTATACACGCGCGAAAGAGAAAGATCCTTTTGCGCGAATTGGAAGGTGCATATGGTTATATATACATGCGGGTAAAGGTATTATACCTATAGGAGAGCCTGTAATTAGGCGGACATCGTTGCAGCCGCGACTGTGTGCTGATGATGATATATTCTTTTGCGAGTATATTAGTCTTGTCTGATGTATAATATTAAGGAAATTTATCGATGAAACATCGATCGTATAGACCGTCTTGATTAGTCCTCGGGGAGTCTTTTCTTACGACGTGAAGCGCCAATATAAAACGAATATTTGTTTGACTCTTGTCCCCCCCTTGCTGTGTTTGTAAGACGTGGAGATGGATGTTTGCAAAAGAACCTGATGGCACTGATGCTCTCTCTCTAGTAGTACAGCTCTTTTATTGGACCTTCCAAGATTGATATTAGCTTAGGGGCGTTAAGGAGATAAATTTTCATCGATTATTCGAGTGGCATCATAATAACGACGACTCTCTTATTATACTGTATACAAAAAGAAAGAGAGAAAGAGTTTCTCGAAGAGTCAGAGACGCAAGAAAAGAATGAACAATTCTCGAGCGGTGAGAGAGAGAGAGGAACACACGTTTTATGAGCCATGAAATTGAATGAGGATCTCCCGGTGGCTTTCTGATGAGGTGAATTTTTTCGCGATCTAAAGCTGAACGATTATTCAATCCTGTAGTAGTAGTCTCTCTTACTTAATCGTTGCCTTGATCCTTTTTTCAATCGAACAGTACTACTATCTAGTGTAATTTTCATCACGTTGTAACGTTTACCATACCTTCGCACTTTCTTTTCTACACTCATGTAACAATGCAGAATGGCACGTACACACATTCAGAGTGTAATTTCTTCATGAGCATAAAGTCAATTATTCGAGCTCTTCCTGCGAAATATTCTAGGGATGATGTCACGCAGTCTATGCGCTGTGTAAGCGTGCGAAATAGCACACACGCAGTCTTTAGATAAGCAAACTTTATTAAAAGAACAAACTGTGGCTCTCTTCGCTCGCACACTTCTATTCTTAGATCTTCGCAACTTCGCAACTTCGCTTCTAATCGAAAGGAAATGAATCTTTATATATCTACAGGGGTGTAGCCGTATGTACAAATCGAAAGCAAAAAAAAAAGAAGTCAGAGAGAAGAAAGCAGCAACACCTGCGGCAAGGCCAGTGGCAGCTGTTGTGACGTAGTCGACGCGTGCCACGGAACACTGCTCATCGAGCCGTACAGCCGATCACGCGGTGAAATTTTTAATTTATAAACCAACTATATAACGCACCTTATTCACCATCAGCCGCGTGTCTACTTGTTATATCGATCGCCGTCTGAGTGAGAGATGATGAGCGAATAACGTCGGTTCTTTGAATAATTGAAGCGACTGCTCTTCTACTTGAATTATCGAGTATAAACTGGGAAATTCTCTCATTGTCAGAAAAAGCAACGGCGGCTCTCTCGACGATTAAAATTCCAGAACAATCGATGCCGTTCTCGCTATAGATACATCTATACTCTCGCAATAAAGGTCGTTTCGAGGTTGACGAACTCTACTACTGCCGTTCGCTTTCTACCTGTTATTTTCAGTTCGACGACAGAAGCAAATCACCGCCGCAGTTTTATTTCGGTATAGACTCGCTAGTGTCTTTTAGACAGACTATATACTGTGGAAAAAGTGAACAATTCGATTTTCAAATTTGGCTCTACCGGCGTGAGTTTGGTATACAGTATAGTCAGCAGTGCTGGTGAACCGCAATCGTTCCAGCTATATATAACGAACTTGTTATAAAGTTTCTCGCTGACCAAGCAGCCCTGAATGACAGGTGCAGCAGCGTGCGCTCGATAATCCAGAAACCGAAATTCCAACACTTTTACCAGAAAACAATCGAAGGTTAAGCAAACACTTTCTTATCCTCTTGCGACTTAGCAACCGCGACTGAGCTTAAAAATAAAGCTTCGGCCATAAAAGAGCGAAAATAAACACGACGCACGGAATGCCGAGAGAGAGAGAGAGAGACCGCGGAATAAAAATCGCTCTGGTACATACCAGAGTGGAGAATTCGCTTTCTCGCAGTAGCACACCGCGAGCTTAAAAGCTGCTCCGGATTTATTATTAGAATCCAGCAGCGTCATTTTACATAAAAAGCAAAGTGCCTCCCTCGTGCGAGAAGACAGACAGGACTTTCGTTTGACTTTATTCCTACTCGCTTTGACGCCTTCGAGCTTGTACCGAGATGAACGCAGATGCGGAATGAGACATGCCACTTATATACTCACTATGCCTGTGTGTGACTTTCTTTATAAGGGGATATTGCTGTTGGGGAGACGCTGAGAGAGTAAAGGAAAAATTTAGTGAGCGACTTTTGTTGTTATATTTTCTGGGTGGAAAAGAGCGTGGTTTTATTTTCGTAATATAAATTATAAGCTTGAATCTGATAAGGCGCTTACTTGCTTGTGTGTGTGACGTTGTTTCGCGAGGAGATAGCATTGCGATATGAAATTAGCATATAAGAGACTTTGTTTCATAAAGAATGAAAGTTATGAGCTCTGACAACCGACAATAAGAACGAGTTCTTATTTCGATGCACTACCGAAACGAAATTAGTTAAACTAAATTTTAAATTTGCAAATAATAATCACTGTTCACCTATTCAGTATATAAATAAAGATGTCAAGCTTCGAAAGCTGCAGAAATAACGCTCATTAAGCGCAAGACTGTAAAAAAGTATATACCGATTCCAGGAAGGCGTTGTTCGCGACTTTATTTTATTTTTTCAGGTCAACTCGATAATCCCCGCCGCCGCCGCCGCCGCGAAAGTTTAAGAAACCGCTCACACAGACTGAAGCCTTTTCCAAACGACTATGGTCTCCTTTTCTTCTCTCCACGCGCGCAGTAGTATATAGCAGAGGGAAAATAAAATAATAGCTGCGCGCTCGCGGTGCCATATACGTGTAGCCACTGTATTTCCAGTGGTTTTGCGCGGGTTAACGGTCTGCAGCCGAGGAAGAGAGAACAAGGAAATAATAATATCGCATAGTCTCTGTAGTTTCGTTCACGTGTGACAAACGTTACAATTATCTTTACGGTATATATGTATATATAGCTGATGCCTCTATAGCCTATGGTCCTATTGTTTCTAGAATTGTTACTACAGCAGCGAGAGGCGAACAATGAGATCTTAAACATTTAATTGACGCGCGCAGAGGAAATTTAAGTGCCACCGAGGCTGTAAAGAAAAAAGTACACGTTTCTTCAGTTCGCGCAGCGTTGCGAGATTTATTTGAAGTGATGTATAAATATTTGCAGAATTTTATAATGGGGACCTAAATACTTCAATCCTATATATGTATATATCACAATAATAGCTTGATTGCCTGAGAGAAAGCAAAGTATACGAAAGAAAAAAAAGAGACAAACTTTCATAACGCGCAGAAAATAATTGAAGCTGCAACTGAAAAGTCTTAAAAACGAGCTGGAGGCTCTCTGATGATGATGCCTCGGTGCGCGCTTGTCCACTAACGGGATCTCTCTCTCGACTATGGGTAACGAGCGGCAGGAAACAGCAGCAGCCGCCAAGTCTTTCGTCCATGCGCGACATGAGTTACAATTATTGTTATTACAAAGTGCAACGGGAGAATTGCACATACCTCTCGGCTGTGCTATATGTGTTCCTAAATCAAAAAGCAGCGCATCGTATTTTTTTCTAATCAACATTCTTAAAACGAAGTATATATCACCAGACTATACTTTTGAGAAGCAGACCTGATAAACTGTAAGATGCTACAGCAGCATTATGCACGCGAAGGATCGCGAGGACCAAACGAGAAACAGATCTCTCTAACAGCACACGCCCCCACTGCCACACGAGGCTGCGCTGCAAAAGTTATGACTTCCGAGAGAGAACAGCGCGGAAATCCGTCGCCTACAGAACCACCGAGAGAGACCTGGCGCGTGGGCCTTCGGACCGTGTTGAATCATAATGCAATAATGCTCTCTCACTTGCTATATACATATACATACATATATTTTTATTCTTATGTAATGGTGAATCACGATGCGCTTTTTACTTTTGGGGGGAGAGCTATATATACTCGCGAACTTCTTTTCTGCTTTGACTTTCAAATCGAGATAGGTACTTTGGGTGAAAACGATCGTTAGATTATGCGGGCTTCTCTTTATACGTAATGCTTCTTTTTTATTGTGTAATTTTTCTGTGCGAGTTGATACATTGTATGCACTTTCGCACGTATATAAGAAGCGTGTATGTATACACTTATTGTCGGATGAATTATTCCATTTGTCAGAGGAGCAATTTTACACTCTGAGTCACGCGAGAGAGACTTTTTTTATGCTAATTCGCCCTTCTTTTTCGTTATTTATTACTCACGCAGGTATTGTAATCATCATCTTTAAAAAAAAATCAACGACTCTATATATCTAGGCTACTTACACGGATTTTATTTAAAAAAAATCCCGTTAGCGTCCTTATAACCGAATTCCATCACCGGCTTATCTAATGCGTAACACTTAGACTCTGCGCGACGAGCATTTAATATTAATGCACCGATCCTTATCCAAAAATAAAAGTAAATCGATATAACATAATCAACCTTCATAAAGCGCACTTTCTTACATGAAAAAACAAGGAGATTCTACAATTAAAGTCTCAAATTACCCTCCGGAGATACAGCACGAGCGAAAGTGACGAGCCTATACTTCGATCCATAAGCAAAATTCAATTTTCGGAGAATTCGGGTATATAATCCACGTGTAAGCTCTCTGACGCATTATATATATATATCGGGGCTGAAAGGAACACGAATTTATTGCAGGCACACGCGCAGGAGAGACTCCTCCCTCGTGTAATATAATGAAAGCACGGCGGTCACACCCATCGTCGAAAATAAACGAAGGTTAATCCCGTAAAGGAGCGTTGACACAGTTTTATCTTATCTTGATGTATTTCTTTTTCGGTATACTGATATCGAGAGTATATGGTGCTTTTTTTTTGCAAACGCCAACGATAAGATCGGAAGTTTGCGTGTGGTTAATAACGAGCAATTATTTTTGGGGAGATTATTATTATTGCAGCTCTGTTTGTTCTCTAGAAAATATATAGGTGATTTGCAATTGTAATAGCCATCAGCTGTTTTTCGAAAACGCAATAAAAGCTCCCATGCAGGTGAGAGATAGAGATATGAATTTTTCACTGCGCTTTGGAAGATTCTCCTATATACGCATGAATATTAATGATTGTGTGTCATTAAAACGTAACTTAGACTACTGTGCACAATATAGCTTCTGTATATAGGGGAGCGTTAAAGCTTCGATCCAGCAGATGACTTTTTATCAAACGAGGCTTGCGGTGATAGTTCCACTACATATACAGCTCGACATGTTGTAGAAAAAGAAAAGTATACAGAGTTGCGGGTGCCTGCGGATTATACTTGTTGCCATGCAAGATTACGCCCTTTTTTTCTACAAATCGGGTGCGCATTTCTTTTTATACACCGTCTGATTTACAAGACGAAGAAGAGAGTTACGGCGTAATTTTTTCTTTCCCGAAATCGACGTAAATCTCTCATCAAGAAGTATACAGCGGCGAGTCGCGCAATGATTCTCTCTTTAGAAAGCGAGGAACCTCTATAAATTACCCGACGTTATATATATATATACGTGTATATCCTTTTTTTTCAACGCGAATAACTTCTCCCTCGTGTACTTCCAAATATATAATATAAGAGGGCGCGCGAAAGCACAGTTGAAATAAATGAAGTTCAACGTGTATAATATACTTCAAAGGGCGAGAGCGCGTGGGAGTAAAGAGAAAAAAGGACGAATAATGAGAGGGGGAGGAAGTAGACAGGTTTCTGTGAGGATGATTCACCGCGTTTACGGCTACAGTGTATGTGTGTGAGTGAGAGAGAAAGAGACGAGGTGCGGTTTTCGCCATGGGTATATAGATACTACTGTGCGCGCGTGGCAGTGGCTCTCAAAGTCAATAACCTTCGCAGGCACAATTTATTTTTGTAATAAAACTTAATGAAAGAGCGCGAAGAAAACTAACCCTTTGTACACATACAGAGTATGAAAGTACACTACGGTGTGGCCGCTTTCTTCGATAAATCATCGTGGAGTGATCGCGACGAGTGTACCTCGCGATGACTACTAATATTTGCGCCAGCTATAACACATAGCTACGCGTACGTATTATACACAGCAGTGCCGTTGCGCATCTCGTTATTAGTTCGATCGTATAAGTAAGTATAATATATAATACAAAGTCGACGTCGTAATACAACAAGAAGAGGAAAAATTTTTTTTTTCTCATCTGAGCGCTGACTGGCACAAACAGGACACCCAATATCAGCCTCGAGGTTGCAGCAGAACAACAACACCGGCCCCTTTTTTTCTTCTCTCTCACTCCCCCATATAAATTTTTCAATGTGCTGCACCGATCGTCTTATCGAGCGTGACCGTTCTGTACTAGTTGGCAGGAGTCTCGGCGGAGGTCGCCTCATCGTATAAAAAGGCTGCAGCCCTGCGTCGTATCAGCAGCCGCAAAGAGAGACAGATTCGCCGGGAGCAAAAAACACCCAGAGAGAGAGATAGAGAGAGGGTATATATATATATACATCGCGGGTGCGCGCGAGTAGCGAATTCGATCGGCGAAGCAGTGCCGGATCCCTAACGATCGTCTTTCTCTCCGCAGTACTGCAGTAGTATAGGCTTGTTGCTCCTGCCGATCCTTTTTGCGGTCGCTACAGCTCGATTTACGCGCGGTGAAAAGAAAGAATATTTATATATAGTGCGGGCTTACCGGACGGAGAGAATAACGTGATCATGATGCTATTTTTCGAAATTATTATTTTTTTTTTGTATAAGGATGGTTTGATTCGAAGGTGGATCACGTATGAAACGTGACTGAAAAAGTTATCGGTGGAAAGAGAGGCTTGAGGAATATTGAGCGATGCCGGAAACTCAACGCTGTATATTATACCGTTAGTGAGTGTATAAACAAAATTCAACGCGACGTTACAATTGTTACACTGACTACTTTATTGGGTTATACTACTATAAAGACGTTTAATTCGAAGAAAATTGCAGTTTGCGATGTGGTTTAAATAAATTTCAATTAAGCTGATCGCGCTATTATTTCCGAGCCGTGGAATTACGCTGCCACCGCAGCTGTATATATACTGCGGTCGTTGTCTCGCGAATAAAGTGAACGAAATCTCGCGTAGCCTTCATTAAAAACTTTGAGGTCCATCTCGATCCACCACGTATACTATACTCCATTAAAGTGTCAGAGTCGCCAACTCTGAATTGAGCTCGGTGAAGTACATACACACACACACACACAGAAAAATATTATAGGTTTACTGTAAAAATAAACGAAACGTACGTATCGCCGTCATTATCGCATTGGGCACCTTTCTATTTCGCCGTTATGGATAATAGGCGATTTGCGGATAAGACTAATTGGCTTGACGTCGTGATATAGGTATATATAATACAGATTCGAAGCCGTAAAAGTAAGCCGGTGCGGTATAGTGTTTAAAAAATTCGATAATCAAATTAGGACTCGCAGAGAATCTCTCCAGGGGCTGCACGAAAAAAAAGGCTCTTTCTCTTTGGTCCACCCTCTACTGCGTATTATATGCGTCTATCAATCACGCGCGAAGCCAATTAAAAAAGTCGCTCACTGCTCTGGACACATATACAGACATACTGGCGAAATTGAGTGAAAACTCAAGTGAGATATTCCGAGGCGATATGAAACGGAATGTAATCACTTTCGAATCATCCCAAGCATCAATCATTCAAACTCTCGACTGTATATAGGTATAGATAGAACAACACAATAGAGCCATTAAAAACGTGGAAATTTCTCTAAAATCCAGGCGAAGAAAGCACGTGTATGTATACCTATATCCAATTGAATAACTATAGATTTCAAAGAAGAATCCTGTATATATAGATAAATAAAGCTCTCCCCTCAAGATTTACGATATAATAAAGCGAAAAGAAAGAGGGAAGAAACGACGATGGAACTCGAAGCAGCTATATATACTACGGCGTTGTATATACATATATATATATATACGTTTCGCTCGAGCGACTGCTCTCCGCTCCAGCTCTCTCGCGGATTCCTTTGTTTAATGCCTTATTGCGCGATATATTTTAACGCGGCTACGGCGAACGAACTTGTTGCCAGGCGGGCGACTATGGGCAAGCTCACCGCGAGACCGCCACCATCGCCACACCGACAACAGCTGCTGCTCCTGCTCCGACTCCGTTTTTCGTCTATATACACTAGTGTGTATAGATATATATATGTACACACAATCGACGCCAGCGGAGAAAGCTATCGCGCTCGAAATCTATACGTGTAAATCTTTTGTACTTTCGCGGTTTACGTAACTTTTTGCGCATTTGTTTATGTGGTTCACTGGAATATACATAATACATCATCGTACGCTCGGCTGAGGAAGAATAAACGGGGAAAATTATTATTAGGATGTAATTAAAGGATAATTGTATGTGGAGGATGTACATACACAGCTTCGAGATAGTCGTAAACCGGAGAGACGTAAAAACGTCTGTAAATATACGAGGCCGCGGCAGCGCTGTAAAACACACTGTAAAATACGACCTACATTAGCTTGTTATAAAATCTGATGTGAGTTTACAGCGTAAATTTCAGTTCTCCCTGTGTTTTTTGGAAAAATTTAATATACGCTCGAGCAGTTTGTAACTCTCGACGACTACTGTTTATACACACATGCCGGGCGTTCGTCACAGCTACGACCGAGAAACGTCAAACAAGAGGGTATATACTTTGTTTTAAAAATATATATAATACCGCATGATATATACAAAGTGAAATTCGCACAGAATCTTTAAAAAGGAAAATGTCTTTTGCTTCGAAGAATTACTTTACTCCCGCAAAAGAAGAAGGACGAGATAGAGGCCAGAGTGTGTTACCCTCAGCTCGTCGTGTAGTGTATATATATTTACTCCCTCACACTCATGGAGGCACGTGTGCAGTATACTTCGTCACCAAGACTACTCCTGATTCAACCGCAGACTGTATACTGATATGGCTTTTCGTATACATACATCATTCGCTCGCTCCAGCACTCTAATTGCATTTGTAATTACAGAGATAATTGTCGGCGATTCAATTCGCCAGTCTGTTTAATTCGTTAGTTATATATATCGCGATTGAATTAACGATCAATAACCCGCTGTTATACTCGTTACAGAGTCGACTCCCCCATCACAGTATATATAGTATCTCTCTCTCTGACTATAGCTTCTTCCTTTTCTCCGAGGGATGAATAGAGTATCCGGCGGATATCCGCGAATCTCCTTGGTGGGCCTATGGAGGCCCTTCTTCCTCCTTTCATTGGCACGTGAGTTTAGTATGTAGGGGAGATGACGCGTCTTTTCCATGTCATCGTCGACAGAGAAAGAGAGAGGGAGATGTATATAATATGAAGAATTCGAGGGAGTTTATCCCATCCCTGATATATATTATATCTGATGTGGAAATAGGTCGAGAGGGTCATTTTGTCATTGAATTTTTCGGCTACATTCCTCGGCGATTAATTATATAAGTATATTTCGCATTATATTTATTATACGACTCGAGTGCATATGCGTGTTACTTAAAATCTCAATCGTATATAACATAATGCGAGCGTCTGCTCGAGCGCGCAATTTACTCAAGCGCAAATTGAAATTCACCATCTTAATTTGAATCCTCCTCCTTTTTTCCCTCTCATCTCTCTCGGCCAGATATAAATCAAGAGGGGCGCGAGCGCGCGTGAAAAAGCCGGCGATGAAAAAGGAAATATTTGCCGTCTGTGCACGAGAGAGAGAGAGGCTCTTTATTTTTTCAAGCTGCTATATACGCGTACAGTCGTCCCCATCATCATGTCCTTCGCGCGAGAGTAGCGTGTGTATTTTTAGATAAACCAAATGCAGCGAGAGAAAGCCGACACACATGCGCGTATATAGAGCTCGATTTATATAACTCATTACGCGCATCGAGTTTTGTAATTTAGATAAATAACTATTTATTTTAAAATCGTATATGTGATGTGTGGTGTGAGAGAATAATCCATGCGTAAAATGCATGTGATATCAAGTAAATTACAAGTTACGTATATGTATCCTACATTTAAAGCAGAGCTTCGATGAATTTAGGTGGATAGCGTGTACATGATTTTATTTGTCAGAGGTATATATATATAAAGCGCGTGCAACACACACACAGAGCGTCCATTAAGCATTAATCATATACGAGAGCGCGTCTCGGCCTAACGCGTTCGTATAATTCGCGCAGGAAAAATATTAAACCGTTTCTGCAAATAAAAACGAACGAGCAGCTGATGTGTTTGTTTCTAATAAACATTAACACGAGAGAACATATCTCTTAATTACTCCATCGTTATTTATATTCGAACGGCGGCTTTCTTTTGTATAGCTATGTTGCGAGCTAATCAGAGCAGTTTATTATGTACAAGAAAATTTCGATTTGAGAAATCGATTCTTATATATTACAGAGAGAGAATGAGACGAGGTGTATACATGTATATAACGGGATTTATCGACGTCGTTGATGCGCGCAAAAAGCGACTTAACGAGACGTTAGGGATTGCATTCCTCAGGCACATATATACGAATCGAGAGAGTAATTGCAAGGATGAATACAAATCTTCTGCGTATATATCAGGGCGTTACCTTACAACGACACCGATCAGACATTACACTCTGGTATATAATGACGCGCTTCACAGTCAGACACTCATGACGTGTCATTTTCTTCTCTCATCAGCGGGATATGTGTCGTTTTTATTTTATTTTTTTTTATACACTCATCATGATTGCACGTGTGAATTCGCTAATGGAAACGCAGTGTCTAATTAAGGCTACGCTAGAGTATATAGCTGATCGTCTGGTAATTTAGAAATTTTTCCAGAGTGACTCGAATTTTCACGTACAATATATATGTATTCGCGTCTGTCACAGTGGCTTAATCTGACTCGAGCACGCAAAGGGTTGGATTTCGCAGCGAAAAGAGAGAAAAAAAATATATATAAAGTATCACGTGTGATACTTTGCCAGCCGAGTTATATATACTTGCGAAGAGAGAAAGAGAGAGAAAAAACTGCTTCTTAATAACGGGTAATTTTTTTTTACTGGTACAGCAATAATTTACATTTGCAATGAGCGTATATCCAGCTGAATTATTAACCTGATTGTCGAGAATTATATTGCATCTTAAATCCTACTCTCCCGAAAAAGTACATAATAATGAGTATCATCAAGGCGTGTATATAGCATAAATATAACGATATATGACTTCCGAGAGAAATGTCTATACAGCAGCAATCCCGGGATTCTTTTTTCATCATCCTCGAACTAGAGCAGGTGCATTATATTGCGAAAGAAGATCGGCAAAAAGAAAGTACACTACTCGTATATACGCATGGCTGCGCATCTCGCGAAACTGCATCGGCTCTACATATATACCTATACCAAAGTCAGGTCGGTATACTCCAACGGAAGTGACGTCACCTCGCGGAAGTCCTTCGGTCGCATTCTTCGTCGCGCAATCAAACCGTAAAGAATTAATCGTCGGCTCTCTCTCTCTCTCTCGCTGTCTTCGTTTTACGTGTTTTCATTTTATCGTTGCAGAACGAAGAAAATGGCTATTACAATGGCTCGCGGGGACTGTGTGAAGCGAATCGCCCTTCGATTTCGATCCGTGAAACGTATAACGTTTTTGCGGCGGATTTTAATTGTCGGACAGCAGCAGCAACAGACACTGATCGGAGAGGATATAATGTTTACGACTATGAAGCTACTCTCTGTCGATTTTTTAGAAGGAAAAATGAGCTGAGGACGTTAGCTCAAATTGCTATTTGACGGCCAGGACTGACTTTCTGCAGATGCTGCTATGCTCGTTAAGTTTTAACGATTATGACACACGAAGAAAAGCTCATTATGCTCTCACGCGGGACAAACGGGGTTAAACCGAGTATATAGCTATTTTTTTTTTATATTTGCTTAATGAGCGGTAGATTAAGCGCGTCAACTGGTTTTCGCCAATTGAATTACAGGTTTTTTCGTGACCTCAAAATTTTGTTTTCCAGCATGCAAATCGCGATTACTTAGTTAATACAATTAAAAAGAAAGAAACGTTTACGTAGAAAAGAATTTTTGTACAACGAACTTTTGTTACACCCTGTAGCTATACATATACAGCGCTATCGATCACTTCGCTCGGGCGCGACACTTTGAAAAGGTCGCTGTATTGAAATTCAAAAGTTCAAAGATCTTTTGAGAGTCGATAAAAGGGAGCTGATGTCGAAAAAGAAAAATTTGCGACGTGTATATATAAAACGAAGAATAGAGATACATTGCAGTCTCTCTGAAACTCACCGAAAAGACTCGAGAGAGAGCAAACAAGTTCACTCTTGATCCCTGATGCAGGCGTGTGAAAATCCGTCTGAAGAGTTCGCTATATACTATATATACAGCGTCGTGTTACTCCCACGTGTGCATATATATATATATAGTTATCACTGAAACGCGCGACACTCTGCATACGCGGATATATATCACTGCACACGTTATAGGGGATAAATCGATGTACCGGCGCTCTCTTTTATTCAAATTTCCTCGAATCGTCACGTACACTCCGTGCGTATAACACTGCAGCGTATATGTATCTATATATCTCGAGTAACACGTTTCACACCAGCTGTATTACTCTTCCTTCCGGAGCGAAATATATATATTTTTTATCTCCGAAGCGTCCGGCCAAAATCGTCGACGCAGTGAGTATAGTTGAATCTCGTCGGCGGTTTATAGTATACAGTACGATACGGAGCGCGACTTGCCGAGCGGATGACGAGCGAGTGAATGGACGAAGGAAGCCTGAGGTGCTGCTGCGGTGCGGTGCTGTCGGCTAAGAACGGCCGAAGCCGCCAAGGCGAGGAGCTCCAGCTACCGTGAAAATCGACTTTCTTGCTGAAGTTTCTTCCTCTGCGCTTTTGAAAAGTATACTGCGGCTTGCGATGCTGTTCGAGATTATTTCTAGTTGCTTATTTTCAAACGTAGGTATCTATACTTTTTCACTGATCCAACGTGTACAAAGTACGTCAATTCTTTTTTTCTCTGTCCGTCGTTGAATTTCATAAAAAATTACGATGAAGAATTACCTGCGCAGAGTTTATAAAAAATTGTTATTATCTTAAGAGTTGATTTAAGGCTATAGCGGAGAGCTGCTCAACTTATTTATCAAGCTAGAGTGAAGCCGCGCTCTTTCTCCGGCTTAATGCTTGTGTGCAGTCGTGCGTGTACCCCCGCACGAGGATGCATGCGATCGTGAAATATGGCCCTCTGTGCGTCGTATACACACGAGAAAAATTCGATCTTCTAAATATATATACTATAAAGGAATTTAGTAGAAAAAAAAATTGTCGTCTGACAAGAACCGACTGTTTCCACTTAAATAACAACTAAAAATAAAAATGATGCCACAGAGTGACTTAATATTTATGTCATACCGTGTTTCTATGACAGTAGCATAAAGGAAATTCCAGAGACACTCAGCCGCCGCATGCAGCGTCCAATTTTCGAGAGTCGACACAAATTTTCCCGAGCGACGTTAAAATTTAGAACGCGCCGCAAAGTGCCGCTTCGCGCGAAAACGAGCGGCGGTCGTTGTCTTTCTCCCTCTGCTATAGCGCGTTTTATCGCTCTTTCCCGTTTCGCCTTTTTATCCCGGCTTCAGTCCCCGGTTTTTACACTGCTCTCGAGTCTCATTATTCTTTTCGAAGCTGCATTCATTTAAGCCTCTGCGCGTGAAATTAAATTAACACCGATAATCGCTAATCGCTCTTTGATAATAGCTAATTCCTCTAGTGCTTATATTATAATATATAACATTTCCTTGCGCATATATAACGGCAGGTTTTATTCCTCTTGAGAAGACGAGTTTTCCACGAGCTGAAGAATCTTCTTTTTTCTCTCTTGATGCTGCTCTTTCTCTCACAGGCTCGATTAGGGAAGGACTCGCGAGATACGGCTGAGCAGAGAGCCATCTTTGAAGATAGCGGCGGCGGTGGAAAGAGAGAGAGAGAGAGATATTTATGATGCGCCGCTTGTGAGAAATGCTGATGGCCACGAGCTGCACCTGACGTAGTTCGATCCACAGCGGCCGGCGTTTCCGTTAAGCTTCGGCAGGAGGTGAATGCTTCGGGAATTATCGAGCAGTCGTCTGAGCGATGTACTGATGAGCGCTGCTTCTTGGCTATATGCTCGCGTTAACCCCGATAGTTTTCGAATGCCAAGATGTTTATTGCCATTCGGTGTGATTATTATTCGTTAACAGATTTAAATCTTCAGCTCGGCTGTGTGGCGAGAGTATCGATTTCAAGAAGATAATTTGAAAATACGCTCAACGAGCGGCTCTCGTAGGTATCTAATAAACGATGCTGCAGCGAATAACCGCAATAAAACAGAAATTATCCTTTCGAAGATAAGTAGATACTTCTTGGGCTTATTCGCACAGTCGGAAGAGATTGTAGAATTTACTGATGGTAATATGCTCTCTCTTGCTATGCAGCTCTTAACGGATCTGCAGCTTATATACAGAAAATCAAAATATTAGTTTAGCAATAATAAAATTACAGTTTTTCAATTATAATATACGTTCAACAGAAACGGTAAAAGTAAACAAAATAAAATTGTGCAACACTCCCTTCACGCGTAATATAACCCTTCACTCCCACGCGCACAACTCTTCTCGCCCACTATACAAAACCGACCGTCCCTTTATATTCCTTCTCCTCCGCGTTTTCGCTCTGAACACCGAGAAGAATCAAGACTGCGTGCGTATACGCATGTGTCTTTTCACCGAGGAAGCTTAGGGCTACAGGAAAAGGTATAAGTGAAATAAAAGAACCGCGCTGTGAGTGCAAGACTCGGCGGGGACAAAGGAGCAAAGGAGAGTCATTCACGTGAGCGCGCCGGTGTTGCAGGTAGTTGTCAGTTGATCTCGCGGCGCGCTCGTTGACGAGCGTTAAGTGTCCGGTGAAAAACGTCGACTGGCGTGTATAATCGCTTCATTTTCCATACTTTCGTGCGAACGTAAAGTGTACGCGCTCCCGCGTATGTATTTTTCAGCGACCTCTCTAGCTTGTTGTTCTCCTTGTTTTATAGACTAAACTTTCAGCTTTAGTAGGTTAGCGTTAATTTTTGACCGAGTAAATCATTCACGACAATCTACTACACTCTACAGAGATAAAGTAACGCCACGTAATAAAAAAAACTTTGCAGATATCTATTATAATATACAACAAGCAAAAAAAACATAGCTTGTGACTATCACACAGTACAATAACCCCAAAAAAGCAGTAGTTTTTTCAACGCAACCGCACAGCTGCTTATCTAAGTGCACTTGAGCGCACTTGCTTCAACCGAATGAGCCCTCTGCAGCACAGTAGCTTGGGAAAAGCGCGGCGGCGTTTCTCCATCGCAGAGTCCGCGCAATAAAAAGGGAAATCGGCGCTCCGCTCTGAATCGAGCAATGGCACCGCACAGCGTCGACGTCGACGACGAGAAACTCTCGAGTGTCTCCTCGTCGCGTAAAGCCCCTAAACTGTACATTCGAGTATAGCATAGTGCTCCAGCAAAAGGCCATACCGACACGGCACGTGCCACCGCTCCTCGTCCTTTTTTTTTAGTACTTTGCCGCTGCTTTGTTAATTGGGCTGCTGCATGCAGGCTTGCGCTGCTTTTCCACACGCTGAAACTTTGAATTTGAATATTTATAGTAATATACATATACAAGCAAAGCTACAATTATTACTTCACACACCGCTGACTGTGGTGAGTCAGTCGATCGTTACAGCGTTCGACCTTATTTTTATAACTCTCGCAAAGAATTTCTCTACACGAAATCTAATTAAAATGATCTTTGAAAACGTTCACGCTTCAATCTCGCGGACAAGCTTTTTGAACTTTCTAACATCGAACGGAGAGCAGCAGCCGCTAACCGTGCGCACGAGTCCCTAAGGAGAGCTGCGCAGTGCAGAGAAAGGCTATATCTAATATGTAGTTTTTGAACTGTAATAAGCTAGGCTCTGCTACGTGCGAGCTATCTCGCCGTTGCGAAACGTCGATAATTCTCGGAGATAACTCTCGAGCTATTTTTCGCCTTAATGATTCGCTTCGAGAATTTTAATCGCTAACCGGTCTCTCGCTCAGTGCAAAAAGTATATACTCGAATCATTTTTTTTAAAACTCGGTATTTAAAACTCATGTACTTATAGTATAGAGACTCGACAGCGTGAAAGGGTCGGTCGGCTGCACATGTCTCACCCTCGTCGTCGACACATATGTGTGTGCATATTGACCTCCGGTGTCTAAGCAGCAGCTCACACAATGCCTTCAGCTCTCGTGTCGCGTGTGCTGTTCGACAAAAGGGGAGAACTCGCGACGCGTGCCACTGGCCTAATCATGGCTTTGGGCGGGGCTCCCCTTCTCCAATATACGCACATATATAGCCATCGTCTGAACTTTAATTGGGGGATGCTTAATGGGGTTGCTACTGCTGCAGCAGCTAAATTAACGGAGATTGCATTTGCATTAGTGGGCGAGTACGTATATATAAAGAGCCTGCGACGATCGAGTTCATTGTGAGACTGTGGCGAATGGAGTTATACTGCAGAGTAGGCAGTTTTGTTTCTCCATCCATAAAGGGGTTGAGAGAAGCTTCGAGGATCAAAGCGAGTGTCTCAAGGTAGTTTTGAGAGAAAAATTCTCCAGCGCATCATGCGATGTCCGTGCGACGACTGGACTGGAGGCTAACGAAACAGAGCGTAACAATGCCGCGAAGAACCGCTGCGTCTAGCTACACGATTTCCTGTGCCAACTAGGCGCGCTCGCGCGCGATCTTCCAACTATACTTATAGCGGAAGTTTCTTCACCTGCGAACATCAGCCTCTCAAAAAGTCCAGAGCAGAAAAATCAGCAACAAGAGTACTTCTATATATACATTATATTCATAACGATGCGGTGTGTAAAAAATGAAAGTAGGCTACTCACAGTCACTGGAGCTGACGTACTCGTACAAAAGCGAGGCGACAATGTCCTCGGTGGCTCGCTCCCAGAAACCGTCGCAAGCGACTATCAAAAAGTCCTCCGTACCGTCGAGCTCGATCTTCTTAATCTCCGGCTCACCCGACATGAAAGGTTTGTACTTGGCATCTCCTTTAACATACACATAAACATCGTCGTAAATATATTATATACGTAATTATAATAATTATACCACATCGGGACAAATGACCAAATCGATAAACGTATATAATTTACAGTTAGCGCTCGCGCACGCAACTTAATATATCCGCATCGCGAGCGCGCGCACAATTAAAATTAATGAACTAATTAAAGGAATGTGCGCAGGCTCATTTTAATAATGGCGCCAAAGTAGCGTAGGAGCCGCGCTTCCGGTTATTATACACCGGCTCCTGCTGCTGCTGCTGCTGCTGCTGGCTAGTATCTATCGGGGAGGCCTATAGCGTGAGAGAATGCATGTTCGATAAGCTTAACCGGTTCTCCCCGATAACGCCTTGAGTCTCCGGACTTATCTCGTCCCGACGCTGATGCAACTATGCAGCGGTTTAATATATTTACGTGGGTGCGAAAATTCTATCTCCCGATTTACTGCTCGACTTTTCGACAGGTTCATCAATCGACTTGATAAAATATATCCTGTCTTCGTATATAGTCATCATTGACGTCGCTTATGAAGTATCACACACGCAGCGTTTTACCGAGCTCTTTATAAGCTCTTCCACCTCCGTATAACTACAGCCATAACTGTCTCCTTATAGGTAGAAGAACGAGCACGTATTATTCTGTCAGCTTATATATACATATAGTATACTGTGTGCTGCAGGCAGGTATATAGGACCTGAGACAGGATGCGCCGGCCGGTGCCAGCTACTTACGGCGACGCGCCCAGAATTTTCGAGTCGCGAATAAAGTCGAGCCGAAAATGGCCACAGCCAAAGTGCTGCAGGCTTAGCCTAAACGAGAGCTTGTTCTTCGCACTTCCCTTTGCTATACACACTGCCAGAGATGATACGCGAGTTGATTACAAACGACCTGTGATTTTCGTGTTATATAGCTGAAAAACAAAAGGAGGATGTACTGAATTAATAAAAAAAAATGCATGCCTTGACACACTGAGAGTTATTGGTTTTAAACAAAGCGCTCGTTATTAGTATGAGAAAATTATTTAAGCTGAGCTGATGCAATGTCGTACGGCTTTTTAATATTTATTGACTCGATTTGCTCTGATGGCGCAACATTGTTGTGGGGAAACTTCAACGGTGATATAATAATTATAGGTGGCTCGAAAAGTAAGTAGAGTCTACATGCGACATCGTATAATAGACTGCGTTCAATTGCGCTCGCTTGATTTGAAAAGCAAATTTATCACATTGGCAGAAATATAAATCGCGAAGACGGATCAAATTTCGAAAAGCCACAGAGACCGCACATAAACTTTTCTTGAATATTGCTAATTAAAAATATGATGCGCCTTTTTAATATAGAAAGTAATGAAACCGCGTTAACCACGCGTTTTTTTATTTTCCAACTTTCTGTAGTGTATATAAAATTTTTTTTTCTCCTTTTTGTGTTTTATAACAACTCAGAATAAGTCTCAAAATGACTATTTTACAGCAATAAAACTTTGTCGATTTAAAAATTTCGAAAGCAATTGCACGAGAACATTTTCGATTTAACAATAGAGTATAACATCAACTACTCGTAAAAAAGGTAAAAATTGCAAACACTCGTTAATTTGCGAAAAGAATCAATAATACAAAACGTTAAAACAGTCGCCATCTAGCGGTAGACGAGAACGTTGAAGGAGTGGCCGGTGAGTGAACTGTCAGCAGCTATACTGTGCTTGCAGTGTTTGACGCGCAGAAGTGCAAGGACGCTGCTCTTCGCTGAACGCATCGCTAAATCGACTCACTGACCTACGCAATATTCGTGAGTATCTAAACAGCCAGTCGCCAAATAGTATTTTAGAATTACCGGTTAAACGCCTCTTGAGCCAAAAATATTTCACAGTAGAGTTACTTTTTGCGTAAAACACCTGTGGGTAGGTGTATAGCAGCCATGTTCCATCTCCATATAGATATACTCTGTACGTGAGAATGTGTGAGCGATTTTATCTTTGCGAATTCTCGACTCTTTTTTTTAATCATCGCATTGTTTGAAAAATTTACGCTAGATTTTCCTCGTAATTTTCCTTGAACAAGTCATACTTTTGAAATAAAAAAAGGTATTTACAAATTTTTTTTAGCATTGCGATTAATTTTAAGTCTAAATATGCATTTCGTAAATAACGTACGATTTATCTTATAAAAAGTGATTGATCACTGGTTTACATTTAACTTTTGCGTCGTATGTACGTCTGTTATCTCAATATTTCAATCAAGTTTGCGAGCTTTTAAATTTTATTCAGATGATTTAATAGGTAGAGTAATGATTTAAAAGGCAAATTTTTTGTAATTTAACTCACCTAACGCTCTAGAAACATTCAAAACACCATTAACTCTCCATGAACCATAAAAAATGACTTCTCCTCCTAGTGATTCTATTCTTGCTTTTTCATCCTAAAATGATAAAAAAAAATTAATTTTTAAGTTTTAAAACTTTTAAAGTGTGTTATGATATTTATAGGTAATTGATATTCAGTTGTTTTTTAGACATTCTTTTGATTGAACTTCTGAATGAGCTATCAAAATTTTAAGTATAAACATGATCCATAAAAACACTAAGATTTTAAGTGATCAAGAGTTAATAAAATTTCAAGATTATGAAGACTATTTAGAATCTTTTATTACACCTAGAGACCTTTTCCATTTGCGAAGCAAATCTATATCTCGACAAATCATTGAATTAGGCTATCACACAGAAGGAACATTAGATAGAGAAACTTTTGAAGATAGAGTGAAAACAATTAAAAGATATTTGTATCTTAAAGAAAACCCATATGCTTTGTGTTCTGAATCTGTAGAACCACAAGATATTTTGTTACAAGAACTTGGGCTTCGAGAAAAAGCTAATCGATGTGGAAAAATTTATACCATAATATTCATGCGACATTCTGGAAAATCTCAGTCTCAAATATCTGCATATATTGATTACAGTCACAGATTAAGAGTGGAAGATTGGCTACCGTATTTTGAAAACAGTAAAAGACTATTGCCAAGAAAAGATGATCTTTCTTATTATAACTGGAAAACTGGAAAATCTATTTTAAATGAATCTCAAAATTTTAAACCTATAATAGATGGCATAAATGGACTTGTTTTTCAAAACACTCATGATCTTAAATTTGTAGATCCTAGCTCAACTTTTTCTGCGCGTACTATACTTTACAGTGAATTGTATGGACCTATTGTACTGTATGATCACAATACTGAGATTCAATCACAAATAAATGCATCGTTGCCTTGAACTTACTGGTCTTTCTGGCTTGTGTGGTATCGTCAAATTAATACCTCTTCCATTTTTAATTAATGCAGCTTGAGAGTCTCCAGCCCATGCAATGTACAAAGTCTTATCATATAATAAAGCACATACAGCAGTAGCACCGCTATTTTTTGTCTGAAAAATAAAAGGAATTGATTATCATAAGGAGTTATTACTATTAATTGAGACGAGTTTATAAGTTTTAAATTTTACTCACTTCATCACACTCTATAAATCGAGAATCTGTTGTAAAAAAAGCATCGCGTAAGGCAATTTCTGGATCCGCAGGATAATGCGGACTTTCTATCAAATACTGATGAAGGTGAGCTGCACAATAAGTGGCAGCTTCTTGTCCTCCGTGACCATCAAATACTGCGTAGTAATTTACAACGGCGTCATTCTGTAAAAGAGTGTTTTAGTTTCAATTGCTGCAGCTAATGTTTCACTGCTAATGTCATATGAATTTCAATTTACCTTAATACTGAACATAGTATGTAAATCGTGTAAAATTACAGAACGATCTTCCATTTTTCTTCTCCTATTTTTAATTGCATATGAAGAGGCTAGTGGTAATGGTATGGACGGAGGTGGAGGCAGTAATGCTAATCTGCTATTGTCCAAGTAACGTTGACATATTGCATTAACTTTATTTGTAACAGTTTGCATAAATTTTAAAGGCGAGAACTCTGAAAAAGACAAATTGAATATTATTTTTTTTTACTGGGATAAAAACAAAGCTCTGAAGAATTATTAGAAGACTTACTTTTCTCTTGAGGTCGGTAGCCACATTCTTCTGGCTGTTTTTGAAACAATATTTTACATTCTTCCCTCACTAACTTTACCAGGTAGGCTTGCAAACTTGGAGGACATATCCTGCAAAAACAAAAACATTGTTGTTATGTAATATATTTTTTATCAATTCCCATATGATAAAATAATGCTTGGCAATGATAACATTATAATCTAGAGAAGATATTGGCATTATCACTTATTGCTTGTTAAAATATTGGATAAATATAATGATTTGAAATATTTTTGTTCTAGGACCTTTTCTCTACAACAAAAGTTTAAATCAAAAAACGAGAGATGGCTTCACTGGTTGGAAATTATCAACATGAGCGTAATGAAAATCTTGACGAGTACTTCAAAGCTGTTGGTAAGCAAAGAATACACAATCTTTTTAATTTATGTTGATAGTGATTAAACTTTTTTTTAACTGATGACACTGAATTTTTAGGAGTACCATATATCCCTAGAAAAATGATGGCAATGACAAGTCCTCGACTTGAAATCCAAAAAAATGATGAGGAAGATAAGTGGACCATTCGTACAATCACCATGATACGTACTACTGAATTAGTATTTAAAATTGGTGAGGAATTTGAAGAATCAATGCCCTCTGGTGTTGTTTTAAAGGTAAACTTAATTTTCTTACATTGAAAAGGTATGAAATTAGATTTGTGAATAAATATACATTAAAAAAGAAAAAAAAACATTGCAGAATGTTGCATCACTGGAAGAAGATGGCAGTATAGTTATTCACAGCACGGCTCAAAATGATACAAAAATTACAAGAAAGTATGAACTCAAAGAGGACCAAATAATTTTGGTAATTCAGCAGTTTTTTCTGTAAAGATGGGCTTTTGAAGTAAAGAGACTAATATTCATTTATATTTCAGACAATGACTCATGAACAAAGTGGACAAGTTGCTAAACGTTATTTCAAGAAAATCCCATAAGAAATAAAATAATACTCGTCCAAGATTTTAATTACTTGCTTTCTGCGCACAGCATGGATCTCAACAGATCAGTGATTTTACAATATTTAAAATGTATTTTGAGAGCTTTGCTTACAAGACTTATACTTTGAAAGTACTTTTTATGTAATATGTAGATTTTATAAATCTTAGCATTTTAGCTTTTAGCTTAAACTATATACATACATAAAAAAAATATTTTTGAATATATTTTATATGTTTTATATTACTTATTGAAATTAATGTTAAAACTACAAAATAAATGTGATCAATGAAATTTCAAACTAAATCTTTTCATTTCTCGTTACCAAAGCACAATAGCTAATAATACGACTGTTTAGCAAAAATTTTTAATTCTACAGAATAACACGGCACGCTTACGGCTTTCGATTCTTCAACTGAAATATAATGCGATAACGTCGAATGTATTAAAAATAAATAATAATTCCTGACCGCATCAGCGCATAGTGAAAAATAACACGAAGCGAAATTTTTGCGCTCTTATATACTCGTGGCGTGTATACAGAAAAGCGGAGGCGTGGTCGAAGGAAAAAGCCGGTCCCAAGAAGTGCACAAAGTATGCGCTGTGTGTGTGCAATGCTTTTCAAAGAGGAAGCCGCTGGCAAGCGCTATACACAAACGGGCAAGACTGCATTTTTATCTTCTTTCGTTAGCTTCGCTTTTCTGCGCCCGAAAAGGCTCAGTCTAACCACTGTGTACTTATACTACGTAAGTTTACTCATAGAAGTCTAATGTTTAACAGAAAAAACTCTAGAGATTTTTTATAAAAATTTTCTATTCCGAGAATCTTTCGTGCGCGGATATGTATTTGCTCGGGCGATATTTCATATTTATCCAGATGTCTCAAAATCAATATTTTTATGTATATCGCGTACGACTTGTTGACAGTCCCGATATATATTTCCGCCGATTCCGTTATAACTTCAGCCACCAATGCCGTGAGTATTATTCAAGCGTCCCGCAATGTCGTACATATATATAAACTCGGATCATTGTTTAACTTTGAGAAAATCAAAGCGATGTAGGTTGCAGCGCTTTTCTCGGAAAATTCAATCGTTCAGCAGTACATACACCGCAAAGTATCTACCTATACACGTATATAGGTAAGCTATAACAGTGACGAAGGAAGCGCTCGGCTATCTCTTGCAGTGGCCTACTAACGTTTTGAAGCGCTGTGCGCTATGAATAATTTATTCCTTGGCTGCCTGCACCCTTGCATGCATATACATATACACATCCCGGTGCAACGACTTTTGGTGTTTTAGCCTTTCACTCCGCGCACACCACAGTGTGCTGTTACAGACCGGAAGCGCAATCGTTTCGCGCCCACTCGGAGGTGTGCGCCCACACATTTTTGCCTATACACAAGCCGACATCCTCTATTTGGTGTCTCTTTTCTCTTTTTTAAGGAAAGGCGAGAGATAACGCAGTGCAGATAAGATAAGAGCATGTGGATGCAGCTTGCAAATTCATGTGTGTCGGAATGAGAGACACTTTTCGTTGAATTTCGTACACATCACGATGAAACTCTGCGGGCGCGAGAGCCGTGTGTTCCTCTAGCGCTTGACCTTGAAAATTAATCTCACCAGTTAAATGATAAGAATGACTTGACGATGAGTCATTCGTTTAAAAAAAATAGGCGCTACGCACACACACGTCTCTTTCCTTTTCTATTAGCTTCGTTATATAGGTACTGTTATTTGGCCACTCGCTCTAATTTCTACATACCTACAAAAAACAAGAACAAAATAATATGTTAATGTTATTTAATAATGTCATATTCCAATGCTATTCAATGAAGCGCGAAAGAAAGAGTTTATTAAAAGCCCGTGTCTCTCGAGCGAAAATAAAATCCAAAGAAATCGTCTAAAAATAAAACGAGCGCGGAACTGCGGAGAGAGAATACCTATACGCGGTGGTATATGTAAACACAAGTGCGCGAATTCTCGCAACTATATGGCGCGAACCTAACCTACACAACCTAAAAAAAATCGGAGCAAAACAAACTCGCGAATTCGTCCATTACACAACAAAAACTGATCTATTTTTAACGCTCGAAAAAGCAACGGGGCTCTAAAATCATATAAGAAAACTGATTTACCTTTGATTAAGATGCTTGAGGGTAATGTCAGCGATCGCGCCGGTGACCTCGCACTCGCGTACCTCCCTGCAGGCCATCCTCACCGGCAGCTGATCATCCTCGGCTAAGTTGGCGACAAAGTGCTCGAGGAAACGCCGGTACGCGCCCAGGTAGTCGCCGTCGCAGACGTCCATCGTCATCTCCATCTTCTCTCAAGAACACCTCTCGGACAACGACGACGACAATAACACAGGGCTGCGACTTTCTCCAGACGCAGCAGCAGCTTTATAATATACTCTCTCTTCCTCTGCACAGTGTATGTCAACAATAACGTTCCCGCCAAGAAAATATAATTCGCTCTCGATATATATCTATATATAAATACACTGAGAGGGATCCGATGCTGTGCACTTCACAAAACAGAGATTACGCGAGCAGCAGTAGTAACAGTAGTAGTATTAGCCGCGCGGCCCGAAAAAACGAAGAAGATGCTGCGGTAGTAGCGGCCAGCAAAAACTGCGAGAGCAGAGATTGTCGTCATGTGCAGGTTCTTTGCTGATTTTTTTGCTCCTCTTTCTCTCTCTCTCTCTCTCTCTCTCTCTCTCTCTCTTACTCTCGCTGTGTCTCGTTGGTATCTGGCGCGCGAGTTCTATATGCACTGTGCAGAGCAGTTCTCTCGTGCCGCGCGCGCGTCTGTGTTGTAATTCTTTTCCCGGCGAACGCAACTCTCTCCCTTCCTCCTCGTTGCTTTTGCTTCGCGCTGCTATACTTGTATAGCTATATACATATACACCTTATATGTACACATATACACACATTATACACACGGCACGAGTAAGCACACGTAAGCCTCTTTTGGTTATGTTGTTTCTCTCTCTTTCTCGTGCGATGCGCTCCACATATACACACAACGGGAGTCTGCGCGTTGTGGAAAATTTATCGGAAAAGCTCCGACGCGAACACTTTGTATTTTGTACTTTTGTTATTACGTCATTCATTCACGACTTCTGCCTTACATCTGTACTGCAATTTGCACACTTTCTGTTTGAAATTGCGTGTCACGCACGACGGTCAAAAAACAGAGTACTTATAACAATGCTGCGAAAACAACACGATGTATGTGATATAATATTAGCAGAAGAGAGCGCACACGCGCGGGAATGCGGTGGCTGACAGTATATATACGAGTATCCTATATACAATGTTCGGACTTGGTTCTGCAAAAGAGTAGTATAGCGTGACTGAGAGGAAGTTGAGTTCCTCCTTTGGAATCGAGCTCCACTGTAACACCCTCTCTGCATGCAAGTGCCCCCTACTCTCTACTCTTTCTCTTACCTCCTCTTTCCTCCCGCCTGATGCTGTGACGTCACTCTTAACGTGGGTGAGAATGAGCTATAGTTCATATAAGTGTGTGTGTGCTGGACTATAGTCTTTTATACCTCCTGTAGAATAGCGATTCTTAAACTACGGACGACTCGGCGTTAATAAGCGCGATGACTAGGAGAAATGAGCTTTTTTCTGGCTTCTGATATAATGCATTACTTGTTGCGCACGTAAATTGCGAACTCTCCCTTTTTAATTTCATCGATTGTCTTTTGAAATTCACCTCGTTTCATTGACCAAGTCATAATCGTTTTCATTCCACAACGTGAGTCACATGAGAAGTCCATGCATCTTTCATGAGCACTTATTATGTTTTGATCATACGGTCGACTACATAATATTAAATCATACATTTCTTACTGCCGTCATCAATATCTACTTCATTGCAAAAATAAAATGACAGGCTGTTGATCATCCTTTTATCAAGATATAATACACTGTGATTCACGCATCGAGTACTTTACAGCAAGCGCCTACATTCTCGCATATCGCATATTTTCGCGAAGTGCAACAGATGAAAGTTTTATTACATATAGATAGAATATGCGCTAATAATTTCGTAGAAAAGAAAGTTTAGCCTTGTTGCAATATAAAACGCAGAAGAATGCGAGTAAGCTCAATTTTAAATTTCATATTTTCTCCAGACACTTCTGCGTACCTATATTTATTCAGTGTTCTTGAAAAAAATAATAATAATTCTCTCTTCTCGGTAATAACTAAATAACGTATCACAATTTAAGAATTATTCAAATAACATATATAAAATTTGAATAAAATTGGAGCAACGGTATTCAAATTACGACAGCCACGTACAGTTTAGCGAAACATATACAGCTGCAAAGTAGGTAGTTTGTCATCTTTTTTTTCTCCTTTTTTTTGACCTTCCTCTTCAGCGCAGCCATACCAAGCCCGCACTAAATTCGCAAATTTCTCTCGGCACGTGACTCAATAAGAAATATATATATAAGAATCCTCTGCGACCTCCTAACCTTTGGAGCGCAGTGACCGCTCCGGCTCTGCAGACATTCCCTCTCGTTATATTCGCCAGTCCAGGCCTTCATCACGATTCCGCGACGATAATCATCTCTTTCTCTCCCCTGCGGTACTCTCTATATATACGTATACTCGCACTCTGCTGCGCGTCGTCCACATTTACCCAGGCTCTCTCGACTCTCAGGGTCAACAAACCGCGACAGAAGAAGAAGAGGCGGCGGGTGGCGGCTCGCGCGCGCGAATACCAACGGCGGATCCAAACAACCTAACCTTACCTGAACTCGCGAACCGCCGCCGCGACGCGTGTGACGTCAGCCTCTCGCGTGGCACTATTTTATCCCTACTCTCTCTCTTCAAACTATACACAGAGTAGGTTCGTTCGTTATAGAATTACGGTAGCGTTACGGGTAATAAGAACGGTCATATTATTCTCCAGCAAGTTGAGAACTAAACGCCAGCTAAATTGACGGTCAGATACCGAGTTCGAAACAAGGTTCGTTCATCCTGTTCGAAAGAAGATCCTCTACCTGTCTCGTTCTATCCTGCACCTGGCTCCCCTTTAAATTCCGCAGGTAAACTCGGCTCCAACCGCCAAGCGCGGAAAAAGGACAGCACTATATACTTTTGCCCTGGAGAACGATGCAGCAGCAGAGGCGGCAGCATTTTAGTACAGCATTGGCGTCGGCTAAAAAGAGACGTTCCAGACCGGCGATACAGATTTCGCATACGGACATCAGAAGCAAAACTCACGCGCGGTATATATACTCTGTCGCAGTCGCACACACACACATACTTATGAGTCATAGGCGCTACTCGCGGCGCCCGCTCTTATAATCGTGCAGTCCGAGCAGAGCAGCGGCGGCGATCGGGGCCAATCCGTCAAGCACACACATACACAAAGTCTGCTCTCGCTTCTATATACGCTCCCTTCTTTCACACGTAGTATATACATATAACGAAAAACCGCTGCTCTGCTCTTCTTTATATATACTCCGGCGCGTTGTTTCTCCGGCATTTTTTTTTTGACACGGCCTCGCTCTCGTCAGTTCCAGTGTGTTGTTCCCTTATCGCGCAAATTCTCGATAAGAAGCGAAAGGAGGACGTGTGAGCGTGGCTCACACGCAGACGACGACATCAGGGAGAGAAGAAGAGTAGCAGTTAGCAGCCATGGTAGCACACGACGAGGTCGGCATCGGGGACTTTGTCCTCCTCGACGAGATCAGCCTCGAGAAGGTTGTGGAGAATCTTCGTGTCAGGTAATACGTGCAGTGCTGTCTATTGTTACACGACGTCCCTTTAAACGCGCTAATTATAATCGTGTGTGTGTGTGGGATGAGAGAACGTTATAATGGCATTGTTACCGCTTACGTTGCAGGCAGCTCTTTAACAGGTGGAAAACGCTAATAGGTACGAGGGTCGCTGCTGCAACAACAATCGGCTCAAAGCTCGCGCGCTTTTGCGTTATGTGTATCTATACCAACCAGTATGATGTGTTTGACTTGCTTCGATGGATATGTTTATATAGCGCTGCGCGCACGTGCTGCAGTACGTATTATAAAGCGCATAATAAAAACAACAACACAAAGTGCAAGGTGCCCCCTGCGAGTTTTCGGCGCAACGTCAGCGAGATGAGGGCGTGGCTTGTGTGCATGTGTTGTTTTTATATACCACACGAACCGCATCACAGGTGGTTTTATCACGAGGGTTAGGTTATATTATATACGAGTCGCGTCTTCGGGAATCGTGTCAATGGGGCGAACGTATCGATTTGCAGGGCTCGTCATAAATTGCCACCTTTTACACTTGTATATTATAGAGATGAGACGACGAAAAACCACAAAGAGGAGCTTGTTTGCGGTTTGGATTCTTGAGGCTCTCTCTGCTCGATAGACTTTTTGCCCTTTTTATCTCTTTCTTGGGGTAAGAGAGAGTTTTCAAGTGGCTTGATTTATCGTTGTCGGGGTTGTCTTTATGTAAAAACTACTATATGTATATACTCGACTTTCCCTTTTAACGGTTATCTCTCGCACTTGCTGCTGCTGCAGTGAAAGTAAAAGATTCGGTGAATAACTTATATTTTGTATAAAAAAAAAGAAAAGAAAAGAATCGACTGTATGACATAAGTTTGTTATAAAAAGATCGATGATTAATGCAGCCGGCAGTCGTGCACGATAATGTATAAAAGCCGGCCGTAAGTGATTCGATCTATGAGTGAATCAGAGTAGATACGTCCACTTGACTTTTTCTTCTATATATGTTACAGAGCAAAACGTCCGGCAAGTTCACAACGAGTTTTAATTGAAGAAAATCGAGTCGCGAGCGCTCGCAGCTGAAGTTCATCGTTCGAAATCTCTTTTTTTCTTCTTTCAACCTTCGACTATTTTCGGAAAAGCATATGTTGTATAGCCTCCGACGCCCAAGATCTTATTTACAAGCCTCTTCTCTCTTTCTCAAGAGAGTCTGACACTGAGTCACGTTCGCGGCTTATGATGTCATGTCTGCGAGAGGAGCACATTATAATACACAGCTGACAATGCGCGTAGCATATCGAGCTTGTGTGTATGATATTAACCAGGAAAAAAATATCTATCTTGTATATTTATATTGATCGAGATCAATGGCGTCATAGTAGTCTATAGCCTATATTAGGACAAGTGCCTGAGAAGACTCTTGAAAAAAATCGCTGTTCTCTATCTCTCTATACACTATATATCTTATCAATAATAATAATAATAACGACCGAGAGAGATAATACCGCTCGTAAACTATATTATATCGTCAAGTTTCTGTTTTCTCTTCTTGCGGTGTATTCTAAACATTTTTAAGTTCGCAAACACGGCAGTTTGCAAACATTATAATACGCGTGTGTTTAATACGGAGTGTCATGCCTGACGAATGTTGTATTGGTCTGTTCTCTTACAGCCTTGCCGAAATGAATTAACAGCTCTCTCTCTCTCGAGTTTGCAAACGCTGCTGCAGTGTGTATACTAATGAGAGTTGAGTTAGTCATGTTTACACTTAACCTGCTAACAAACGGATCGTTTTGTAATGGAATAATCAAACAAATGAACGGAGAAAAAAATGTAGTAGGAGTCGAGGATAAATAAATCGAATAATCTTACAGCACCTTTTGATTTTAATGATGAAGTGCAGAATATATATATACGATAGCGTTATCGCAGCCGTAGATAGGAATATATAGATCGACGATAATTTTTATTTCGTGAAAATATATCGCTCCAAACGATCAGGAATTCATTGACGTCAACCGTGAAGGAAAATTCTGCCTGAACAATATTAAAAGCGAAAAAAAAATCGTCAATTGCATAATAATAATAATAGTATAAGACTCGCCCTATACACGAACTTAGCATTCAACTCGTCGCACTCTCGGAAGGCATGTCATCGCGCTTGACTCACTGCGCGACGATATCCCGTAAGAGCGCACGCGGAATTCCAGAGAATATGTTATATACACACTATACACCGATAAATCGACTAGCCGCAACGTCGATTTTCCGCTTTGGCGAGTAGCACATTCGCGGCTCGTTGAGCCGCCCGCGCTTTCCCTCTATTCTTTTCGCGCGTACAACGCGTTTTCACTCGCATTATGATTGTTGGCCTCTCTCTCTCTCTACTATGGGTATATTACAGACGTGAGAGATTGCGGAGGGTATGATTATGAGGAGGCTTCCTCTCTCTCTCTCTCTTTCGCGGTTTTTGACTTCCCGCTTATGGGAACGTTATATATGTAGTGGAGTGCAATTTTCGCTCGCTTTTATGGCTGTACTTATTTTTATGCTGATGATGATGCTCTTGTTTACTGAGTTTCAATGCGCTCGAACAGGAGATTTTAGTTTCAATTTTGTGGAACTGTATCTCATTTATGAGACCATTTGCATTATTTGTTTTTTCCCGAAGGCGTAAAATTCTTGTTGGTTTTCAAAAGGTTTTTTTTTTCTTTTGTATCGTAAAACTCGAATAGGCTGAGCGAGAATGATAAGGTGCTTTATCTGCGAGGATACGTCTTCCGTGAAGTTTTATCAATGCCGCAGTATTTTACCAATTGACGATAATGTACATTTTTTTTTGCTTTGTATTCTACGTTTTTAAATTTACCGGATAAACCCTCAATTTTTAAAAGAAAGAAACATTTACTTATTTATGATAAATTACATAATTTAATGGTATTGCTCGATTAAAACGTCATACCTTTTCACTTTTCAGATTTAACGGCGGCAAAATCTACACCTACATCGGCGAGGTCTGCGTCAGCGTTAATCCATACAGAAGTACAAACATTTACAGCCCAGATTATGTGGAAAAATACAAAGGTAAAATTGACGTAATAATTCTTTTTAGTACATAATGTACAATAATCGTAAATTACAAATATAGACAGAAAAATGAAAGTCCATTACACAATGCGACGACCATTATTATTGCGGCAGTAAAATAACGCGCGCAAAGGGAAAGCGCACTTGCGCGATATGCTTCTAAACCGTAGAACAAAAAAGATTCTTCTTGTATATACCACAAAACTATGAACGTTATTCAAAAATTCTTTTCTCCTTGCAGATAGGGAACTGTTCGAAAATCCACCGCACATATTCGCGGTGGCGGATGCGGTGCACAAGGAGATGAAGCAGCAGGGCCGAGACACCTGTATTGTCATCAGCGGCGAATCGGGTTCCGGCAAAACCGAGGCCAGCAAAATTATCATGAAATACATCGCTGCCGTAACGAACATCGACGGACAGCAGGAGATCGAGAGGTGAGAGCGACGAGCTTTGTATATTTAAACTCACGTACCAAGGACGATCGAGTTGCGTATTATATGTGCCTAATTCGCCAGAGCATTGTCGTAGCCGCGTTCCAGTATGACGGTGTATGTATTTGTTTTTAGGGTGAAGAATATTCTGATCCAGTCGAATTCGATACTAGAGTCTTTTGGAAATGCCAAGACTAATAGGAACGATAATTCGTCCCGATTCGGAAAATACATGGACATCAATTTCGACTTCAAGGGCGATCCTGTTGGAGGAGATGTGACGAATTATCTTCTGGAAAAGTCGAGGGTTGTTTATCAACAGAAAGGCGAGAGGAATTTTCATTGCTTTTATCAGGTGTGCATATGAAAAACCTTGTCACGTATTATTGATGTTTGTTTGATTTCTTGGGAGGATGATTAACGAGCTTTTATATCCAGCTGATTCACGGCTGCAGCGAAACAGACCTCAAGTCGATGCGATTAGTAAGGGATCCGGTTAGTTATAACTACATCAAGAGCGGCGCAGCCAATAATCAAACGAGTTTAAATGATAAAACCGACTATAAAGCCGTAATGAATGCCATGTCCACGCTCGGTTTCAAGCAAATGGAAACGCAAACCATTTGGAATGTTATTGCTGGTGTTTTGCACTTGGTAAGCTTTTCTGATGGTTTCTGACATGGCAACGCTCTTTTCTTTATTATCTTATAATTTTTCTCTTTTTAGGGTAATATCACATTTACTCTTGACGAGGATAAAGTTAGTACAAGTGGCGACAAGGCATTAAATGATGCTGCTCACTTATTATCTGTAAGTCCGACTGAATTAAACGATGCACTAACTCAAAGAATAATTGCTGCTGGAGGTGAGGTCATGCAGAAGACGCACACTCTTGTAGAAGCGGAATACGGCAGAGATGCCTTAGCTAAGGTGACACATTTACTTTTGGAAATTTTGCATGCATTGATTTTTCTTTTAAATGGAATCGCTACAACTTTTAGTTGGTTTTTTTCATTCTAGGCTGTGTATGACAAACTGTTTACTTGGATTGTATCTCGAATAAACGGCACAATCAACGTTTCTTCTCCGAACAGTACCTACAAACGTTACAGAACTTTAATTGGTGTATTGGATATTTACGGTTTTGAAATTTTCGATTCCAATAGCTTTGAACAATTCTGCATTAATTACTGTAATGAAAAGTTGCAACAGCTCTTCATAGGTATATATTACGCATTTTTATTTGTCTTAATAGCATGTATTCTTTCATTTAGTTATTCATTAGAGTATTATTATTGTTTAAGAACTGGTATTAAAGCAAGAGCAGGAAGAATACAAAAAGGAAGGCATTGCATGGCAAAATATCGAATATTTCAACAACCAGATTATTTGTGACCTTGTGGAACAAAATCATAAGGGTATTTTATCCATCATGGACGAAGCTTGCCTTAACGTTGGCAAAGTTACAGACGAAGTGAGTTTTTCGTCATTCACAATGCAATCTCAAATATTGTAGTAATCGCGCTCTAATCTTTTATATTATGCATATTATCAGATGCTTCTTGAAGCTATGGACAAAAAATTGACGGCTCACAAACATTACACATCTCGACAATTGAAGCCCACGGACAAAGAATTGGAACACAAAACGCAATTCAGGATAAAGCATTATGCTGGCGATGTCGTCTATAATATCAACGGATTTTTGGATAAAAATAAGGACACGCTGTTCCAAGATTTCAAACGCTTACTGTTTAAAAGTAAAAATCCTGTTATATCAGAAATGTGGCCGGAAGGCGCTCAGGATATAACAAAGGTATGTTTTGTTTTAGACAAGTTAAAGTTCAGCAATAAAAAGTACCAAATAAACTAATAGTGACGTAATCTTATAGACGACAAAGCGACCGCTGACAGCTGGAACTCTTTTTAAAACTTCAATGATTGCTCTCATAAAAAATCTTACTAGTAAAGAGCCATTTTATGTAAGATGTATTAAACCTAATGAAGTGAAATCCCCCGTTGTTTTTGACGAAGAAAGAGTAGAACATCAGGTTCGATACCTCGGACTGGTAGAAAATATATTGGTCAGGAGAGCGGGCTTTGCTCACAGGCAGCGTTACGATAAATTCCTTAAAAGGTTCGCATTAAAATAACTGTTATTCTTATGTATATTTCTAAATAGTTTTCATTAATGTTTTATTACACACACTTGTAGATATAAAATGATATCGCAGTATACATGGCCTAACTTCAGAGGAGGAAGTGATAAGGATGGCGTAAAAATGATGATGGATGAGAAAGGTTTTTCCAACGACGTTCAATATGGACATACAAAAATTTTCATTCGCTCACCTCGAACGCTGTTTGCTCTTGAACAGGTAATTTCAAATATTATATACTAGTCAAGTTCAGATAAAATTGTATTATTAACAATCTATTGCAATTAAGCTTAGGTAACATCAACCCATAATAGAGCTCATATTTGCTCTTAATAGGTAAAATTATATTTTGCGCTTTATTTCGATCCATGCCCGTTTCAATATGTTTGATCGTTATATTTATCTTATTCTATTTTATAATGATAGAGTATGATTGCGACAAATGCATTAGCGATTACTATTAGTGCACTTGAAAAGAAAAAGTTGACTATCCTTGGCATGACGAAACACTTCTTTTTAAATAATACATTTTTAAGCGATTTGTATATGCATGCTTGTTACACCGCTTGCATGAATTACCAATAAACCATTCATGAAATCACTGATACTTTGTCGCAAAATTTGACTTTGTTGCATTTATCTTTTCTTTCTTTACTTCTTTACTATAATTAAATCATTTAAAGATAAGGTCTCCACTTGATATACTAATTGTTCCTTTATATTTAAGGCTCGAAATGACTTGATTCCGGGAATAGTAGTACTGATTCAAAAGATGGCTCGCGGATTCATGGCTCGCAGATACTTTAGGCGATTAAAAGCAGCTTTTGTCATCATTCAATATTATCGTCGTTACAAGAAACGCACATACATAACTGAACTGAGGGATACATTCAAAGATGCTAAGAACATGCGTGATTATGGCAAGCACCTGACATGGCCTAAGGAAAATTATGCTGTCAAATCAGTAGTACCTGTACTGAAAATGATGTATGCGAGGTGGTATAGTTGGATGATTTTGCGCAAAATACCAAGGGAGGATTGGCCACAATTGCAATTGAAGGTATTTACAGGAATACACTTATTTTAATACAAAAAATTTTAAAAAAGTTTATTAATAGAGAATACTGTTTCGTAGATGTCCGCAGCATCAGTATTACGTTCAAAACGTCAGCATTATGGACAGGATAGACGATGGGAGGGCAATTACCTATCACAATTCAGTGAAAATTCTCACAATGACGTTTATAATACGTCGATGAATAATCTTAAAAACGCAGATCACTTCAAAACGATTTTGTTCAGTGCCTTCATCAAGAAAACAAACAAGTAATATCACTATCGTATTTTTTGATCTATACAAACTCAAATTTCAAGCATTTAACTTAAATTCTTAAAATTATATGATTATAGGTTTAATAAGCAAGCAGATCGTGTCATGGTTGTTACAGAGCAGGCTCTGTACAAATTAGAAAGTTCAAAGTTCAAGAACATGAAAAAGGTCATGAATATAGCCGAAATCACAGGTCTCAGTGTTTCACCAGGAAAAGACCAGTTAATTATAATCCACTCCAATCATGGCAACGACTTTATCGCTTCCATTGTAACAACAGATGACAAAGTTGGTGAAATTGTTGGCATTATAAGCAACGCATATTACCAGTACGTTGGAAAACTTTTGATATTATCGCTATCTACCTAATCTATAACGCAATCATTTAATTTTTTTCTTTTAATTTTTATTCTTTAGAATCAGAAGGTCTGATTTACAAGTAACAGTTGATGTAAAATTTAAATGCATGCTTGGAAATAAAAGGAAAATTTTGCGAATAGAAGTAATGCCTGAAGTAACAGAACCAACATTCAAAAAAGACGGGGATAACATTATCTATGCAATACCGCCATCAATTGGAATCATTGACGACAGTGCCAACAACGGATTAAAAATCAAAACCGCGAGTTAATTTTTAATTTAGTTTTTATACTAAACTAGTAGTACAAGATATTCATAAACATCCTATTTTTTGTAATATAAATTTAAATATTTTTTTTATAAAGAATTTTTAAAAATGATATAGTAAAAAATATCTCTAATGATATAAAAACACTAATTATGATTAAAGTCTTGTCTTGTATATACAGGTTTTATAACGAGCCATTGAAAAAAATATAAAGTACTCAAAAATTATAAATTCAAAGCAGTTTAAAATGCTGTAAAATATTTTTATTGGTAAGGCTGTAAAAAAAGAATTGTCACAAATTTATACAAGACAAACAAATTGTTATATTAATTTGTTAAGCAAAAATTTATAAAATACTTTAGATTGCTGTGACTTAAGTATTTATTAAGATTGACTTTAATGTTAAGAGATATTCTACGCTTAAACCATTATGTATATTGGTGCAGTTGCCATGCGAAAAAAACTTACGAAAATTCAACTTGGCAAAAATGATAATGGCTGGTCACATTAATGTTGCTGGGTAAATGCATAAATGTATTATTACTTTATTTCTGAAGGTGAATTACACTTTCTTGATAAGTACTTAAATAGTAAATTATTCTATTTTGTATAAATGTCATTATCTATCAATTTTAATTATGAAGTGGTGCAAATATCATCTTGCATTTCTGCATTTATATACTGTAAATTTGTGCCATTGCGAAAAATAAATAAAAATTTATTCTATATAAAATTAAGTTTTTATTAACTTTTTCATAATATTTACATTAATAAAAAAGAGTGAAAAAGTTGTTAAATAATTTGGAAATTCATATCATATTTTTTATTTTTATTTAATTTATAGAAAAAGCAATAGAATTATTTTATACAAAAAAACAAATGTGTAAAGCTATGACTACTTGTCCAGACGCTGATACAAATAAATATATCCTAATTCTTTCAGTGGTTTTTCAGATGCGTAAACCTGCAAAAAACAAAAGTTATGTTTATCCCTAAAGACGACTACGTTATTTTACAAATATCGATAAATTATTTACCTTTTCATCATTAAAGATCACCCATTGACCATCCTTTAGTAAATGACACACGTAATGCCCCACCATTGTTGATGTACCCATATGGGTGACGAATCCCACCAGTTTATATTCTGATTGAAAAACAAAATAAAAAATTTAGATAAAAGCATGAATACTTATGTTTAACTATTATTGAAATCTTACGGCCAGTTCCATCCCTGAATGAAGGCTCTGGTGGTTGTGCATCAACATCCATATCCAATGTATCCAGTTCAGAAACATGACTGAATACCCAATCGGCGGCACGCTCTAGATTATTGTTAGTGGCTTTTAATGCTTTAGTTGCTTGGTCTTTGGTAAAGCCCATACTCATCACCATTTCTAAAGATTCTTTATTCGGTACAAAAGCGGCAGAATCTGAAATTTGAATTATTGTTGTTACTCGACACTAAACAATTTTGTTTTAAATTTTCGTTGAGCAGTATAATTTTACCTGATTTTGCGTCTACTCCTGGAGGCACAAAAGGATCTGAAAAATCAGCATCCGAAATATGTTCCATCAGCCACTGCGTTGCTGGATCTAATCCGCGATTTTCCGTGAAATACAGTGATCTTTTACAGGCTTCGACTGGGAAACCCATTTCTGCTAATTGACGAAGAAGAACTTGGTCGTAAACGATTGGCGGAGCTGTGTTTGACTCTGGCAATAGCTCTTCAGTTGGCTGCAGTCCATTGCCTCTCAAAAAATTCAAATCCAAAAGGTCTGGCATTTCGATAGCCACGTCCAATTTGATAGGGGTCCAGTCTTCTTTTACAGTAAATTTCTTTAAGTGTAATAGAAGATAATCGGGAAATGACGCTAGTCTTGTGGTTCTGCAATACATACATAATTAAATTTAGTGCTTTGGACACTTTAAAAAACTATGGAGACAGCTTGGAAAACTTACTTAGTGGCAGTGGTCTTATCATTTAAAGCAGAACTGTAAAATTGTTCAACAATTTCGGTTCTTGCAAAACTGTCTAAACAAGAAGATAATTTTATACGTGGCCTTACAATAAGATTAGGATCAAATTTGGCTTTATCTTCTCCAGTTTTATCTTTTTCAGCTTCATACGCTGCAACTTCCTCCTACAAAAATCAACATTGTCACAAAAAAATTATTGATTTTGAAACTACCTATTTTACTGATGCTTTGCTACATACCTTATTTAAAACCATGTCCATTGGTATGGGAATAGGTAATAAATATTCTGGCCTATGTGTGTATTTGACCTTTCCAGAACTACATTGGTATCTTTCTTCAACTTTGAATTTGAAACAGTCCGCTGGATTAGTTTGATGACGACTGTTCCTCTGAAAGAAATGATTTTTATTATTTTACCATATAAAAAAACAACAAATTAAATAAATAAATTTAACTTACATCTAAGATATTGATTAAATGCAAGATAAATTCCTGCGCATCTTGCTGGCGATTAGACGAAAAACCAGGATGACCGCGACCTATTAGATTTTTGAACATTCTAGGTGGTATGCCTTGGCGATTATCGTCATCTGTTTTAGATTCTGGCTGCTGCGAGTACTTTCCGGAAAGTAAACCAACACCTAATTTAGCCCTAAAATATAATTTAAAAATCTCTTATATTTGAGAATAACCAGTAAAAATACAGGTATAATTATATACTCACATCTGCGTATTAAAATCGTTTGGAGGATCGTTTAAATTTTGATTAAATATTTCATCAGCCTTGTTGACAAATCTAAATCAAAATAATTGTAAATTACTTGAAATACTTATTATATTTATACAACAAAGCTCTAGTATATTGCACAAACCTGTCAACAAAATCTGGTATAGTAAAAGACATTTGCATAACACTATTCATGTAACAGGAGTTTCCCAAATTTACAAGTCCTGTATAACCAGGACCATACATGGGTGTGAGTTTATTGTTTCCTTCTTGCATGGCAATCCAGTCTCCAAACTTTTGATTGAGTTCTAACTCCAGTTCAATCATTGACTTGTCAGTCTTCTCCATATGTGCAAGATTTATTCCCCAATGAGCCAGATGAACAGCTAAATTAGGATCTTCAACCATATCATCCTCATCGTAAGAAAAAACATCAGCTTTTCCATCTCTGGCAATAGTTCCTAGCTTGACGGCAAGCGGGTATCCAGTGTTTCTAAAATGTTCCACAGCATGATCATTGCCACCAGTACCATCATAAAATTTTCTTCCACATAAGATTACACCATCGGTTAAATTCAGCCATAAGTTTGTTGTGAGATCACATTTCTCACATTTCCAACCACTTGGTGGTACCTTTTTATTATTGTTCAATTGAGTTAGATGTAAGTGTCTGTTAAAGAAAGAAAAGAATATGGTTTTAAATCTTGTTTTCATCCAAGTCTAATTTAAGATAATAAAATTGACCTTGTAATGACTCTTGCTTCTCCATCCCAAGTACCAGCTAGGGCTTCCTTTTCTGCAATTTTCAAAGCAGACTCTGCTTGTAAAACAGCCTCAATTGAGAGTTTCACCTATATAATTTAAACAAAAACGTTTTAAATATACCTTTGAATTTAAAATACTCCATTATTACATGAATACTTACATGCTTTGGTAAACCGTCATTAGGATATGGAATGGTTGTAAAACCTGGCATTAATACTATTTCATACTTTTCTTCGTAACTGTACTTTTGCAGATCTGGATTGAATCCACCTGGAGTCCCGATTGCAAGACGTGTAATCTTTTTATCTGGACCATCTTCTGCTTGTTCAGCTGGTATCTATTGGTTAATTTTTTTCTGTTTTATTTATCCTTAGCAATAACAGGGAAAGTAGCATTATAAATCTAAATACAAACTTCATGTTTTATCCTAGTGATGTGTAGGAATACTGGATTTCCAGTGCGTTGAAAATACTTTGATACATGATCAACTCCAAATCCCAAGAAAGACGCCAAACTCAAATATAAACCAGTTGGAGTTTCCTGATTGCAAAGGAGAATTTCAATCAGTACACTGAACGCCAAAAAGTTAGTAAATTTATAAATAACACTTACTGGAGTATCAAAAGATAGTACGCATTCATCCTTATAAATCTTATCATTCGGACCAGGTATTTTTACTTTTACTAAGTGGTTCGTCAGTTCTTCCATTGTATAAACCGAAGTGTAACTAAAAATGCAATTTGACAATGATTATCGATATTTTTGTACTTTATTGTATACTTTTGGCTAGTTGGTTTACGCACCCAACCTAACCTAAAAGCTAGACCGGTAATATAATATTATCATGAAACAACAGAAATTGTAGTCGGGAATAAAAACAAACTTGGAAAAAAAAGTCTAATGTACTGGATCGTCTGGATATAAATGAGAAGCGGTTATTTAACGGAAATTTGATGTTGATTTACTCACTGACTCAGCAGGTTGACAATTTCAAATGCGGCTAGATAATGCACGAAATCGACGAAGGGTGCCAATAAAAATAATAACTTGTTAATTGTTTAACGCATTCGCATTTCATAGGAACCTTGACTGTTTATTAGGATTGGATGTATCGTCTAGTTATTTCAGTTGCTCTTTGTTGGCTACGTTTGCTTCTTTACCAATTAAGTGTCTGTATTATGAATTGCACATTTTTCATTTTATACAAATTGTATAAAAATCGTAGATATTATGTAATATTTATGAATAATTTATTACTCAACACGTAAACGATAGGGTTTCATACAAGGTAACAGTAGACAACAATTTTAGTACATTACAAAGTATAGAATTATCTAGACTGTTGAATAAAAAAAAGGTATTGCTCAATTTTCATGAAAACGATATTTAATTGCCGGTAAAACCCTTTTTTAACCTTTTAGAGCTGAAAAGATAATTATTGATAAAATAATTTAATTCATTCATTGTCTGATGTCGTATTGCAGAGCATTACCAGATGGCGCTAACCTCTGGTTCTAGAGATAACTATAGAGAGTGAAAATTTTTGGGTCATTTCTTATTGTATTGAATCCAAAAAATTAATAGGTACTTCAGTGTTTTTTTAGCAAACAGGTGATCGTTTGTTGACACTGCGATAGTGATTAAAATAGCTTGATGTGTAAGTATATAGTACCTATTATTAAGTAAATATACAATCATACAAACAAATGAGATAATTTGATGGGAAAATTTTGTTTTAAAACTTTGTTGTCCATTATAGTGTACAACATAACCTCTAAGTGCCGATTGTTTTGCTGTTTTGCAAGCTATTAAACCTCGCAGATGATTCTTCAAATTTGGAATCTTTATAAGTACTCAGTAATACGGACATAATACGTCTGTAACTCTGTACTGCTCATTAAATTATAAGTATATATTTATTAATGATTCGCTAGCGTTAATAATAATTTGACCATCTGTGCCAATCGGCAACTCCCTAACTTGTGGTTTGCTTTTAAAATCTGGCGGATCTGGCGTCTGCAAATATATATATGTGGGAGTGAGAGTATGGCTATTAGTGTGCGTGGGCGTATACATGTGTACAATGTCATGTGAAATGCGACGCCAGCCAGAATGTTTGTGTGCGCGAGAAAGAGAGAGTAAATGAAAGCGCGCGCATCTCTCCCTTAGGAAGTATATATTCTGCGGAAGGGAAAGAGATATTTCTTTCTTCTGTGATGCGCACCGAGCGGAAGGAAAAGGAAGCACCCCCGCAGACAGGGTCCGCTTCGGGCCTAGCGGTCAGTCGGTGGGAGGTCTCCTCGAACGACAGAACGTCTTTGTGCTTATTGAGAGTTAATCCAAGTACTATACTTATATTCAGTCTAGTTGTCAAGATAAATAATAGATTTAGTGCAATACTCGTGTTACTATAGTTATTACCTGTCTATACCTTTTCACTTGTTCCCACAAATTAGGGGCTCAGCCGGCATATTAGTGAATTTATGGACACAAAGAAAGCGTAAGAAGATATTATATAGACGCTAACCTTTCAAGTCTTGGGACGCCAAGATCTGTAAAGGTTATACTGCGACACGCATTTATACGTTTTGATTATTCTATTTACTACTTATACTTGATTTTATAATTACACAATTTATTCCAATCAGTATTATATATAGTGTCAACAAACAATCATCAGTATTCTCCCCAAAACAATTATGACCAAAATGTTTCCACTGTATTATTTTTAGATACTAAAATGCAGTAATTTTAAATTCTAAAATGTAGAAATAGAAAAAAACTGCTTGATTGAAGCTATTATTATTAGTAATCTCAAATAATATTTTTAAAAGTCGTCATCAAGTCCATCATCAGTAGAGAGTTAATATAATTTTCTCACTTTTTCCCCAGGACACTTCAGCAACTGATCGAGCGACGACATCGCATATCGCACTTCGATCCCGAACTTACGAAGATACTTGAACTTGATCTAAAAGTATAGAAAACTAAAGATTCTACGACAGCCGAGTTGTAATAATGACAGATCCGGACATCAATGTCAGACATTATGACCAATTGCTCCATCAAGCACTCAGCAAGATCTTCCAGGGTCGCAATCTCACCCAAATTAAGGAACTTTATACCAATCGTAATTCCATAATTAAGCGGATCCTGACGCATGAACCCGCGTTAAACACGCTATTTGAGAAAGAATGCTACATATACCAGCCGCTACTGTGGATCGCAGTCATGAGCCATTACCATTATTCAGCTGAGTTCCTCGTGCGCTCTGGTATCGACGTCAACGAGATCGTTTACTTGGGAAAGAACTGGACTACCATTCTCCACGGACTGCTTCGTATGAGATACGCGTGTACTTGTAACAATGAGCGACTTGTCCGTTTGGTAGTAGCCAACCGAGCCGACTTGCAAGCTCGGGATTCCCAAGGACGAACCGCGCTGCTCTGCGCGGTGGAAGAAGGCCTAGTCCAGTTTACTGAATTGTTTCTCAAAAATGGAGCCAACGTCAATGTCCCCGACAATGAGGGGGTGACACCATTGCTTGCAGCAGTCAAAACTCGTAAAGCCGACCAACTGCTGCCTTTGCTAATGAAGCACGGGGCTGATGTTACTGCCAAGAATTTGAAGGGTGAGAATGCCTTGCACTGTTTCACAAACGTTGATGATGATAAACAGGCTGCTCAGCTGGCCAGAGCCTTGATCGAGAAGGGCACCTCACTCAAAGACAGAGAACATCGATACCAGTACCAGCCGATACACATGGCTGCTTGGAAAGGAAAAAATGAATTGGTAAGTCAAAGTAATTTTCACATAAACTTTATTGTCCGGTGTGCATATAACCGTTAATATTTTGCAGGTAAAGCTCTATTTGAACCACGGCGCAGATGTGAATGCGCGAGCGGGCGACGATGGGGTATTTCCGCTCTACCTCGCGGTCGACTACACCCCTAACTTGGAAGTGCCGGAAACTTTGCTCGAACGTGATGCGAAGATTGATCTGAAAACGATTAAAGGTTGTACCGCGTTGCACAACGCTTGCAAAAATACAGCGCGTTTCCATAGGAGGGAGAATACAATCAAGCTACTTCTGTCCGCCGGCGCGGATGTGTTCGTCAAAGACGACGACGGCCACACGCCTTTCACTCTCAATAGCGATCGCGAACATGTGGGAAAGCCAAGCTTGAAGTTGATGATCAAGGTATTGGCGGTGAAAAAAGATTGCCTGAATCCATCGATGAAATCGCAGTACGAAAAAATCTTGAAGGCATATTCGGAGGAGTGGGATTATTATCAACTCTGTATCACACATGTCACCAGTATGAAAACCATGAAGATCATCGAGAATTGCACATTTTTTCAACTCCTCGCGAAAAACCGCTATCAGATTGCTGAGTTTATGAGGCATCCCGACTTCGAAGTCAATTTCAAGCTGCAGGATCTCAACCAATTTTCTATGTATGCCGAAGACGTACAGCGAGCTTTCGAGCTTGCGCAATGCCACTATAATTGCATTATTCTGGTATACGAGAACGTGATAAACGAGGCTTTTCATAATGTTTTGCCTTTGACTGTCGTAAGGAAGGTGATTAGTTACATGCGAGAATTATAAATGAATAAAGTTCGTTAAAATATTAAAATATTAATAAAGATTCCACATTATATTATATCTCTATATCTTAAATTTTATAATATTTTGCCTGACGTGGCTGTGAGGAAGGTGATTATTCGTTACATGCGAGAATTCTAAATGAATAAAGTTTGTTAAAATATTAATAAAGACTCCAGATTATATTATATCTCTCTATATATCTTAAATTTTATTGTTATTTTTTCGTTGCACTCCAACTATTTCCCTTGTTACGAAATTTATTGCAGTCTACTTATCTTTTTCTCCGTGCATCTTTGTTGTTGATATACGGTATGTTTTGGTGGGCGACTGTGGTTGTGATGGAATACCGGGACACAAACACGTGACATTTAATTAATTGTAAAGGTATTTTCGTTATTTCGCGAACCGCCTCTTTAATTCTTCCAGTTATTCTCTTTCAGATTTTCAAATTTGCCGCCAATGAGAGTGCTGCATGAAATCTAGTTACATTTGGATTTTAGCTTCGAGTTGTCTCTCTAGATATATCGTCAGTAGTTCGTGATCCGAGAATAGCTTGGCTTGGGGGCGCTTCGCTTCTTGTTCGTTCATTTTTACAGGAACCAGCGTCCGAGGTGGACGTATCTCCGGAAGATCTCGAACATTCATCCTCTCAATTTAGATTTTAGTTGTAACATATTGTTTAAATTTTTCTTTTATTTATCTCTGATCGCGATGTAAATTCTTTTCTATATAAAATTTGAATTTTCAAAGAGGATACTGACTGTACTTTGGAATCGGATGGAAGGTAAGATATATCGTACTTAAGGTTATAAAATTATCGATTTTGTAATCCGAATACATCGGCTTGCATAAAAAGTATTTTAAAACTTTTCTTTGATATATTGCTTCTAAGAATACTAGCGTAATGTTTAGTGGAATTATTTTTTTGATTCTTGAAATAATTACAATAGTAAAACTTAGCAAATTGTCGCGAGAATTACACGTGTAAAATCTTTAACATGATGACACCTTCAACCGAAAAAATGAGTACAAATGATTATTCATTACATGCACTACCAACTGAAGTTTAGAAAATAACATTTTTATATTTATTTATAACTATGCATTATTCTAATGGTCTTCGTTTTTTTTTATGTTACAGGAACCTACCAGAGGAAAGAGGTGAGACTGTGAAGCGTTAATAATAGAATACTAAGTAAATGTTAATCGTGTGAAAAATTGAATACCGAACAAATTGTTTTTACGATTGTATAAATTTTTGATATAAATAAAAAAACTTTAAAATAGTAACCTTTACATTTTTCATTGCAGTGAATTTCCTTCTTCAAATGATTGGCTTAACTGTTCCGTATAGTACAGATATGTCTTAGATTCTAAAGATTACAAAACGTTATTTAAAAAGATTTGAAAGCTAAACTTAGTTTAGTACTTTTTCTCTCTTGAAAAGTTGACAAAAAATTTGCAAAAATGAGTACGATTCTAGAAAAGATAGCAGCTATCGAGGCTGAGATGTCCAGGACACAAAAGAATAAACAAACCTCTGGCCATTTAGGTTTATTAAAAGCAAAACTTGCAAAATTGAGGCGTGAATTGATCACTCCCAAAGGAGGAGGTAGCAGTGGTGAACAAGGTTTCGAAGTTGCTAAAACTGGTGATGCTCGAATTGGATTTGTGGGTTTTCCATCCGTAGGGAAATCCACGCTGCTCAGTACACTTGCTGGAGTATATTCAGAAGTTGCTGCCTATGAGTTTACCACTCTTACAACAGTTCCTGGCTGTATTAAGTATAAAGGAGCAAAGATTCAGCTATTGGATCTTCCGGGTATTATCGAAGGAGCAAAGGATGGTAAAGGTCGTGGACGGCAAGTAATAGCAGTGGCCAGAACTTGTAGTTTAATTTTCATTGTTCTAGATGTATTGAAACCTCTTGGACACAAGAGGTTGATAGAGCATGAATTGGAAGGATTTGGCTTAAGGCTGAATAAACAGCCACCAAATATTAATTTTAGGAAAAAAGATAAGGGAGGTATAAATTTGCAAACTACGTGTACTCAGTCTGAACTTGATCTAGACACAGTTAGAACTATTTTATCTGAATACAAAATACATAATGCTGATATTACGCTTCGATATGATGCTACGTCAGATGATCTCATCGATGTTATTGAGGGCAATCGAATATACATACCTTGCATTTATCTGTTAAACAAAATTGATCAGATTAGTATCGAAGAACTTGATGTTATTTATAAAATACCTCATTGTGTACCAATATCCGCACATCACAAGTGGAACTTTGATGATTTATTGGAAAAAATGTGGGAATACTTGCAACTCATTAGGATTTATACTAAACCTAAGGGTCAACTTCCTGACTATAACTCGCCAGTTGTTCTGAACACAGAAAAGAGAAGCGTTGAAGATTTCTGTAACAAATTGCATCGAACCATTGCAAAAGAATTCAAATATGCTCTTGTATGGGGTTCATCTGTAAAGCATATGCCACAGAAAGTTGGAAAAGATCATGTTTTGAATGATGAAGATGTTGTGCAAATTGTAAAGAAAGTGTAAATGATTACCAAACAGAATTGACTGAGACTAATAAACACTTATGAAGTGGTGAAACTTGTGAATATAAGAAAGCTTTATTTAAAATAATGTTTGGATTTGTTTTATTTATCATTGCTTATGTATAATAAGATAAGCTAGTTGTAAATTTTTATACAAAAAAAACTGCAGATTGCAGTATACTTCTTTAATATTATTAGTGTATAATTGTAATTAAAACTATAGTTTATACGCATATGCTTTTACTATATGATTTATCTGAAAGATAGATCTACATAAGTACTCATAAGTACTCATAAGTACTCATGGAGTTAGGAGATTTCATATTATGTGGGATAAAAATGTCTTGTAATTGTAAAAAAGTTTGTTATGCAAACATTGTTTGTCTCACAAATCACTGAATCATGTAAATAGTAATAAAAACGATTAAAAATGCATTTTTTGACTTAGTTTTATTTGTCTTCATTTACATGTATAACGTACTTAGATATAAAGTTTTATACAAAACAGTAGCTATGAGCAGTATTTTTTCAGTATTAGTTTACGTATTTTACTAGAGTGGAAAAAATTAAGTGCAGAATGTCATAACAAATTTGAATTTATTAATTATAATGGATTCTTGAGATTTTTTCAAAACAATAAATACATCTTATCAAGTTTTATCGTCACAAAAATCTTGAACATCGACGTTGACACATATAAACCGAGATTTGTTATATCCTTAATTCCAACAATTATGTGAATTTGAATGAGAAGTCATCGTTGAGATTCAAGACTTGTTTTTCCTGTAAATATTCAACTACAAGTACAACAAAAACTATTATTTTGTAAAGAAAATTACAAATATATACTCGATTTGTGAAATGATGTATGTAAATGTAGATGTTTACAAAGAAATATTTACAAATATATTCGTATTACAATTAACGTCATACTAGATTCTAAATTGTACCTCATCACTGGGTAACTGACGTACAATTTTTATAAAACTTATCACAATAAAAAAATACACTTGCATCATTGTTGTTAAAAACACCAGTTTTTCCTATACTATATACCAAACAACAAGAGTTAATTTGTACAATACTGGTTTAAAGTAAGGAAAAAATATGAGAAAGTCATGGTCGTCAGATTTATGACAATATAGAAATCGACAATATTCTTTAGTAATATTCAACTTTGAAAATGATATTCTGCAGAGTATTTCTATGAACTTTTACGTTTAATATAATTTTGAATTCATGCTGTCTTCCCACATTCAATACTAGATCAAAAAGGAGCGCTAGAATTGCACAAATATCTTTTACTGCCAAAATACACAACATATTGTTATTTTAACAAAAGTGATACAGTCTTTGTAAATATAAAGTTTTTTGGTATACATATCCAATTAGTTAACATTACTATATTTTTCGATAACAATATTTTATTAAGCTTCAAGACATTGTTTAAGCATTATGCTAATGATCTCAAAACATTTTATCGCGCAAATGCAAAATAGTATAGTTCCGTTTAGAGTACAAAATAAAATAAAAGAAATTCTGTTTTTATAAATTAAATACATCGAATATATTTAATAAATAAATAAATTACATTTCATTAGAGTATATGTTTGCATTTTGAGATCTTAAACATGAAGCTTCAATGTCTAAAAAACAATTCTTAAACAAAAAAATTACACTAATCGCGAATTATATCTACTAAAAATACAAAATATCGATTGTACACGTTTAATTGGTAAAAAAAAAGAATTTTACGTGAATAAATTTTTACAAAAGTTTTCCGATTTGATAAATCTAATATGCGTTTTGCTCGTACATAATGGATAATAAAATATATTGTCTTCGAATCACGATGTTTACACTAATAAATGTATGTATACAAAAAATGGAAGAGCAATCTCGTACTTGAATCGTTTCAATGTACTTCTCTAATAGAATGCAGTAAATATGGTGGAATCAACTACAATAATGGCCAATCAGATCTTTACACTAGTAATTGTAACAGCATCATAACACTTTAAAAGTGTGCTTTTTTATTATTTCTTATAAACATTTGAAGAGAGATTCTCCATTTGTAAATATAACTTCAAAAGATTGAGGTTTCATCTCAACCATATACCACAAATCGTAATTAACGTCATTGATATACGTATATATATCCGTCAAAATTTTTGTTTAAGGAAGTCTCTTAAATTGTATTGATAGACAGCTGTCATCAAACGTATTGCAAAGGCGGTTAAGAACTTTGTGCAGTTCATAAAATTTGAGCACCAATTTTAATACCAATATCAATGACATTATATTGATTTGACATCAGCAGTGTCTTATCACCAAAAGATCATCGAAAAAACGTTTATTACCTACATGTATAATAGAGCATAACGATGTTATCTTTTTTCATTACACTTTTTTTTATCAACAATGACTATATAACTCCCAGTACTTAAAAGTACTTTTGATAATTAAATTACAGTACACGTATCCAGCCTTTAATCCGAAGAATATTGTTGTTTAAAAAAAACAAAGGAAAGAAACAAATTGATAATTGTACAAGTCCGAAGTCGCGTTAATTATTTGGTCCTTTTACACTATTATAGCACTTAAAAACATTAGGAAAGTAAATAATGCCTCTTTTTGGTACCAGTAAAGCAGGCCTACTTTGATTCGGTATCATAACTTCATCTCCCAGAGAACGATGTGTGCGTCGTTACTATTCGGATCCTTGAAAGAGTAACCCGATTTTTGATTCTTCTCTTCCTTCTGCGACCCCACATGCCTCCAATTAACGTAACCTCGGCCTCCCATAAGCGTAAGCACTGTGCGCCTCGGCTGATCCATTTGCGCCGATTTTCCAGCTGTGGGACCGCTTGGTTTCTTTGTCGGTGGCTTTTGTTTGTTCATGGTTCTGTTCTGGTGCATAGGCGTAGACGTGTTGTTGACGTTGTTCGCAAGCATCACTGCCTCTACGCGACCATTTCTACTGGCGGTACTGCTGTTTCGTGACAATTTGCCGGCTTTGAGCGAGAGATTTTCCTCTGAGCCAGAAGACGTGTACAACGAACTGGCATGGGAGTCAACTGACCAATTTGACAGATCAAGAGATCGCGGCCTTGTAATTTTCATCTTGAGTCGACGGTCGAGCGTGCTAACTTTGTTTGGTATGGCGAGTTCAGGGTCGCTCCTCCTCAGCGTTTCGTAGACCGGATCAACGACGGCACCGTTTTCGTTCTCGTAATCCTTGACGTACATAAGTTCACCGTAGAGGCCGTAAACATCGCAGTTCTCACCGGAGCTCTGGGAACTCGACATAGAACTCGACAAATAGCTACCGCCGCAACCTAAGTGAATGAATACAATAAAATGTCATTAATTTTCAATAAAATCAATTGCAGTCAGGTCGAGTTGAAAACGAAAATAATTACCTGATCCCCGAGGTAGTGTTTTGGATCCTCGATATTCATTTTCCTTGCTTCGTTTGCGTCTTAGCACGGGACTGCTGGTGAGCTGTTGCTTGAACTTGAGCAGATTTGCTGAGACGGTGGGCGAGTTCGAGACGTCGAGACTGGCTCTGTCGTTGCGTTGCCTTGGGCCATGACCGTTGTGCTCTGAATCTTTAATTCTCAACTGAACCTGCTCTTCCTCTGGCTCTTCTTCTTTGGCGCAGCCTATGTTGCTCTTGTTATTTTGGATGGCCAGTAAAAAGGTTATTGGTCCAAAGTGTGCGTGATACGAAATGTTGACTCGGCCACTGATGATCGGCACACCTTCAAGTCGTGGCAATGGAATGGTCAAGCTGATACCGACATTGGTGCCAACCCACAGTAGTCCCTTACAAGCCATAAGCGCCGTTACCGTCACCGCTGTTTGATTATTGTTGAGACTATCGCCAGTCGAGCTGTTATTGCTGCCGCCAGACTTGGTTATCCGCAGAACGTTCGATGCGATGTTGATATCTTGAAGATGCTTGAACGTTTCGGTGTGGTAGAGACAGACCGTGCTAGAGTTTTTGAGAGCGACCCAAAGCCCAACACCCGAGTGAGCCATGAGTTTGACGTTTCCGACGTGCTCATGCTGTGCACTGAAGCTCTTGGTGTTTTCACCAGTCATCGCGTTGAGTACCCAAACCTTCTTGCCGCAAGCCGCGTAGACCGATGAGTTTATGGGCATGAGGCACGAGACTGGGTCAGAACCTGGAAAGTTTATTATTATTAGTTAGTGCACATATTCCACGAATCCGTAAGGAAATTTATTTTCTCATTACTACACTCACCTAAAGTAATAACAGATGGCTCTTTGAGATTCCAAGATCCATCGTAAAGCCTTCTAAACATAAGTAGCGATCCAGTACCAAGCGCCACGAACACGTTATCGTAATGGTACTTGATCTGTATGACAGGACCCGAAACTGGATAACTGCCTAGCTCTTCCTGTTTTTCGGGTTCAGCTGCCGCGTAAATGATGATCTTGCGAGAGTCAGTGCCCATCCAAACGAGATCGCTTAGCAAGCTGGGCTGATCGTTGTTCAGACCCTTGACGAACTCGACGGCGGCGACCCGGGTCTCAACGAGATCGAACGACGTGATCTGTTTTAATGAGGTAGCTGAAGCTGTGGTAGACTGACCAAAAACAGTAACGTGGGTGGACACACCGTCGTCCGTGCAGATCCACAGATAGCTCTGATGCCTGCCTCGTCGCCGCGTAGGCCGTGGATTTTGCGTGACGTAGTAACAGCCGCAACGCACCTGTTAACAAAGGACACGATCCATTGGTATCGAATACGCAACGAATTTAATAGAAAGTACAGCGCGATACTTACTTCAGATTGATGTTGCGAGTGATAGACCGGCTGGGATGTGACAAAAAGTGGCATTTTCGTGGACGGTCTATGTTCTTGTTCGGGTACTTCCCAGGATGGCGAATTGTTAGGGTCTAGTGCTAATTGTGCGAGCCTCAGCTCTGTTACCCAGTCTTTCTTAACCAGTGGATTTTCCGTCTGAAACGTGTACATCTGGCCTTGCTTCGTCACCAGTTGTAAGCAGCAACTATCCGCCCAGACCATCTCCTCGTCTTTCGCTTGTATCGACACTTGGATACTGTGTACGATTTGCTTTACCGTTTCCGGGGCCATTCCCTGGAGAGCGAGCATTAAATTAGTATCATGTACGTATGTGACAGTAATATAATACGAGAAAGATGAGGCTCGAGTCGACCTACCTCGTAAGATCCTTTTAGTTGAGATGCCAGATCACTGATCCTCGACATGACCTCGAAATCGTGCATGAGATCGCTCATTTCTACGCAAAGACTGTCGGCTCCCGCTTGGCCGCCTTCGCCGCTTCTATCGGACTTCAAGCTGCCTCCTTTGTTGAGTCCTGCCGTCAGCAATCGACTAAGCGTTGGAGAGGTACTCGTATCCTGTATCTGTAAACATAATAAGGATATTAATTTCTGTGAGCATAGTCTACTTTATCTCTATGGTGTACGCCGCTCACCTCAATATCCGACACCGGGTAGGTCCACTTCAACGTAAGTCGTTCGCTGCCGGAAAAGTCTTCCGCGGACCTCGGCGCGACCGAAACGCAGACGACGAGGTCGTTCAGCAGCAGCAGTCTTCGTCTTTTTGATTTGGTGATCATTCCGTTTTGATTGAATTCCAGCTGCGTGACGTTGTCCTCTCGTATGAGGTAGCGCGAGGAAGAGGAAAGTGGTCGATGCGATAGTTTGCAAGAAACGTGGCGTAACATTTCCTTAAATGCCTGGAACTGCTCTGCTTCCCTCTTCCTCTCGTTGAGCATTTCGGCAAGGCTCTCGAGCTGCGTCAGCGCCAACTGCAGGGACATCCTGTCGTGGTGTCCGTGTGGCGTGTGTTTGAGTAAGTCCTGAAAGAGCAAAATCGATGTAGACACATATAGGGACACAACAAAGTCGTTCTGTTAAAGAAAAAAAGTAAATAAGGAAAACTCACTTGTAAAAACAGTATAAACTGGGGAAACCTCTGAACGGGCTTGACCATCAGTCCGAAGAACGATAGCCTGTCGTGTGACTTGATCTGCTTCATCTTGAAGAAATCGGCTAGAGCAGTCTTGCGTTTGGACTCCTGCTTGGCGAGCTCCATAGCGACGGAGAAATTGTTGATAAATCCACTGTAGATATCGAGAACGATAGCCTTGCTGAAGCTTGCGACGAAGATGTCCCCGAGCTTCTCCTCGTTGTCCCACTTCTTCACGCAGCCGCCGAGGGCAACACGGAAGAGATTGTGACACTGCAGGATCTCGGGTAGCTTGTGGAACAAGGTGGCTATTTTGGACTGGCTCAGGATAGGCGGCGACGACTCTTCCAGGTTCTTTTTGTAGTCGTTGACGAGCCTCTGGAGGGTTGCCACGTAGTTGTTCTCCGACTGGACGATGTCGGCAACGATATAACGGCGCTTGATCTGTTGAGGCGTGAGATTAGGTGGTGCCGGTGGCAACGAGGGCGGCGGTTCTCTCAACCGGTTCTGCGGCATGCACTGGTACTGCATGATTGCGCCGCTCTCCTCCTCGAGCTGTAATTGGAAAAATCAATCGATTATTCATGTGGCTCGATCGAGAGGAAAAATATTACGATGTATGTAATGTGCACATGCCTCGCAGAGCTGGGGCATCAGGGCCTGTTTTATGGGACTCGTGAGTGAGGTCGTTTCGGAGGACGAGTCGCCGACGTCGTACTGGTGCGCGGAGCCGCGTCGCATGCTGAAGAACCTGGCGAGCGAGAGCCTGCTCTGGCCGCTGTGGATCGAGGCGGCATCCGCGAGCGACTCGGCTGGTGTGCCGCTGTTGCCGGAACCTCCGGAGCCTCCGCTGAGACGCATGTTCTGAGCTCGCCACTTGTCGCAGAAGGTACGGGCTTTGTGTAGCGTGTTCCTCAGCTGGTAGTTGCTTCTGGAATTGTCATCGTTATCATCAGTAAATTCGAGTGCAATATGTATTTATTAACTAATGTAAGTGTAAAATTGAAAAATAACGAACTCACTTAATACTGATATTGCTCTTCTCGCTCTCATCATCCGACGACAGGTCATGATCACTAGCCGAGCACCAGGAGTCTTCACTCCTGGCAGACTGACTCGACGTATTGGATCTTGTCGCCTCGAGGGACGGATGGTGAACGTGATGGTGTCTGTTCTGACCTACAGACGTCGACTGCGGTTGTTGTTGCTGTCCCGCTATCGCCGCCTCCATCCTCGTAGCTGTTGCTGCTGTCCCCGGGCCTACGTCGTCCCACGATCTGCACCTTGAACGGGGCTCATCTGTAACACAAGCATCGCAATATATTGCTTCAATTATATACTGTCAATTCAACAAACGATACCGGTATAATTAGACTTTTTCAACTGAGAAATATAGAAAGGAGCTGAATAAATAAAATTTAAAAAAAAAAAAGTACGAACGAGGAGTCGAGCGCGTGGGTCGCGCAAGTGCGACGAACAGGTTTTCCGAGTATATATTAGGCGCCTGAAAGGCCTCCTTTTACGCGAGCGCAGGCTGTCATAATGCAAGCGCGAACTCGCAAATCACATAATATACAATATATGCATTATATACATCACTTTCGATGCAATTCGATCATCGCAACGACGTCCTAATTGATATTATAATATATAAGCCAATGGTACGATTATATACGTGAGAAAAGTTGAAACAATCGCTAGTGTCAAAGAGAAAGCTTGCGCAAGCTTTATTAAGCCGTGTGTAATTATAAAATGGGATCTATGTGTACAAAGAGAGATATACATCGCAAATCTACACGCAGTATACCAACCTATCATTCAATTCAGCAGCGCAGAACCTTATATACACTTTTTCAATATCTCTGCAGATCCTATCGACCTGTCATTATAATTCACACACACACACACACACAGAAACAAAAAAGGAAACTTTATATACACCCGTCGACGTCTCTTAATCTAATCCGCATATATAGGAGTCTCTAGATTTCGCATAGTGTGCGAAAAAAAAAACACATACGTAACCCGCAGACACACATAGACTGCACACGTCTCCCACACACTCTGCTCTCTATCGTAAATTCGTAACGCATGGCCAGAGCTGACTGACGGAAGTTTCTATTTATAAAAGCGGTTTCCGTTTATTGCGACAAGCCGCTACGACCACTGGATGCACGTATAGTATCAAAGGAATAGCGGCACACACGAAATTGCCAGTCGTCGTCGTCGTTGTGATTTTCCGATTAATACAAAAGAGCCGCTAAGAGAGAGAATCGTATACGATGCTGCTGCTGGTGTTGGTTCTGATTCACGATGATTTCCGCTCGAAAACCGGAAGAGATAAGGGATGCCTCAGGATTTCCGGAAATATAACGCTTCTTATTTACCTGTCGATATGACGGTTTAATTATACTGTTATAAATTATATACCAGTATATAATAAAATTGCATCGCGTATCTTTACTGATGGGAGCGTCAGCTGCAGCAGAGACCGGACTACTACTGTGTGTGTGTCTATTGACACTGAACATCCGGAAGGAGAACGAATTAAAAGAATGCGTCTTACGCAATCGAGTTTAATGGGCAATGCGCTCGTTTTAAACTGCGCGCTAAAAGTCTATATAGGAATGTAGAACTAAATCTATATATACACGCACGTTTCTCTATATTTTCTCTATCACACTATACGGTTTATAATTCATTTGAACGGTTACATTAAAGAGGTGTTATACGCCGAATTAAACCGTTATATACGGCGCAATTATAATCGCCGCGAGTTTGATAAATCTGCGGCTGAACCGATTTGAGTTTTGATTATTTTTTTCTTTTTTTTAGAAACAGTTATACTAGAAAGTTGCACTATAGACTACAGAGAGAGAGACAGAGATAATCAATAAAAGTCACACGCGCGCGCAAACCCGTTTTTTACGTAAGTTATGCGCGCATGTTTCACGCCGTAATCAATCTCTCTCTCTCTCTCTCTATGCACATAAATTTTTCCATCAAAATTTGATACTATACGCGCGAAAATTCGTTTGTATATATAACGCACTTATTTATCGCTTCACCGGATCGAGTAAGTAACCAGGGCAGCGTGACACCCTTAAAAGGGCTGGCGGTGTATATACGATCAAGAGAGAGAGAGAGTTTCTCGACACAAAGGGCGAGGTCGCGTGCGGCCTTTTGCAACTGCATCACAGAGAGACTTAACGAGAGTCACGTGTGTGTGTGTACCTCTATTCTTGCGCAATTGCCAAACGCCTTTACACACCCTCTGTATATAGTCTGCGGTCATCGGATATTTTTTTAATTATTTTAAAACCGCATATACACATCAACGGTGTTCTAGGATAAAAAGAGTGTAGCTTATGATGCTAGAACACGATCTCAAGGTCGCAGTATTGCAGCGAGAGTTATAAACACTTCCTAGAAAAATAAACGCGTATGAGTATATATAGCTAGTAGGTAAATAGAGCTTCTGCGAGCACTTGATCTCCGTGACATTCCTATATAAACGAGCTGTAATTGCTCCGTTCGTGTAATCGTCATCGAAGAATATACCGGATAATTGATTGACTGTATTATCGCATTTATTCAAGTATTATTATGTCACACACAAACATCCTCTCCGCGATCTGCTTTCGAATATTAAAATTTGCATTCGCTACTACTCGTGCACAGCATTACATAATATTCGGAGCTTCGTGTCGCGTAACAGCATCAGCGTGTGTGGGTCCGTCGCGTAATATAATTCAATTCATCGAAAATTGCCGACTTGCGAAAGTAGTATGCGCATGTAAAAAGCGACGAGCAGAGGTAAAAATACACATATAATCAAGGCTGCTGCTGCGTTGCGGGGCTCGTTCTTACGCGGCGTTAAACTCACTTTTACCGAGATGATATGTTGATGAGGCTGTGTCGCGGTTTTTATGATGTATATATACGTAGTAGTGAAAAAATAATACACAAGGATTTTTTTTCTTAATGAAGACTGTCTAATACACGATTGCTAGATTGACGGAGAGAAGAAAGTGATATTTTGAAATTGAAATGTTACTCCTTAATCATTTTCTCGCTGAATTGAGTCTTCGAGGATGTATATACCGATAAAATCTCGCGCTTTCTCAAGATAAGCGCGTCGGCTAATAATTATAGATACTCGTCTCAATCGAACATCACAATCACTTCCTCGCGGCGACTCGAACGTGATGCAGAATAATTATCCGCACCTCAGTGTCAACCACCGCGTGATTACTGAGAACCTATTCGCTTTATCATCAAATGCGTATATATTATTATACAAAAAGTCGTATGTATAATAAGAAAAATCTCGGCCGCCGCTGTAAGAAAAACAAAAGACTCTCCGAAAGAATTCTCCGCACCTCATTGTCAACCGCACGTGAATACATACTAATACTGAGAACCTACTCGTTTATATTATCAAATGCGCGCATGTATTATACAAAAGTCGTATATATAATAATAAGAAAAATCTCGGACGCCAGTGAGAAAAACAAAAGACTCCTCGAAGAAGAAGAAGAATTTCGTCTTTCAACTGCAGCAGCATAATGCAGCTGCGCGTGTGAGTATGTAGGTAATTCTGGTCAGTATGTATACACAGATACTATATATATATATATGCGTGTGCGCAGAGGGAGAGTACGTGTGGAGGAAGAAAAGTGCAGATTGAGCGTTCGCGGCACGTAGAGCTGCCGCCGTCGACTCCGACGCTGCTGCTGCTGCTGTGGATGACGAAGAGAACGTGGTCGGCATTATTATTATAACGCTGCAGACGTCCAGCAGCAGCTAACTAACGAGAACTTTGCTGCAGTAGAGATGATGATCGTAATGATGATGCTATAGGAGAAGTAGGTGCCAGCGTTGAATTTTTTTTTTTTGTTTAAAGACAGAAGAAGAAAATATAATATTCGAGACGTCGCAGTGAAAGAACGTGGTTGTCAACGACCTTCTTTAAAAAAAAGACTGCAGAATAACGCGTGTGTTGTATTGTATTTCGTCGTGGGAAAACGTGGCGGGAGAGTCACACTCGTCGGGTCATAATTGCAGTCTCGTTGCGCATCGAGAGTCGACAGACTGTATATAGTACACGTCTAGCTCTTTATAGTCTGCCAGTCGGTTTATTGGCACGGATTTGATAGACCAATTGATTTGATACAGTATATACAAGACTATACTTATACACATCGCATCTGAAGATCGATTGGTTGATACGAGCGTCGTGTGAAAAGACATTTTGAAGAATAACCGAGTGAGACACACACCGAGTATCTATCAAGAAATTTAATTCGACTGTATACTACCCTCAAGAGAGAGATAGATTCTCAACAAAAGTTTCGCCAAAGTTTCTCAACTTCTCTCTCTCTCCCGAGCAATTTAACTTGATTAAACTAAAGCAAGCCGCTCTTCTTTTCCCTCATCTCCCTTGAAACTTGCATAATTTTAATTATTCCATCACGCACGCGCTATATAGAAGAGCGCTGCAGTTTTGCGGTATAGTAGCGGCGACCCAAATATACATACATGTGCAGCAGTATATACATATACATCTATGTTAGTTTCTCGCATCATTGCAGCCGATAAACAGCGCGTCGTCGATCCGACGACAGCAGCAGCACTTTTCCTTTTGTCCGCAACGAGCCACCGTCGAGTAGACACAGCACACATACAGAAAGGGAGAGTAGCAGGATTGCACTTTTCACTTTCCCTATATGCATGTGCGCGCCGCTCTGAATGCCACCGTTTATTTTCGTGTATCTGCGTTTCAAGGCTATTCCGGATAGCTCTCTGCTATGCGACGTTATTTTTTTTTTTTTTTTTAATTTTCGCAAGCGAGATCGACTCGAAATAGAGCCGAGAGAATTTCTGGAGACCAGTCTCTTTGTCGCTTGTGTCTCTGTGTGTATTTACACGCACCTGCGCCCTGTTTCCTTTTATCGAAAGGTGTCTATCCGCATTCTTCTGATGTGTGTTATATGTGAGAATGACAGTGTGTATAATGAGTAATCTCGTGGGATATGTTATTATGTGAAAAAAAGTGCTGAATTCGAGACAAAAGAGAAAGCTGAGAGTTATTTGTATTAAAGTATCAGTCGCGCGATATTATAAAATTAAAGAATTATACGCGGTATATACACAGCAGCAGCAGCAGCGAGTATAATAAGCCTGAATTTTATTTGGAAAGTTTTAACCGCCTGATTAAACGAGACGAAGCTTTAATTTTCGAGACGGCGTATACAGTATATACTAAGAGAGAGAAGGAAAAAAAACGTCTCGATGACCTTCCGCTGATGACTGGTTTTCCAGCAGCAACTCTTTGTAAGTGTTATGCGCACAAACTCGTGGTAATCGATTCGCGTGCGGTGATTAAAAGAATGCGCTCGCGCGTATACAAAGCTATTTTTTTTCTCTCTGTCTCAATACAGAGACTGAAATTAGTACGACACTCGTCGTCGCCGCGATACTGACCCACTTGTTTCTATGGCGAGTCAACGACGACGATTGACGTTACAGATATCGACGTATGAGCAGCACTGAAGAGTACGAGTATTTTTGCAAAAAAAAAAAAAGGACGAATGTCGATTGGCCTACTCTACATAATTCATCATTATGACGGTTATAGTTTTATACACATAGAAAAGACAAAGCTTTTTAGAAAAGAGTCTGCAACAGACATGCGCAAAAAAGTCAAAGAAGAAGTTTTATTAGCAGTCGGGCTGCACAGATGTGCGTGCGTACACACGAGGCTTCGCAAAAGAGTGTCGGCGTCGGCAATAAAGAGAAGAACGGAAGGGACACGATGGGGTCGACACGTCCATTGGCCGGCCAACTTATCCGTTTCCGGTTCTCTCTCTCTCTCTCTCACTTGTAGAGGCGCAGAGCAGTATATGTATACGCGCGTGAATTACCAGCAGCAGCAGTGATGGTCTCTTGGGAACACATCATCAGAGACTTTATACTACTTACTGCACACACATGGGGCTGATGATGACGAGGACAACGAGCTTGATGTGCTTCATTCATTGGCGTTTCTGCTCGGGTATACGAATTATTATTTTTTTTTTTTATATCAAAAAAAGAAACTGTGTAGTCTACAATCCTTTTATAATATAGAGAGAATCACTCAATTAAAGTCAAGAGAAATATATAGAGTGACTATATAGACTCGGGAACTTGAAAACTTCAAGATCAAGACAAACGAAAGGCGAACTTTCGCTCCGCTATATATAAGCAAACTTTCGCATCCCTGCAGCAACGTCGAAGAGAGCAGGCTAGCATTATTTTTCGTTGCCTGCATCAGCTCAAGCGGGAGAGATTTATTTATTCCAAGCTTGAGCTCCCGCGGAGAATCGCTTGCCAAAACAAGATAAATAAGAGCCGGCGACGACCGATGCATACACTAGAACCAAGGCCGGCGTCTCTCTGTATAGACACTTCTTGATGGATTCCGTTGAGTTTATATACCGATCGACACTGATGTCTATTAATTTTTCAAAATATCAAAAATCTTCATACTTTTACTTCCTATATACACACGTCGAGATTTCAGAAGACAAGTGTCAACCAGCCCACAAAAAAAAGACGTCTCGAGAAATGTACACATTACACGTCGTCGGGTGATGTGCTTTCTCAAGTTCCCGAGTAAATATTGCGCGAAAAGGTTCGTACAATTTTTACAGAGTCGGACACTGAATGAAAATCGTCACCCGTGGTACGCTCTGTAATATGGGAAAGCGATAAGCGAGGTCTTCACAAAAAGCATCGCAAACACGAGATGTCGCGTGTGTTTGCTTGGCTTCTTAGAGCGTCGATGCTAAAAAAATCTCAGTGTTTGCTCGCGAGACGATTATAACGAGGTATATATAGGTGTATTTTTGCGTTGTTGTCGAGAGGTGAGGATAAATTTTAATTAATCACGCGCGCGAACTTGACCTGCCGAGAGAAATTCGAGCGGATAAAAAGGAATATATAGGTACGCATTGGGCTTAATTGCCGTGAGCTATAAGGTTACATAAAGTGACTGTTGTGTTAATGAAGTTTTCTTCTCATTTTTTTTTTTACAAAATTTGCGCGCGAAAAAATATCGAGAGAGATAAGCATCGCGCTTAAATCGGTCGTTTGTATTATGTCATCATCGTCTGCTGCAGCGCAGCGATTGCAGGAAGAGCGATTAAAAGCGTTACAAGGCCGAGGCGCGGAAAAAAAGGAGCGCTCTCTGATGATGCCGCCTCCGGCAGACGCATGTACGCGCCGAGAGGAAAATTGCCCGCCGCGCGGAAAATTTCGCAGCAACGCGCGGCTTTTAATTAATTTCGTTCTTTTCTCTCTGTGTGACTGAAAGGAATTTTAATTGAATGTTTATGTACGTGGGTGTCCCTTTGTGCGTTTATTTTTTTTTTTCGCGAGATTCTTGGAAATTGTCGTTAAACTCGAGAGAATTTGATGTTTTGGCGAGTAGTTTATGAATATTTGTAACAGGAAGAAGAGCAGCGGAACAAAAGGCGCATCTGTAGATACGCATTGAAAAATGTGCGGGATCGAAGGCAAAAGAGATTCATAGGCCTATATGAAAGAGAGGCGTATACACGCGGTACACAAAGATCCGAAGTCGCGATATATATCTAACAGAGAGAGAGAGAGAGAGAAAGAGAGAGAGAGCCGCCCGCTGCTGTGATGCATAAAAGGTGAAACCCAGCTGCCGACGCTCCGAGCGAATCATCGTCGACTTGTGGCAGCCCGCAGTGGTCCATTAAAAACATACTGTCTCTCTCTCTCTCTCTCCCTCAACAATCTTCTTCTCCTCTTCTTTTTTTCTTTTTAAATATAATATTGACGGTTGGCAAATATCAGGACTATTTTTAGCGAAAAATAAAAGAGACACGTGTGCGTTATAATTCGAGGACGAAAGCTTGTATAGATATACAGTCGAGGTTGCGATCTTTACCTATATAGAATCCGAGCCTCCCGCAGTCTCGTGGATATATGTGTGTATATATATATAGAGTGCAACTAGTCAATCCCAGTCATCGCATCGTTCCACTTTATCGCAAATCACCGACACTTTAGAAACACACAACTCTGCGCGCACTGGTGCCACGCTGTCTCACCACTGGATCTTCAGCACAGGCACATACTGTTAAATACTGCTGCGGAATGGAAGATTACTCTGCACTTTCGACATCCCGTCGTCTTCACAATAATAAGAAGAAAAAAATTGATGCTGTTATTGAAATTGCACTACATTCCACTGATGCGATAACAGAGAGAGAGAGAGAGACGATGCAAAGGCCAGTGCTGATATTACACGAGAAAGAATAATAAAACTTGTTTTGATCCAAAGACACAAAGACGCTCAGTGTGTATAGTATAGCGGAAAATCTCGCGCGATCTTGGACTCCGAGCGCGCGATAAATCGATTTGAAAATTGCAGGCTCGATCAGTGGCGGTAGATAACTCCCGGTCTCTCTGTGTTGTTCCTTATTGTCGGCTGCTACTGCTCCAGGGGAAGAGTCTGTGCTTATCTTACGGACGATCGAAACTTTCGGCGCTCCACTTTACTCCAAACGGTTATTGTTATACTCGCCGCTAGAGACTTCTTATCATGTATCCTCACGAGTCACTGAACCACACTATTATATACACACACACACACATATACACTTTTCCGCGAAGGAATATGAATCGGTAAAACACTCTTCCTTGTTTGAATTTTTCCGCGAAGAACCGCGCGAGAACCACCGGCTCGGAGCACACGACCGATACTACTGAACTGCTGCTGCTGCTGTGCGTCTACAGAACCGGCCACTATACTACTCTCTGCGCGCGCATACGTCGTTCTACCCACACCTTACCGCCGGCGAAACGCCTCCGCTTTTATAGCTGCAGTGAGTTGCGAGGATCCTTGCAGCTGCTTATCGATGTTTTCTGTGTTATGTGTGAGTTTTTTTTCTTTTGCTGCTTATGGTTTTTGGAAAAATCAGTCAGCCTGTGGTGTATTAAGTGGTGTTTCACCCTATTACGGTTATTAGGGATGATGATGATGATGATGCGGGCGTAATAAGCCCGCATTAATCCTCGAACTATATATACAGCCCAGATAAGATACAGATCTCTCTTTTAAGAAGGTTCTATTTTTTACTCGTTAATAGGAGTTAGCTAGACACCGCAAAAATTATTTATCCATCAGTATAACATAATAGTCGTCCACCTGTTGCTCGAAAAAGAAGAAAAAAAAAACCAGTGAAATCGTCTCTACTGCAGATCGAAACGATCCGTTAACCGCTTGAAACAATGAGCTTCGTTTAAAGTCCCCCGTCACGCGAGCGTGGATAAAGTCTTTTTCTCTTCTTCTTCTTCTTCTTTCCGACGTGTGTGCATGTGCCTCTCGCTTATAGACGACAAAAAACGAGGAGACTTATAATACTCGCGCAAGTTCAGGTCGTCGAGCCACTTATCATTTTCTGCAGCGTCATTTTCATCTGCTGCTACTGCTATACAAGTTTCGCTCGGATATATATAATACAGATCGCGATTTAGATACATATATGCACCACACACACTACCTGCAGACACCGCGCGCTGCAATATTTATGCTAATGCTGTTTTTTCACTGGTTAATGCTATTATCCCGTCCGCGTTTGCGTTACAAAAATATTTATATTTACCCTCGATTAACACCTACTTCGACGCCTGACGTGTATATACTTTCGTGCGTTCTTTACGATTTCCGTTGTAAGTATGTTGTAAAATAAATTCTTTTCTCTTAAAGGAAGGAGAGATACACATAAAAGATTGTTTACATAACCGGAGCAGACTGCTACTGCAGTTGACAGCTATCCGAGAGTTCGTTGGTGAAAAGATTTTAATTTCCAGTCGTTAAGCGCTTGGTTTTATATCCATTCTCTCTTTCTCAGATCGAACAAACGTCTCGGAGACACGAAACTCCGCGAATTTCATACCTGTTCGCGCCGACGATACTATCTAATTAATAGCTCTCTGCAGCTCTATACGCAAATTTCGCAGGTGTTAACGATAGTACAAAAGAATTCGTATTTTTTTCAACTTCACGAAGAGAAAGTTTCAACTATACGCTGTTTATGATACTGTGTACCAAGAATTTGATCCAGATATGAGAGAATAGAGAGGGAACGAGGAGGTGCATATAAGCGACTTAGTATATACGTTGCCAGGATGCGCTACACCCACGTATATATATAGGAAAAAGCTTGAGCCACCCACGCAGTCGAGTAGTCTATAGGCGATTGAAATTTTCTCTCGAATGTCAAGTGACTCATTACTATTATGTCTCGGTGAATGCATTGCGTGAAGATAGCGACTACTGGCTATATGCATACTTATCTCATCGCTGTCTCCTCAAGCAATAATCGAGACTATACGACTGTTTTTCTCTGTATTACCAAACCATCAAAGATTTTCGAGTACTCGATTCGTTTCTTTGCGATCGATAGTTTCAATTTTTTTTTCAATTTTTAATATACATATACAGCCGATCGTTTATCGGCACAAAAGCGAAGGAAACAAACGCACGAGATAAACAATCAGGAAAAGAAGCATTGACTGCAGAAGAAGAAGAAGAAGCTCGCCATACGCGCATACGATGACTCAAAAGAAAAGACGTAAACAGTCGCTGATTTATGCATGAAAAGACTGTGCGTCTAAAAAACACACTGCGCAGAGCTTTACGTATATACGCCTGACACAAGAAGACAATGCTTACGAAATATCCAGTGTATACGTTTGAATGAGAGGAGGAGTACATATATATACACACATCAGACCTACTACTGCAGTGATTCACTCGAAAGAAAGGATTTCAGAAAGCCGACGCGGAAAGTTGAAAAACCGTTTTATTTCGAGAGAGTACGTGTATGCTTTCGCTGTGTGAGAGATCGGGACGAGCGATTGCCTGCGCACTGTCCGAATTCTCTGTTTTTTTCTTCTTCCTTCTTTGTTTTACTTATTATGTTATATATATGCTCCTTATCGCGCTCGTATTATACGATTTCCGGGCCTTTTTTTCTCAGTCACTTGCTTTAATTGGACGAATCAGCCATTGATCCAACTGTTTATCGTAAACAATGCGCAATAAAACAATTTTATAAGACACGCGCAGGAGAATGAATTATAAGATTCGCGCTTTCTCCCCTAAAATTAATTCCGTAGCGTGTATAAAAAAAAATTTCAAAAAATGTATATCATCTGTGTGACCGGAAACGGTACAGAACCGATCCGGCGCATAATGAGTGATATCTTACTCTTCGAGATCACTTTAGCATTTACCAGACATGGTTGTAATCTGGTAAATGACTCTAGTCTCGTCTTGGACGCGTGAAAAAAACTTTTAAATAATTATTGTTAAAAATTTTTCGACCCGTCCGAGATTCGAACCCGAGGCTCCGGGGCGCCAGGCAAGAAGCTAGCCGACCGAGCCAAAGCAGTCCCCTTCGGTTATCCTACGCTGTGCTCGTGTAGCTTATACGTATATATATATTCCAGTCGAGCTGCTGTTATATAGTGTCGGGTTCTGCTCGCCAGAGGGAGAGGGGCTGAGCTGGTACGATATAATGTGTGTGCGGCCCATGTAGGCCTCTGAGTTTAAAATTCTTTCTATTGCTGCTTTTCTTTTCAACGATTCTCGAACAATTAGTTATTTTTCTCCTTTTTGTAAATACCTTGGAATGTCTCAAATTCATAATTCTCCCTGAACGATCGGTACTGAAACTTACCTGAAACAGAAAGAAAAAAAGTGCGTTAGTCAAGCAACCCAAAATAACTCGATTATAAAATTAAACCTGCTCCGATAACCGCAAAAACATTTACACACACACAAGCCAAACTCTGTTTTTCCGTCTCTCTCTTCCCATAGTCGCAGTCTAGAGAGAGAGAGCACAACAAAGAGTCTCGCAGCAGCAGCAGCAGCAGCAGAGAGTCGACCTCGTGTCGGGCATATCTCGACTCTCGGGTTTTATTTTAAGCTGCAGCAGCGCAAGCCGTAGGTACAGCAGCTTACGGCCCTTGGCGAGAGTCTTCTATACTCGCTCGCTCGCTTTATCTCGCGCTAGCTGCTTACTGCAGTAAATAGAAGGAGCGAGCAAACGGTAAAACGGCTGCAGCAGCTATGAGTCGCTTCTCTCTCTCTCTCTCCCTTCGTGTGAGCTCTGCTGCTGCTGCTGCTGCTGCTGTGGCTTTACGAGCTGTGTGTATATGTATATGGAGAGATAAAACGATCTCTCTGTGGTTAGCCCCGATTACGCTTTTTCGTACACGACAATAATACTCTGGATTGTTTTGACCTTTGTAAAATTGTAAACTTTTGGGTGGACTGTCTCAACTTCCAATTGGAGCAAGATTATACTGGATATTCTAATCGAACTGTATACTACATCCTCGTGGTCTTAATGAGCATCAGAGGGATCGCATTTTGTAGGAGATTAAAGAAGGAGGGAGCTGAGAGAGAGAATCAGCTCGATTACCAACGCGATCATTATCTAATAAGTACTGCACAGACCGCCGCTATATAACCGCCCTTTATCGGCGTCGCGATTCTCACGCACTGCTCGCACGACTGGCTCTTTTGTCTCTCTCTCTCTCTCTCTGCAGCAGCAGAGCCTATTGAGAACGCTATTTTTATTGCCGATAAATAATTTAGACAACGCTAAAACGTCTATTGCGTAGTATATGTATTATATCATTATATGCAGAGAGTATTAAATGCTCGGAATAACTCTGCAAATATACAAAGAATATTTAACGAGTTCATTATATTCGCTGTAGCGAAATATCTCCAATAATAACCAGCCGAAGGCAGACACCATAATGTAACTTGTATCTATATGACCAGAAATATACAAGTAAATCATATAGACTAAACCTTGCCCAACTCTCTTGCCATATACAGAGGGCAAAGCCGCGTTATAACGAATACGTCAGTCACAAGTGCATCGGTGTCAATGGCGCCGCGCAGCACAAAGCTCCGCCGCAAAGTTGAGTCTCTTCTATATATACAGAATATTATCTATACACAATGAGATTCGCGGGAAGTCGCCCGCAGCCGGAAATATATAAGTACACACGCGACTGTCGGTATTAACATGTATGTATACCGATACACGTCAGAGTAGCCGAACTACTTAAACTTTGGTATAATGAAGCTTCTCGTTTATATAAGGATTTGATGCAGTGCGGAAGCTTATATATAGCACACGCATCAGATGAGCTGGAAAATCCTTGAACGATAAATAAATTAAAAAAAAAAAAAAAAAACGACGGTGCAATCGCTGAATTGTAAATTTATATGTATACGCGTCCGATCTAGAGACTTATTTATCTGACACAGATACCGAGAGAGACTCTGATTGATCGATGTTAGAGGACGCCTGGAATTTAAAGCTTTTTGTTGCAAACCGAGCGACGACTTATTGAAAAATCTCGGTTATACCAGGTGTGTGTGTGTGTGTGACTGACATCAGTAAAGGGCGCGATTCAAATACATGTTATATCTACTGCACGCGCCTCTGTAATATCTTCCTCTTTCAAGGCCTTTTTCCAGGAACGTGTACCTCAAACACACACGGAGAGACATAAAGATCGTTCACAGTGAAGTATTAAAATTTTTTTTTTGGACGAGGGCCTTTGCAGCCGGCGCACACGTGCCTCGCAAATGTGAGCAGTGCCTTGTGGGCCTACGCAAACAAAAGGACAGAGGAGGAGGAGGCAGGTGCAACTTGCGGACACGCGTCTGCCGCCTGCGCTGTGCTTCTCTCTCGAGAGACACACACCTTTCGTATATACGCAGGGATTTCTCTATGTACTTTCTAAAAGACTTTTGATTGCGTTGTTTATCCAGAAAGAGGAGATATCTTGTTAACAATAATTCGCGGTGTGTTTTTCAAACAAACCGTTGCGTAGGAATCATATATTTTCACGGGAATAAGGATTATTTATTATTTTACCCCTCGCACGAGTCTGATGCCTGTGTTTACCGAGATTTTCAGGAACCGAGACTACTAGTGAATGATAATTATATCATCGCGAAGTTATCATAGTAGGAACGAGTATTGCGCAATGTACCTTAAAGAAAGACTTGTACTACAATCAGTTCGCTCTCTTTTTCTGACACAATATCGTATTATATACACAAGCGGAGCGATTAGTCGCATAAAGCACGGAATCAGTCGCAGCTGCAGACAGACACGCGAGAGACTGGTTACGTGCGATTGGTGTATATATGTACACGTACAACAAGCCAATCGAGAGGAATTTCAAGAGAGAGAGTATATTTATGGGGCGACGATATTAAATTATACGCGTCGATATAAAACTCCCACGCGGAAAACTGCAGCAACCTGTCCGACCGGATCGAAATTAAGCCAGGCAACGATTCTCGAGGGTGCAGTTATGTATTCGATTTCGATGGAATTCGCCTCGTGTATATATGCATATGACTACAGTTTAATTCGTTCGATTTATAATAGTACCTATACTATTTTTTTTTTTTTTTTTGGCGCGGAGCCAAGGAGGCGTTACATATATGTCAAAAACATCAAGAGTCTAATTAACCACGTGAGTAAGAGACTCCCTATCAATCGAGAGACACAAGTCATGCTTGCCAAAGGAATTTCGCTAAACGATGTGATCGAGAAAGAAAAAATTCGTTTGTTCGCGAACGGTATATAAATCACGCACTGCACGCGGAAATTGAATTTTTTTTCCTCTCCATCATACGCCCATTGGATATACATACTTGGAAAAGTAAAAACACAGTCGCTGCATTTGTATAAATTAATGCGATTTGCATTCGCTCAATGCGCTCATTATGTGCAAAGCAGCAGCAGCAGCTCTCGTTCAATTATTGTCAGCGATGCGTGTATTGGAAAAAATACATCGGGATGATGAATAAAAAAAAAAAGAAGAAGGGAATATTCAAGATCTATACAAATATTGACGCTATGTCGCGTGACGCAAGAACGGCGAGTCAGAAAAATCTGCGTCCACTCGAACGAGTCTGATGTACAGCCGCAGCGCAGTTGCTCAACACAACCTGCATCACATGCGCGAGTTTTACGCGTAAAATGTGGAAAAAATGCATCAGAGTTTAACCTTGAAGCGAATATATACTCGAATGAATCCATTAATAATCGTGCAGTGTATTATAACTCTGATATTATACAAGTAGGTATAGTATACGAGGGGGAGAACGAAGATGCAGATAATAAAGTCGGTTTGTAACGGCTGAGAGTTGGCAGTGTGCCCCAGATCGTCGACTTTTTCGGCGTAATTTTCGAGCTTAAAATTTACGAGCCCTGACGTGAAATGCTCTCTCTGTGTGTGTCTGTTTCATGAATGAACGTATTAGCCTACATAACACATTGATTCTATTAAACAGGAAAATCGATTTTGAAATTTTCAAACATCAGAGCTATTTGTCTTTTTATAACATCGTAGTAGTAGGACGGTATTTCAAATCGGGTTTCTGACTCAAGCTTTGCGCGTTAGAGAGACAGCATTAGCAAATATTTGTACACGCTCGAGCTAAAATTAGCTGCTGATCTTATCTCTCCGGCTCTAGGATCAAACGTCGAGATTTGTGACGATGTTGTTGCTCTAGCCTTAAACTTGAGCTTCTCGAGATTTAAAGCTCCTGCCGGAACGAAAAGACACATACACACATACAATCTTATATGTATATTCCAAGAAACATTAACGAAAAATTCCCGTCTTTCTCAATATAACGATAATAAAAAAAGCTGTATATAGAATACATAGTAGATTACGAGCTGCACGTGGTCCATTGACAAGCTTGGCTGCTTATGCGTGGGCGAAGCTCGTGCTGTCGGAACGAATTTATTCGCCTCTCGCGCTCGGCGCTTGAACTATATATATACACATTGAGCAACAATAATTGGTAATATTATATCACTCTTTCTCGGGCGCGAACGCTTGAGCAGGAGTTAATTGGACCGATGACCAACGCATTAGTGCGCGTTATACGATTTCGAGGGAGAAACTATAATATATATATATGACGCTGTATGTGTAATATATGTGGCTAGATTAGCCGGGAGAGATAAGGATTATAAGTTTTGCGCGCTCGCGGGAAAATTTTGCATTTTCTGCCTGGATTTATGGAGCCGATAAATTCTGCTGTCTCGTGCCGTTTGTTATGTGCGTGTCCGATGCTTGATTTTGTAATATTCTCTCTCTCTCTCCTATATAGCTGTTATAGAGCTAGGCTCTTTTTGCGTATTATTTATTTTTCCGTTTTGCGAACAATGCCTGCGGGGGGTCGTGTGTCTTGCTGGCTTGATGAATTATGCTGTGAGTAGTGCTGTATGTCGGAAGAAGTTGATTTTTTTTTCTAAACCTATACGTTTCTGGGTCAATGAGTGGCTGAAAGACAGTTGGACTGAATTAGTTGCTATTTTTGAGAGAAAAGAAGATGAAAACGTTATGGATAATATACCTACAGTATCGGCTAAAGGATAATAAAAAGACGCAGTGATGATAGAAAACTGTTGTACCGACTATGTGTATACTTATTCCATGACTCATTCTCCCGTTCATTCAATAGATTCATTGAAAGAACCTTATAATACATACGCACCAATAGCAGCTTCTACTCAAAAGCACCGCCAACTATCTACCCTATACAAAACGTCAGCAGTCAAATTAAACGAATTCAAGATAAAACCGCGGTCACCAAAAAGAGGAAAAGAAATAAAAGAAAAAAGCACAAGTATATCAGTGAGCTGTTTAGCAACAAGTGCAGTCCTGCTCTTCTCTCTCGCGCCATGTTGGTCGCCGCGCTATACTGCAGCTTTCATTGCAAAATCAAAGAGTGGCGGCGCGATAATCCATAGCGATTACAGGTGGAACCAGAAAAAGTGGTCAGTTATACGACGACGACGAAAAAAAAAGAAAAGAAATGATAGACGCTCGTCCTTGAAACGCCGCAGCAGATCCCATAGCTGCCGGTAAATTTGAGAAAAAAAAATCATCATCGAGTCCGTTAAAGCATCAGTGGTGATGGTGGTGGTGGTGGTGGTCGTTGCGGTTGGCGTTGCGTTGCATGATTCACGATTGATTCTTTCTCTGTCTTTCTCTAGCCGCAAGCCATCTCTCTCTCTCTCTCTAGCGATGATTCAAGCGCGGCGCTCGCAACACACTCCTTTTTTTTCGCGCGCTGCCTCTTTTCGCGTATCTTTCGCCTTACGAAATAACGTCTGTTCAATTAGAATCTTCGCGTTGAGAGCAGGGCAGTGTATAGTTTGTGTGGAAGGACACGAGTTTTCGAGTCAGTGAACCCCCTTCAGTGCTCTCTGCGCTTACTCAGCGTATCTGAAGTATGCATGTATGTCTGTGTGACCGTAGCGGCTCTTTGGAGATAAGAGTATATTATGAGGTGGTATGTGCGGGTGAAAGGGTGGGAGAGTATAGTCCGCGAGACCCAAAGAGGAGTAAAAGTGTTATTGCAGATTTAGCTGGGGTATATATAGGAATGCCATACTTCCGCCGCAGTGCGTGAGTCACATTTGTATCGATAATTTTATTTTGTTGTTATACTTCAAGCGATTCGTCATATATAATAAAATTTCTTCAAATAATGCTCCGAGAGAGCGAGAATTTCCCTGTTGAGCGTCTCAGTAAAGAAAACACAAATTCAGTTAGTCAAGAGAGAGAGAGAGACTGCGTTTGAGAGCCGGTCGTTGATTTCATGAATAAATCCACGAGGCGGAACGCAAATCAAACAATAGTTGTTTACTTTCCTCGGCTGGCCCGTTCCACGCGCAGTAGTATATATATACATATACATACATATGAGGATGCTTTCATAAAAGCCGCCCAGCCACGGCCCTGTTTTACATTAATCGATCCTCGAACTCGACTTGTGCGGCTCTCGACAAAGAATTCCTTCTCTCCGACAATAGTATATGCATGTGCTGCAGTCTCATGACACGTATATATATAGAAAAAAAAGTCCAGTTATCCGGAATTGAATTTACTACCGCGGATCAGCTTTTATTAGAATATAGGTGTATAATATATAAACGCAGATTTATATTTCAATATTTTTCTCTCCGCTCAATAAACGCGCACTCGTTATAATAATTCTCGAGTCAATTCGAAGATTAAAGCATAGTAGGCCGAAAGAGTCAGATCACATGTACCGCCGGCCGCCGGGTTCATATAGTATATACATCGTAACGCGAAAGCAGACGACGCACATGTCTGAGCGGTAATTAAAAACGAGGACAATACAATTAATCGACGGACGAGCTATATGGAGTGTATAACAGTATGCAGTAGCCGGTATATATTGTAGCAACGCAGCGGCCTTCGGCTTTCCGGAAGTCCCTTGTAAAAGCTGTATATAGTATGGATCGGTATTTACACTTTACCCGCAGGATGTGACGATTTTTCGATATTATAGTTTCAGTACTTAATAAATTATTTCCAATCTCGTGGGCAGAAATTTCCAACTTATTGTGTGTGGCAAAAAGTCTTAGCAAATCGAAAACTTTTTTTTGCAAAAACCACTTTGCCAAATTACAACACAATATCCACACACATAAATGAATTATTCATGTGCCTAAGATGAGAACTCCTTTCTTCTCTCTCTCTCTCTCCTTACGATTCTTCGCTCCTTTTCATTGCCATACACAGAGAAAGAGCAGCGCGTGAGTTCGCACATGTGCGAAACGTCGGCTTTTATTTTCGACGACGAAACACACATGAGAGTCCCGTTCGCGCACTCGGGGGTGACGCAAAATATTACCTCAGTATATAGTATATACTCGCGAGCTTCCATACAGAGAAAGAAGTTTCTCTCTCCGAAGCAGCGGCAGCAGCAGCAGCAGCGAGTTTCATTAGGAAGATCGTAAAAGACGTATATACAACACAGAGAGACGACGACGAGGGCAAAAGCTATTTTTGATTTCGTTTGTATGCAGCAGCAGCAGCAGCGTGTGGGACGGAACGAAGTTAATTTGTACGGGCTGCAACGATTAGACCGTGAAAAGCACGCTCATTCATTGTGACGCCGGTTATATTATTCGAAAGCGTCATTTCGGAGAGCGAGTTTAATTTTCAGCGGTTGGAAATATATAATAACACTTTCGAGAGACGACACCTGCTAAATGCCCGGAATATTATACAATACAGTAAAAGTGTCGTTATCTGCATGCAAAATCTAGATCCTCTTTTTTGCCATCGAGAGAATGAGTCATGCGATTGGCTCGTATATATGCGCGGCGTCGGATCCATTAACCCGCTCACAGCAGCGTTACAGAATTCCTATGTGGTGCACATCACAGAAAACGGCAGAAAGAAGAGCCTTTGGAATTTTCAAATGCTCACGGATCTGGCCGACTATTTATATATATAAACGAGGAGTAGTACAGAGTCGATAGAGCATCGACACCTGTTTCCAGAGAAAGAGACTTTCGCAAATCGAGTACTGCTATACTGTTGTTAAACAGGATCGGGGGAGAAAATAGAGAGAACGGTATATACGTGCAGTGATGATGCTGGTTCTCGATAGAATCGTAGCAATTATAGACTGGTAGCAAAAAGCTAAGGTATTGGATTAATTAGACGACAGTCACTCGATATTGTAGCCAGTGTATTTTCTGTATATATATATATATATAGAGATTGCGATTAAACCGTATATGTATACATTCACGCACGACATGCTTTCGATGTGAAGATAAAGAAAATCGAAGAGCAAGCTGCAACGACGATGTTTGTTTATTTGGGTTAGCGAAATCGCATTTTCGTAAGCCAGCGATTTTAGATAAATTATTTTTCTAACATACATTTATACCCGGAATTTAAGAGTATATATCCGAAAAGCCACGGCATTTTCGAGAATTCAAACACAGAATTGTGCTTAAATTAATTCGTCGAACTCGTCACGTCCAACTGCACGTGCAGTCGATGTGTATTTTCTTTTTTTTTTCGCTGGCAAGTGAACCATGCCTGATTTTCATGTGACCCAAGGTAAGCCAAACGCGGCGACCCTAAAAATAATCGCTGTTGCTCCGCAACGAAACAACAGTAGTGTGAGGCTATAGCTACAATTAGTCGATGACTCGATCGCTGTTCTATACGCTACATCGATTTTGGAGTCGCTTATATATACACGAGCAAGCATCCGACTGTATGAAATTTCCCTTTTTTCCAATACAGAGACTTATTCGATTTCACTTTCATGGGTTAAACGAATGTCACACGTTCAACACACCGCAAAAGAGAACGACGTTAACAACTGTATAGACCCGAGTATTTCCGGTGTGTAGCTTTGGCGAAATTAGAATTTCGACTGCGTACATTAGTCGCACTCAATTGCTCTTCTCGCGAGAGTATATGTAGCATCAGAGGTCGAGAGGCGCTTAATTAGCCGCGTATGTACGAGCGAACGATGATGACGATAGTTACGATGCAGTATACATGTGCTGTGTATGCAGTTCTACCCCAATTGATTTTAATAAAAATTCGCGCGAACAATTAAGCGCTCGCACACGAACTCAATTTCTTGATACACTTTTATACTCCAACGTTTTTTTTTTTTTTTTTTTTGTTTGTTTATACTTTAGTGCTCGTGTTCGAAGATTATATAGCTTCTCTCATACTCTCAAGAGAAATGCAAATCAGCTTTCAATTCAATCAAAGCGCGAAGGTATATATACACATACACTACCGGAAATTAGAAAAATGACTCGCGAGTAAATATACTTGCGCGCGCTTACTTTAGAAAGTGAAAAAATGACGAAATTAAGAACGCTAGCATCACAACCACCAGCAGCAGTAGCCAGAACTGCTGGACGAGTTTTTCCTGCTCTCGCGCGAGCAACGGCCCTGTATACACATATTATACTTTTATAAGCGGTCAAGTCTCTCTCGACAGCAGCTGCTGCTGTCGTCGTCTCTCGAGCAATAGTATAATACGCGAAAGAGAGGGAGAGAGAACAGCAGCAGCCGGCGATATTCCCTCAATTTAAGGTTATCGCTCGTTTCGCTTGATCAGTTCTCTCTACTCTCGAAAGAAAGAAAGGAGGAAGCCAGATATACAATTTGGCCGAATCGACGCTTTATCAGACGCGAGGCTGTATACACACACACACACACACACACACACACCGCAGGTGAAAAGTTGTCGATAGAGAAAGAAACGCGAATATCGAATTGAGGCAGGTCGATCGGGTAACATTTGGCTGCGGGTGACAGATGGGCCAGGAAACGTTGGCGTGTATATACTTATTAACGTCTATGTATAATAAAACAAGTAAAACGATCGTTCCAGTCATCGACCCTTAATCCCCCCCTACAGAGGATTATTTTCCGCGTGTGCGCTCGCGCGAATCTGCGCGTGAGATAACCCTTCGGAAGTTTCTCTTCTCTTCTATTTAATTTCGACCGGTGTGTATATCAATCTCGAAGAAATGAGCGCTATACCCCAGCGTGTGTGCGTGTACAGAGAGAAAGAGTATATATATAAGCTAGTCTCTCTCTCCTGCTCGCGTGAGTCCTTGAACGAGCGGCAAAGCGAGAGAGAGAGAGAAAGACAGAAGATTCTTCTTGCGGGTCTTGAACCTTCGGCTCGCGTTTCTCTGCAGCAGCAGCAACAGCATCGTTGCGTTGAGAGATTTATTCTCTGGCTGCTTTGCACCGACGACGACGACGACGTTACGTAAAGCTTGATGCTGCATGTGCTTTTAATTGCAGCGACCGTGGCGCTACTGCTGCTGCATTGTTTACACTGCCACACGCGCTATTCCGTAATTATACCGCATAATACACGCGCCGCTGAGAGAAAATTCATTATATAGGAGAGTAAGGGTATATATGTAAGGCTTTCTCGTTGAGAGAATCGACGCTCGAGAGACTCGAGGTTATTAATTGTGCTGTATAGAAGTAGCGATGATTGTCCGGGAAAACGTGTTGTACGTGTGTTAATTTCAACAATGCCCTGTGAACTTGCGGCTAATTTAGCGAGACCAAGGCTTCGCACAGCTGTTTTTAGTCGATTAATTAATTTCTCTATGACAGCTGATGATGCAGGGTTTCTGTGTATATACATTGAGAATATTAATTAGTGGGTCAATGGGTGATGCTTCACTCGCAAATTTTCCAGTGGATCGATTTTATACTTGCAGCGTAATACACACTCTAAAACTATTCGTGAGCTGAGTCTTTTTCCTCCTCTTCTTCTTCTGAGAAGAGCGCATTGGACATGGCTCGAGCTCAGGAGCGTCGGATTACCACCTTTGACCGGCTGTTGCTGCACCGAGAGAGAGACTAGTCCCCCCCTGCGTTATATATATGTATACAGTAATAAAAGCCGAAGAGCGAAGGTTATACGCTCCTAAGCTCGACGTCTATCCTGGCTGCACGTCCTCTTGTTTTTGCTTCGATATTACAATAATAATTCGCATCTCAGCAACCCCAATAGTATACAAAAGGTCATATTCGACGACGAAGAATAGAAAATAGAGTCATACACCTATAATACACTCGAGTTACGCAACGCTTCATGCGTGTGCGCTCGTTAAAAAAAGACGCGCGAGAAGACTATAATCGTCATCGTCGTCGGTTATACAGAAAAGAATGTCTTGTATAGTCGAGCTCCGCATATATAGCATCATCGTTTTTAAAGGGATGTATATACAACACTATAGCGTATTAGGGGTAGGGAGAGAGAGAGTGAGAAGCAACAAGTGGGGGAGAGACTTACACTTGATGAGGACGACTCCGTTGTGCAGATCTTCCATGACGTTGCGCCTGGCGCCGTTGCTGCTGGTGAGGGCCGCCAGGTCGTCCCTCTCCTATATATTATATAGGTATACAATATAACCTCAAAAAACCTTCGGATCTATCACTCTTGAGTATATTACATATACCTCACGCACTGTCACACTGATGGAAAAAACGTCAACAATCACAAGCAGCTCCTCTGTGTATATATTGTATATATATATAGAAAAACACGACTTGTACGGCACCACCCACGCGCGATATGCACTCACGCGTGCGCGCGCGCACGATGCACCTCTCTCTCTCTCCTTCTCGCAACGCTTTTGCGATATATATTCAAGTACTGCAGAGCGAGAGCGCTTGCGCGCCAACCGCCGGCATGGTATATCCGGCTCTGATGAATTTTCGCGGGTGACGATTATGTGCGTCTATTATACCTATACACGTAATGTGTATAGTGCGTTGAAGAAACAGTGTGTACACTACGAGTCTAAATGGCAGAAGCAACAGCAGAAGCAGCAGCGCGGCGACGGTAAAAACATGGCGTGCTCGGTGTTCTACACTCAACTGAGCCGTCGAGGTTTCTGGCCGCCGCCGCCGCTGCTGCTGCAGGCTTCCCCGTCTCTCTTCCTCTTTCTCCTCTCCTACTCTTCTTTGCCCCTTCTACGCTATGTGGAGAGTTCTGTATACTGCGTTCTCTCGGTGATCCTCAACCTATAGCTTCCTTCCTTTTTTTTTAAGTACCTATATATACAGCTACTGCCTAGTTTGGCATTTGTTTACGATCGACGATGTGCTTTACTCGTTGCTGTGTCTAATACACTCGGAGCAATCCGATCTACTACATAATCCTGTGTTTGTAATGTTGAGGAATTTAACAAGAATGATATACATTGTATAGTGTATAAAGAGGACGCGAATTAAAGTTTTTTCGTTACACATACATATAATTACGCAGAGTGGAGCAGCCGGTGCGCAGTACCTATAGGTAGAAAAGTGTACACAGGCCAATCAACGATGCAGTATTATAGCCGCAGTGGTGCTCCATACCGGAGCACACTGTACAGTCACGCACCGAGGGAGGAAGCGGCAACGGCGGCAGGCAGGCAGTCGCTCTAACTGGCCCAACCCGCTGCACTGCACCCAACATATATATCGGAGCCGGGAGCAATGCTTAGAAACGAACCACTCGACGTGTTTACTATAGGTATTCCTATACACTACACGTCGTATTCAAGGGAGAGAGTTTACCTCAGCCTATACACTAGTACTGGCTTTTAAAAATAAAATGAAGCTATTAAAAATCGAGGGTATAAACTGAACGGAGAGGATGAAGCGAGTCGAGTGTATTAGAAAGAAAAAGTTAAAAGTAGCTAGAGAGAGAGAAACGTAGGGAGCAAGTGCGATGTAGACTCGGAATTGAGAAGAAAAACTTGTAGTGGGAGAGAGAAAACTCATGGGCAGGGCCGGATGAGGCACGGGGTGCAGCAACGACCTCGCGCTTGTCGACTGAAATTTTGCGTTTTCCTTTGGGATTTTACTGATTATGTATTATGGAAACGAATATGTTGTTAACATTGTAATACTAAACTTACGTGTGGAAAGCGAGTTGTAGCTTACCTGGAACATAAAAAAATGAGAATCGTATATAAATAACTGATTTCTATAATCGACATTGGAGTTGTATTTGATTAGTAGTGACGTGATCGGAAGTCATCCGCGCGCGAATAGAGTGTTACGAGTTTTTCTCCTGTTGACAGATTTTTGACGCTGTGCAAACATTGAAACTTGTTTTCTTAGGTCTCATACGAGAATACTTCTTGTGTATGCGTAAGTTAATTCATGCTAATATGTTTGTGTTAAAATAGCCATTAGTCAGGATTAATCAAGAAACTCTTATAACGAATATTAAAATCTATGAATTACTCCATACTATTGTGCATGTATAGTCTCAACGCAATTGTCCGCGCATAGAGTTTGTTTCAACTATCCCCTCACAACACCGGCATTGTGAACAAACGAAGCGCGTGAGCGCAAATAATCCTCGTCGCTGTGTGAATCGCATTACGCCATGCAGCGTTGTTGTCATGGCTCTCTGGATATACAGTTGAAATTTCGTGCTTTAAAAACAACTCAAAGGAGACTCAGAGAAGAAAAGGAGCCGTTCGGTATATCACACATATGAATGGAGCATAAACAAAAAAGGGTTAGCCGGTATATACTATACATCTCGAAAAGGAGTCGTGTTCCTTAGCATTTAATTCGTAGCCAGAAACCGAGAATGAACCTGTGCTGCAGCCAAACCAATAAAATCTCCGCAGAGCCGTAACCGGCGGTGGTTCGCAACCAGACAAGTGTTTCAAGGGCAAGGCCAAAACTTTCGACGAGTCTCTGCGCAATTTTCCCGTAACCCAATAAATTATACCGTATATATACATATACATATACACATCCTACAACTTGAAACAAATCCTCTCTCTCCTCCAACTGCAGCAGCAACAGCAGCTGAAAAAGGTGGCGCACGTTCGACCGGATACAGGACCGTGCGCTCTGCTCGTCGTTGTTTTGTGTGTACACACACACATGCGCACAGGTTTTAAAGAGCGGGAGTGGAAAAGAGAAATTCTCGGAAACTATCGAGCGATGCATCCAGGTGCAGTGTTCCGAGAGAGAGAGAGGGGGGAGAAGAGAACTCGAGCTCGGTATTCTGCGTTCTGGATTTTTTTTTCCCGATACGTATACCTGGACAGAAATAGGGGATAGCTATTGTGAAGCTGGAGGGTATCTGTAATAAAGTTTTAATGACTCGACGACGAAGGAGACACTCCAACTTGTTGCGCGTATACTAGTCGCGGCGGTCAGTAAAATCTAAACGCACAAGGGTATACCACCGTCGGTAAAGTAGTCATCCAACTGAACCAACAGCAGAATACCCCTTACAAGCTTCCCCCTAACCACATCTAGATGTCACCACTAGAACTTTGGCGCGAGTTTTCTATCCGGGCGCATATGCAGCTCTGGCCTCTTATACCAATGAATCCGCGCTTTATGTTTTCCTCCTTCTCCTCACCACCACCAGCTCGTATTATATCGAAGCTGCTGCGCGGTAAGAAGCTGCGAGCGTAGAAACAGCAGCAGCAGCAGCAGCGGCAGCTTGAGTTAGAAGAAAATGCGCCCACCGCCAAGAGCCGAAGAGCGCGACGGTCGTAGTCGTCGGCGCTGCGGACTGAGTTGAGGTCTAGATTTCAGTGCGCAGCAGGGATCTCCCTCGGCGAAGACATGACAAGTATCATCGGTCGGACCGCCTATTCACCGTCATCGTCGACTGATGCAGTCTACGCGAAGAAGCAGCAGTATGACGAGCAGCAGCAGCCACAGCCACGTCTACCATCACGCCAAGTTCCGATGTGAGTTTTGCACGACGACGACGAGTAATTCGAGTAGCCCTGTGTGATTGAATATACCTATATATATGATGTACTACCTATAGTGTATCTCTCTTGGCTCGCTTTTCTCTATAATGCGCTTGATTTGTTTGTTGCAACAAAAAAAAAATAATACAAGAGAGCGACTCGCCCGTTTCCATTATCTCGATGCTGCTGACCTCGAGTCTTATCTCAAGAGAGACATGTTTGTTTTTTTTTCTATATATACCGCGCTGATGCAGGGACGGAGAACCTCACCTGCCGATTCATCCAGCTGAGGAAGGAACATGGCAACATGTTCACCGGAAGGAAGTACTCGGCACAGGCTGGATGGGAGTGAGTATATTATTAGCAACTTTTGACGAGTGTGTGTGTATATGTGTGTGTCTTCTCGCGGAGAACGAAATCACGCGCGTGTGACGAGCCGGATTACACTCGACACCTGCAGCTTCGTGGCGTATAATTTTTCTTTTTTCCTCGTTCGCTTGCTGTGCAGCGACACTTGCATTTGTTTATCTTGAGCGTAATCCAACGTGTTAAAATATACAATGGTTCTTAAAGAGCTATGCGCGAGATAGCGTATATATATACAATATACCATCTGCGGCAGCGTTTATGTAAGATCCTGGAAAAGGTGTATTATTGTACAGGAAAATACCTTTTTCTTCGTTTTTCTGCTCGTTATAATATAGAAAAATAACGAGAGTCCTCGTCTCCAAAAATTGCAGTAAAGGTCCTTATAGCCGCGCTCAACTGTATATATTTATATCGTAAATTCGCGAAAGCTTCTTTTGTTCCCTTCGCGTTTGTATAATAGTCTGAAATCAAAGACTTGATGCGCGCGCGCGCGCAATGTGGCGCAATATCTTCGGAATCATATTCCGCCGACGAAAGGGACTTTCGGAGTCGAGAGTAATTAATTCACTGTGTATAAGATACCCGCATAACACACACACACAGACACGAAGCATCACATCGATAAATAAGTCGCTGCGCCGGTGAAAAAGTGAAAATAGCGATGCGCCAATCGCCAAAGCGGCATCGCGAGAGTCTTTATATTAAGAGAGATCTGAGGTTCTCTTGATACTTTTCTCTCCCTCATTAGAACGCGTCAAAGTAACGTGCCTTTTTCCGTACAGAGTGTAATATATTCTCTATAATTTGCAGAATCGAACGTTGCAATTTTTTATGCCACCTGAGCTTATCAATTCATTAAGCTTCTTTTTCGAGAAACAAGGTGCAGCGTGTGTGCGTGCGGTTGTCGTTAAAAACGACACGTCTCTGGTAATATATTAGCATAATTAATTAGCGGCTTTTGATTAGAGATCTTTGCGACTAATATGTAGAAATTTTCATATTCACTCCGTTGCAAAGAAGAAAAAATATAGTATAAAGTTTCAAATATTGCGGCTGTATTAGAAACGCGGGCCAATAAATCTGCGTGAATTTGCAAGCCAAAGGGGAAAAAAGAGCTGAATAATAATAGTCTTTAACTGCAGGCGAACACGTTCCAGCTGATGACTGTGTGATTTTCCCGTGCGATATTTAATGCTCGCTTACGATTTACGATAAAACGTATTGCTCCGCCGTGGTATCTTTACACCTACACACGGACGTGTCAGAGGTCTGAGAGGATTCTTACATAAGGCTGACATAATCTCGTGAAAATCGAGTCTGGATGTAGTGTATATTGAAAGAAATTTACGAGATTTTGCCATTATTCTTTCCCTTCGAAAATTCTATTAATTACTCACGACTGTATTTAATTCAGCATTAAGAGCAATAACTTGATACATCCATTTTAGATTCAGATATATACACGCGATGCGAAGGGAAAGGAGGGTAGAGAGATATAATACTGGAAGGCAGGAGTTAATGATCGAAACCGTTTCTTTTTATCAGGTACATACTTCGGCAGATGAGAGAAGAGTTCCCAAGCATTATGGCTGACGTTCACTATCGGGTACTTAAGAAGAAATGGTCAAACTTATTGCAGCAGTATAAAGTGAGCGCTTGTATACCTCTAATTATAGATAAGCTGTATTATATATATATGTATGCATATAATACGAGGAAATCCAATTTCGCGCGTCGCGCTTATAGTACACGAGAAACTGGGAAAGTATAACAGTTTTTGTTCTTTTTTTCGGCAATTTTGTTGCCGGTTTAATGAATCACGTGTTTTTTTCAAACTCTATATAATAATCGTCAATTAAAAAGTATATACGAAAGTTTGTATAAAGCAATAAAATTTTGATACCCTCGAGAGAGAGAGAGAGAGAAAGGCCAAAGGAATTTCGCAGCGCGTTATATCCCGCAAAAAGTTTAAGTAATTTTAAAGATGGGTTAACGGCCTCAAGTATAGACTATAAAATTGTGGTCAACTTTGTAGTTTGAGAGGCTCGTTAAAGTTAAGCGTTTACAATAAAGAATGCAGAGGGGGGAGAAAAAAGAGCATCTTTACCGCGCTGCAGCACACGCCGCAAATTACTCGTGCGCGCATTATAATGACGCAGGGCCTTTATAATCCACATTACGTGCTCTGATTAAGATTTAAATAAAAGGAAAAAAAAAATTAATCTTTCCGCAGGAACTGAAGAATCCCGTTCACGGGGACAAGAACAAGGCGGACGACATATCCTGGCCGTTTTACGCTGCGATAGACGAGGTTCTCGGTGGCGGCACGTCCACTCCGTCATCCGAGCCAACCCGTCAAGTATCCGACGACGAAGAGGACGACGAAGAGGAAGAACTCAATCCCCAAGAGTTTCTCTGCGTCTCGGTAGACAACGACGATGACGAGGACGACGCTGCTTCTGTCAACCTCTACCAAGGAACCACGAGTAAAGTCCCAGGACTTGAACCTCTCAGAAGAGGACACGTCTTCGACATAGAGAGAACACCGAGAACAGCGACCAGGTGAAAAATTAGCATATAAATTTTTTTTTGTTTTCAAGCTATAAATAGCCCACACACACACACACGGCTGCAATAACTCCTTTAACGCTAATCGGCCAAGAGCCCGGAACGAATGCCTTCCGGCGAAACACGTGCTGCATACGAAAAACACAGTCGTAAAAGCGCAGCGGCGGCGACCCTAAAGGAAGTTTGTGTATTTCAGGCGATCGAGTAGTACTACCAAGACGAATAAACGCGCTGCAAGCGACCTGCTGTCACGACTCCCTCGAGCGACTGAACTGACGATAAGACCCATCCGACGAAACAGCTCTGAATTACCGCCTTTGGAACCGATTGCTACTGCTGCTAACGGACGTAGTGCTAGTAGTAGGAAACGCGGCAGGACTGCAGTAGACGAGAGGGACGACGAGGGTAGCAGAGAATCGAAACTCGAGAGGAAGATCGGCGAGTTTTTGGAGTATACGAAGAAGAGGGACGAGGAGAACAGGAACATACTACTGAGGATGCTCGAAGCCATCGAGGACATCAGGAACTCCGTCAGATGAAGCTTGGAGATTTTTAACGAACTTTGTTATTATTATTATTATTATTATTATATACACAGTATTCAACTACGAGAAACTATTGTACTTTATTTTTTCTTTTTTTTTTTTACTTCGATCGACTTGTAAAAGCCAAGGAATAAGAAGCGAACTTTGAGAATATATATATGAATTTAATCTAATCTCGATATCTCTTTATTATACTGCAGCCGTACCATTAGCCGAAACAAAGCCAGTTATATTATGTATGATGTAGGACGGAAATTGGACTCGTTGCCAAAAAGCCGCGAACGATCCTCGAACGGATTTTTCAAGAGCCATTGCTCCGGAGTGTATAAGCACCCTCGAGAAAATAGAGCACAAGGCTCTCTCTCTCGAGCGGCCTATACGTATTTTCTTTCCTCCTGCATGTGTATGTATGTATGTACGTGTGTGTACTGTGTATATAAAAGGGGCGAGGAAGCCCTTTTTATGTGCTTACACGCACTCGCGAGAAATCGGATATTTCCGGGATTCCCTACTCTCCAGGAAGACGCGGGTGTATACTATACATATATATATACATACTATGAGTGCAACCGAGACGCTGGGGTAAAGAGAGCGTGCACTGCAATTGATCTTTTCTCTAGTGTTAATAAGGAAAAGTAAATAACAGGTTTAGTTTAACGCTTTTCAAATTATTTCTCACTGCGCGCGTTAATATATTATACAGTCTATTATTTTTTCTAAAGTGTAAAATAAGAGTGACAACATCCACCGTAATTGATCAAAGTCCCCTCGTAATTTGAATGGATTAAAAGAATAGTCGAGTGTAGCCGAGCTGTCTAATAAAATTTTTTTTAATTGACACTATACGTCGACTGTACAGCACTATACTCCTCCTCGGACTTGCGTCATCGAGTTCCGCCGTAAGCGATCGTACTTCTCAAGTTGATACGTATATATAGTACATTATTATATGAAAGCCAGCATTGTGGGATACAGTATATGTTATAAGAGAGCAACGACGGACTGCACGAATTATTATACGGCTCGCGAGATATGTAGCAAGCCCTCATCATCTCGTGAGAATCGAATGTGTTTGGGAGAGAAAACTATATATAACGGATGGCATTGCGCTTCGATCGAATCGTAATATGCGGCTGTGACAATATAATGTTTTGCTTTGTTAGGTCGTAGAGTTTACGTAAAACGGAACGAAGATAATATGAGGATGGGGTTTTTAAATCGCTTGAATGAGAATTTCTATTGATGTGACTCACCGTATTATCGACGTCGTTGGCGCGAATGATAAGATTGAAACGTTTAATAAGTAAAAAAATTGGCTCACAGACACGCTCGACTTGAAGATAGAGAAAGTATTAGTCACAGTAAAGGGTAAAAAAGAGGCCTTTGTTTATGAAAGTCACACGAATCGCCGCACGTCGTGAGCGGCGCGAGTGAAAGCTCTTTTTCTCTCTGTCTCTCTCAATATATTAGCCATCATAGGTTAGATAACACTTATTCACTCGACTATAAACCGCTGTCCCGTGAGTTATATTAACATCATTCGAATAATATATAGAAAGCAATGAAACACCGAATAAAAGTCTTCCAGGGATATATAGCATCGGATTGATACCTGACTCGAAGCGAGTGCACTATTTCAGCTCTAAATATCCTCCCATCAGCTCTCTTCACAAGACAGAAAGAGAAAAAGTAGAGAAGCGTATATACATAGGGACCGGCGTCGGCTGCATCAGAACGTCTATCAATTACGTCAGGTGGCGGCGGTGCAGCTCGCGATAAGAGGCCGATCTCCGGTTCCATTAACCTTCCGGCGCACTGCATTGTCACGTCGGGAGCCGGACGAACCGAGACAGATAGCCCCATAGTCCTAGCTCAAGGCTTATTTCTTGCCTTCTCCTACTCCTCCTCTTTTTTTTCTCAAAGACCTCTATACTCCCGTCGATCGTTTACGCTCTCGTTCTTCAAATCAGCTGTGCCTTCGAAAATCCGTGGCCTGTCTTGGATGAAATTAAACGAGCTCAAAGTGGCTAGTTCTTGCTACGTTTTTTTTCTATCTCCTCCTCTCTCTCCCGGTGAGAACCGATTCCGGTGAGGCTGACGAGCTAACGAAACGGTAGCCGATGGTTAGTTATATGTAATACGTGGTTTTACTCAATGAAGAAAGTATCGCAAACTTCGATGGTGGTACAAGCATTCCAGAGGGCTTTGGAGTGTACCGATGAAAAAGAGAGAAAAGCGAAGAACGAAAATAAGCGAGCTGCAGAGAGCGATTCCACTTATACTTCCGTTCGTCGAATCGAAACTGGCCATCATCGTTTTTGCGCGCGCGCGCGCGAACTGTACCGAGCTGATGGGCCTTGAAAACGCCGCTTGAATTATAACGACTCTCGTATATTCATCTCCGTAAAAAAGTTCAGCAGCGGCAGATTAATCAACATTAATAACAGATTATTCAAGTATATACGTCGAGAGAGAAAGAGAAAAAAAATGGCTTCACGAGCAATAGTATCTGAGAGGCCTCCGGTGCATTGAACTTGATACAAATCCCGGCGTGTTTATCTACAACACACGATACTCTTAATTCTGCACTATTGGCTCGAATTAAAAAAAAAGGTAGCTGATTTTTCACACAACGCCATAAGAGGGTATAAGGTGTCGCGGCCCAAAGTCAACGAGTCGTGGAAGCACATTAAACGAGATTTTTTAGCGCTTAAACAAGTGAAGCTTACTTTATAATCGTTGATAAGCGTATGCGAGAGCAGGAATTAACAGCTATATACGCCGCAGAAACACAGGTAGATTAACGCGCGGCTGCTTCTCGTTTTGCGTCTCGTCGGCTTTCTCCAAGAGACTGTTTAGCGCGCCGGAGCACGAGTAGTATAATTAATTTGCGCACCAAGCACACTGACTCTCCGCGCGACAACAGCTCGAAGGACTGGTCCCGGGAGAGATTCGCTCGAGCGTCAGTCTGATAGTGCTGCTGCGGCTGCTGCGAGAAGAGACCGAGGTTATCAGCCTCTCTCTCTCTCTCCTTCTCTCCCTCGGCGGCAGCGACACCGGCCTGTCTTTCAAAGATTTATGTTTCACAAAGATTAGCAGCGCCGCGCAGCTACAATGTCGCTGATAAGTGCGTGAGCGCAGCCACCGCCTGCAGGCTGATTCTTATTGCTGTACATACGTTCCAGAGAGTACTTATAGTGATGTGTGTCCTTGCTCCGATGAGAAGGCTATCGTCGTTCCCCCTCGTTGTTATTACACTAATAATTTGCGAACAACGGTATTCACTACGAATCGTTGAGTCCGATTGATCCGCAGTATATGACTCAAGCTCGTATTGGCTAGTTGATTCGATGACACGCACAGAGAGCGTCACGAGTTTCTAATAAAACGACGACGGCGACTGCGACGATCTCATCTACGTATATAAGTACACTTCATTGCCCGGCGGAATAGGCTGTTGTGAAAACAGCCGGGGAATTACGGCTTGGCGGCTGTCTATACAGCTGCATTCCGAAATTACATACAGAGACGCCGAGCGCACACGAGCTGAGGATAGAAGGTAAGGGGAGAAGAGAAAGTGGCGAAGAAAAGACGAAGAACAGGAGGATGACTTACCAGTTTTTTGTGAAGAGCTTGAGTTGCCGGGCTGAGTGCCGCTGGCGAGACCCTGCTGGAGCTTCTTCCAGCCCTTCCAGCCTTTCTTCCATATCATGGCGGCTTTGGTCTTGCTACTACTGCTGCTGCTGTTACTACGTTGATGAGGCTGCGGAGCGCTGCAGTTGAGAATGTGACGGGGGTGACCGTTGCTCATCAGGATCTCGGGCGTGCTCGTCCTGCCGATAGCCGCGCACCTCCTCAGCGATCCCAGGCCAGATCTGCAATGTCATCGATACGCGTAAGACAAAAAATCATATTACGTAAGCTCGATGTTACATATACAAAGAGCGTATTCACATACCTGTAACTGGCACTGGAGCTGCCACTGAACCCGCTGTCCAGATCACCACCACACGCTGTCGCCCCCATCTCGTCCGGTGCGAGCAGCAGCTGTTGACTACTCGTCGATCCATTGGCCAACGCCTGATGATGCTCCTCGGTCTCGTGTTCGGCGATCGCTTGGTCGGCTATCGTCGGCATGAGCATCGCCTCGACGCTGAGATTGAGCTCGCCGAGGACTCGCCGATGACGAGACTGCACTCGGCGTACCTCCTCCGCCACCAGGGATCGACGCGAACCTTCCAGGGCTCGACGGTACTGTCGGCTGAAACAAATAATGACAAGAGATCGTTGAATTTACGGCTTTTTAACGAAGCTGTTGTCATCGGCGCGATGATTCAATATATCACACAGCCCCTCTGCACACATAACAGTCTTTCAATTGATCTTCATGCATCATCCGATGCTCTCTCTCTCTCTCTCGACGAGAAGCGTCTGCTACTAGTATTACCGTCTGCACATAATGCGCCAACTCGAATATCCTCATCTTTCCTCCATCGAGAGTAACAATAGACTTTCAATTTATTGTTCGTGAAATTAATTAGAAAATAATAGACGGCAGCCGGCGTATATAGGTACCTATATAATTTCCAAGAAACACGCGTATCCCTATACACGCGCGCAGGTGCTCGCCGTTTTTTCTCTCTCCGTCTCTCTTTCTCGAAAAAAAGGATCCTCTCGGCAAGATTAGAGATCTGAAAATTGCCGGCTGGCACGTGAGCGTAACGGATCGTCGGACTAAACGACGTGGATACAAAAATATAAAAGAGTAACAAAGGCCTATGTAGTCAGCTTTCAATTATAAAAGCCTCTCTCTCTCTCTCTTACCCGATTTCCGAGATCTCCTCGTAAATATTCTCTTCGGTGCCATATCTCGTAACATAAGTGTGTCTCTTGTGCGGATCCTGCCTGTGATATCCTTGGTAGCTCGCTTGCGAGCCAAGATACTCCTGTCTCAATAACGTCGATGAACAGCTCTGTGGACTACTAGTCTGACTCGGTCCAGGTTCGTAATAGGCGTAGGAGTAAGCGTCGTGAAGACCAGCACGATGATGATGCATGAGTGACCTATGATAACGTTGTTGCTCCAATTGTTCGAGATGTAGTTGTTGTTGGGATGCTTGTAGACCGTTTTGAGGTGGAGGATATGGCGGTGGCGGTGGGAACTCCAGGTTCACCCTGCGGCCGACGACGACGGCTGATGATGGAATTTCGGACGATGTGGAAGGGCAGACACCTGCTGCCGCGGCTATGCCGCAGCCTAAGGTCGACGAGCTCGCCATCGCTCATCTTGTGCATAAGCCTTGGGTTTTTACCTGAAATAGTTGATAAAAATTCATTATTATTATTATTGCAGGTTAATTAGTTTTGAAATTCATAATATTTGTGACTACAATGCGTCACACATAGTTTATGTTTACATCACGAGGGCTTTCGCATGCACTACACTTGATTAGCCGAGTATGTGTTTCGCGCACGCGAAATACTCTCTATACTACAATACACCGCGAACACCCTCCTCTTCAGCACTGTTTTGAAACTCTCGTGTCAATGTCCGTAAGCGCGGATTAATTTACCAAGAAAAACGGACAGATGCATCGGAGAGAGAAAAAGACTACGTATACAGAAATATACACACATACTCCCCCATAGGCGCGAGAGAATAATTATAAGCTCAGCAGCAGCAGCAGCGTCGTCTTTAAGTGGCATTTTTTTCTTCTCGCGTGGCGCGAGCTATAAATAAACGCGTCGTCGCTTCCTTTCGCTTTCCAAGAGAGGCGTTGCGATGATCTTTAACAACGAGGGAGGCGGTATTCTCCACATTCGAAATAATTTCGAAAAAAAGTTCAAAGCCAAACTGACACGCCGGCTATACGTATGCTGATAAGCGCGCGCGCACGCGCGATAAGCGCATTTGAATGTTGAATTTTATATATGTGTGTGTGTATTATGTAGAAAAAATATTCCGTGAAAGGCAACTTTGTGTGCGGTGGCTTATCGGCATATTATATAGTCTGGTCTAGTCGTATTTATCTTGTTTTGGGACTGGACAGAAAAATAATTCGTTATACGGAAAAATTGAATTTCTCTGTATGTGTGTACACAGACACACGTGTGCGTGTATAATGAAGGAACAAAAGAAACTCGCCGCCGGGAGACATTCATCACGATTTCAGAGAGAGCCCGTAAAATACACAGTAGTAGTAGGTAGAGGGCACAAATTACGCGATAAATATTCAAATTGCTTTCACGTGTATATAGCCGAGCAATTTACGAAAGCCACGGAAGCAAAAAAAAAATACACATCACAGCAGCGCCGGTCCATTATAAGAGTGACTCTGTCGTTACGTCACGACGAGAGATACTGCTGTCTCCCTTATCTCTGGCCCCCTTCTCATAAGTATATACTTATCAATCGCGTTATCGAGAGACCGAACGGCCTGATTCGTTTTTCCGTCCGTTTAGTGTGTCTAATATAGTAGTCCGAAAGTTGCGTATATATACAGAGCTTCCTAGAACTCTGGAGAGGATAATAGTGCAGTGATAATAAGCTTCTTTTTTTTCTTAATTTGAGTCGGCTCATTGTTGTCGAGGTGTGTCTACTGCGCAAACATCTGGGGACGTAAGAAGGTGAGGTAATACTACCTGCTCTCTGTGTGTGTGAGGAAATCGAGGACGCGAAATTCGGACGGTGTCTCTCTTTTTCATTCAGGCGTATAGATCGATTAAGGTACAGTATATACAACAGATGCTGCTCTGCTGAGAGTATATCTCGTTTATAGAATAGAAAGAAGCAGTTTATCGAGGAAATTACCGTAACAGATAGCGCGATGGGGGGGACGTGTATTAGGACAGCGGTGAGTTAATGCGCGAAGGTGACACACAAAAGGCCCTTTGTTTTTCTCCTCCATCAATGTACTGTTATTGTGTGTCTTCCAACAGGGAGAAAGAGAGAGAACATCCATATATTATACATATATACTGTCTCTCTCCAAAAGAGACTCATCGATCATATGCGCGTAATCTCTGCGTCTTTCAACAGTTTGTGTACATAACAGTAATCCTATATATACGATTTTCACGACTGAAAAGTGTGTGTGTGTGTGTGTAATGTGTATGCATGTTGCGCAATCGGAATATGATTGTTGGATAATATCGTGTCGCCCAGCAGGCTGTTATGGCGCATATATACTCGCGTTGGCTAATAAACAAACTTTGATGTTTGGGGCTTACTGCAATCAATTCAAAGCCGCAGTAATTAATAGGAAATATATCTAGTATATATACACATTCGCGAAATTTATCAGTTCAAAAGTGCGAGACTCGAGACTACGACGTAAAACAGACAAAAAAAGGGGTACAGGTATAGACGTTCGTTTTCGGAGCAAAAAGCGTCTCTATCTCACTAATTATTTCAACTCTCCCGCCGAAAATTCGCAAACCCGACCTCTCTCTCACTCCTTTGAGCCGAAAATCCTTGCAGCAACGTTTCCAATCGCTGAGCAGTGAGGAGAGCAAGAGGGAGATCCTAACGAGCGACACTCCAATTATGCGTGTGCTTAGCAGCCTCATTACGAACCGGGCGGAGTCGAAGGTGTGTTTGGGAACGGGCTATACAAGAAAAATATTACGTGCGAACGCAGACGTGTGTATACATATACCACATCACAGGTTTATATATATACAGAAATATCTTTCTCTCCACGGCTTATAAAGTGTTGCTTTTTAATTGACCGCGCGGCGCGCGCCGAAAAAAATCCTGTTTTTTTTATATACAATATAGAGAGAGAAGAGCTGAGAAATTTATCTGCGACGGTAATGGAATTTGAATTACTAATTTTTACGGCGTCGCGGCGGGTCTCGACTCGTTCGGAAGAGACATTACACGAGCTTTATATATATACTGTAATCCATAAATATAAATCTTGTCAGGATCGAAGGGTGAAGTGCGTCTCTCCCGGAAGTGCAGTCGATTTCGTTGTCGCTTTAGCATCAGAGGACAGTTGGAGAGTGGCTTTCGGAACGGAAAAAAGGACACTAACTTGGCTCTGTAGGAATGTGTACGTATATATATATAACGTCGGTGCGAAAAAAACTGGCGCGTGAAGCGGACCGAGGAATGTTAGATTGTTATCCGGACATCAGAGCGGCGGCGGCGGCGGCGCGGGTGAAGCTCGAGCTATACTCGCTTGCTTACTTTAGCTTCCTACTGATCCGAGAGAGATTATATTCTGGAGACGAAGCGAGAAGAGAGAGATGGTGGAACATTTTCTAATTGAGATGAGAGAGAGTACAAGGTATATACATACATTTTCGACGGTCTTTGTTTGATATATTCTATTATTCAAATTTCACTGTAATGGAACGCTATTATACAGTGTAATTAATTAGACGTTGAATTCCCCTCACTATATTATATATTACGATAAGGCAGCTTACACAATTACTCAAGAATCCGATAATACGACGAGAAATAACTCGGTCGCTATTTGTAATTTAAATATCTGAAAGCTTTGATCGAAGAATTTTAGATCACAATGTCCTTTCCACCATCAAAAGACTCAATTTCGAATAATAAGTATTAGCCAATAGAAAGCAACAAATTCGTCATACCGCACAGTACAATAGAAGTGCATCACGCCGACTCACATTTATCAGCGGCCGAGTTGTTACCTCTATAACACTGCACAGCAACGGTCAGAGGCCACGACGACGGCGTGTGGCGCACAAGCGCGTCCCGACTTGCACGGACTCGTCTCGAGCGCCGCACGAGCCAGTCATATAGTCCTCGCGCTCACCGGCATGGTGAATCAGCTGCTTACAGCGACTTCTCTCTCTTTCGGGGTGTGCTGCTGCAGTGCACGCGGAAATTTCAGTCGGAGCGCAGTGACCCACCGGAGAGGAACTATCTATATATATATATATACACACACTGCTATACTTCGTCTTCTTCTCTTTTTAGCTCGCGTGGAGGCGAACTTCAAAAAATACTCTCCTCGTTAGTGCGTTCCGGCTTGTTTTCAAGTGCGCGGTTTTCCCTCAAGGACAAGTTTATTCGTGTGCAGCTTTTAATTTTCCCGCGGCTCGCTGTTTAAATTTCCGGTTGAAGAGTGAAATAAAAAGGATTATGCCGCCGCGCGGTTTGTCGAGCAGTAGTAGTGAAAAAATGCTGCTGCCGAGTAGTGAATCCTTGAGATCGATCCGAAGAGGTCGTGCAATCGCGAGTGTTATAAGGTGCAAACAGTGTCGGACTAGACTTAGATGCGACCCGAGAAGTATCAGGGAACATCTGCAAGGATGTAGTGCCAGAGTTAACGTGACGCTGTTGAATGGACAGGAGGTCAAGATACCGGCTGTTAACTACAGCAGTAGTTCCAGCGACGAAGGGTTAGTTTATTTTAGAATATACTTTAGCTTTCTGCTAATATACTGCGAAAGTCAGGATGACGAAATACTACCGAAAGCTGCGTTTCAGTAGGTTATACCCGCACACTGCCATTCAAGTGACGTTGAATGATTGCGCCATTAGCATAATTGAAGTCCACTTTTTAAAGACGCGTGTAAATTGTTGTCGAAAAAGTGAAAAAAAAAGGAGTAAGAGCCGTGCGTACACAGTCCATTCAACGCGGGGTTTGCGAGTTTCTCATAGTCGTCGTCTCGCTCGATTGAAGCCGAGGAACGAAAGAACAACCCGCGCGCACTGCAGAAGTCAGTATTACAGTCGTGACAAAGAAGGCCCAAGAGAAAACGTTGCGCTAAGAGTCGAGTGGTATAAACAAAAGAAAATCGAGAAAGACAGGAAAAATAAACACGTTTCCACGTGTGTGTTTACGCCCTCTCTCTCTCTCTCTCTCAGTAATACAATTATCAGCTTTCCTCCTCTCTCTTCGTACTTCCCCCCTTTTTTCCGAAAAGGTCTCGAATCGATTTCTCGGGAAACGGAAGTTTCTTGTTTATATACGCGTTCTTCGAAATTTCGAGGAGTTTTAATAGAAACGCGAATTTCAATTCGAATTTCGAGCTGTCACGACGATACGACCTGTATAATACCCGGGGATACTAAAGCCCCGGCATAAATTTGCCGCAAAAGCCCTCCTATTGATATACCCGAGCCGGACCACCGCGGCGTATTGAAAAGTCGAAAAAGCTCGGAGTGCTGATGCGGATATAGCCGGGGTATTACTGCGGAGTCTTACTGGCTGCTATACTGCTACGATAAAGCGACGAAAAGACCGGGCGAAGAACAAGGTGAAAGTAGGGGGGTATGTATAAAGGAAAGGAGAGAACCTGCGCGCAGCGAGGTGAAACCGCAGTTCGCAATGAAGCTTCTATGCTTCTTTAGTCATTCCTCCGCAGTGTGAGTTATGCCTAACTCTGCTGCTACTGCAGTGTATTTCATTCGGAAGCAACTGCTGCTCCGAAAACCCGGTGTTTCAGTTTCCTTACACAATCGTGTATACGAAATAATGAGAAAGAGAAAAAAACGCGTGATGCAGAGCACAACATGTTGTTCTCGTAAACTCCTCCCCTATATTCTGTTTGTGTGTAACGACGTATATATAGTGGGTGTCGTTTTCTCGTGTGTATCTGCCTTATATCTCACGAAACCAGAGCCTCGCTGCTCTTTTCGGTTAAAATCTCTCTGCGCAGCCTCTCAGATGAGATTTTACAAAACTTCCACGGAGCTTTATGAAACGTAAAAAATAGGGACAGTCGATCGAAATTCTTCGAAGACAGAATATAGAAAAGACAGTATGACAATTTAGCCAAAATACTCGGAAAGACGGTATAAAACTTAATGAATTCAGAAAAGAGAGTCGCGATGCGTCAGAAAGTGAGAGAATTTATCTGCATTCCAGAGGCGTCTAATATTACAGGTTCGCGCAATCCTTTCAATGAAAAGTACAAATGTTCCAGGTATAGGTGTGGTTTTGGTTATACACAGCGCGAAAAAGTGGGCTATACGTTATAGCATCACATCAGGCAAAAAGGGAAGAAGGAAGGGAGTCTGTGCGAGAGGATATCGCGAGGAAGAGGCAATAGCAGCAGCAGAAGAGAAAGACGGTATAGACACGCGTATATACGTGTGTATGAGAGAGAAAGAGGATCGCCGGACTCGACGGGAACCGGTACACCTCCTCCTTCTCTCTTTCTGGAAGCAGCAGCAGCGAAGAGGCTTAGTCGGTGCACACACACGAAAATTCCATCTTTCTCTGTCTCCCACTACTTGTACACATATATAATATATCAAAGCCGGAATGATGCACTGCGTCTCTCTTTCATTTTCCGATTTATAGCCGATTCACCATACGGAGAGAAAGCCATCTTACCACGACTGCTTAGACACACACATACACACTCGAATTTTCGGTCCCCCTGGGTTATCTAATTCGAGGAAAATCGGTCAAGGACGAATTCCGACAGTATATACACAAATATTGAAATGAGTTTGCGAGCACCGTATATATACCCATAAATAATGCATGCGAATTGTAAGCTAATCAAGTTTGCCCGTTCCTATACACGCTTTTGTTTGACTTTGGGAATCGGTTGAAAGTTCAAGCGAACACACACACACACACTCAGCAGTGCGCCGTTGCCAACTTGAATTTTCCATAAGATCATATAACTGTTAAGATCTACTATATAAAATATGTAGAGGTATACGCTTCTGCTCCTAAAATAACAAGTCCTTCCTTCCGCTTTATTTTCCGAGATTCTCGGAAATCGGAGCGTACCTTCATGCAGGCGAATTGGCTCTCCTTCGTTTCTCAGTATAGTATAGTGTATTAAAGTAGTAGAGTTCGGCTCCAGCGGCTGCTGCAGCAGCAGGAACACGAGAGCCCGCGCGAGCGACAAGTGGCGTTGCTTTCTCTCTCTCTCTCTCTCTTTCGCCCTCGTGCAGCTGCGCGAAGCGCGCGGATAAACAATGAACCGCCGATTTTCTCTCCTATAAGCCGCACCGAACACGCACTTTTGCACTGTCTAGCCTCCGTTTTCAACACTGTATTTCATTTTCGGAGCTGTATACAACACACACACATGGACACAACAATCGGGAGTAAATTCACTTGACTGTAACACACTGCTGCTATACTATTATTATATAAAAAAGTGTACATAAGTATAGAAGAACGTGAAGAGAATCGAAAGCAAAAAAAAAATAACTGCCGATCGCGGAGCGCGTACTCGACGAGGACGCGGCTCGGCCGAGACTGGTTCTCGGCGCACTGCAGCAGGCAACAGTAGACTAGCAGCGGCGGCGGCGGCGCGGCGGTGGCGGCGAGAGGCCAGACAAGGACAGATTCATGGCGCGCGCGGACCGCATGAGGGAAGAACCTCTAATGTCCTCTCTCTCTCTCTCTCTTACTCTCCACAGGCAACTGAGGCAGCAGCTCCTTATGCTCTTCTCTCCTCCTGCTTCTTCTTCTTCTTCCTCTTCTTCGGTGTTCTTGAATCTGTGCGAAGCAGACCTTCGACTCTTGTAGCGAATTTCCTTGCTGCTTCTTTTTTTTTTTTTTTTTTTGAGAAGGAGGTATAGGGGGAGAAGCGTGAGCTGCTACGAGAGTGCCGTGTAATTAGGGATAGTCGAGAGAGCGATTCTCTCTTGCTTCTCTCTTTGCCCTTTCTCAGCTCCTCTCTGCCTGCTGCTGCTGCTGCTGTATAACCTACTGCGAGAGATGTATCCGATTTCTTCCTGATTTCATGCACCAGGCCTAAACGAGCTACGAGGAATTTCGGAGGCTAAATTAATAATCGTAAAATAACTAAAAAGGATATGTATATTGTTTTCGCGAACGCGCATTAAGATTCAGATCGAGCACACAGCAGCGAGGCTTATTGCTTATTTATTAAAAAGAGCAAAGCGTGACTCAGGCTTTATTAAAAGTGTATATATACATGCCCGTCGCGAATTCTCCGAAGTAAAAGTTGGCGTGCAGCAAAGTAGGCGCGTATATTATACTTAATGCGAATAATCGATGACGATTGTGGCATATCGAAAGAGCGCGCGCGCGAGCGATTGATTCGTGACGCGTGTAACAATTAGTCTAAGTGGTCGGAGCCATCGTGAGTATCTCACGATATCTCGATTTTATAGCAGTATGTATAGTGTGTTTAAAGGGCTTGTGTATATATGGATATAATATCGAGCGCGTGCGTGAGTGATTAATAAACGATCGTTTGGAAGGCCGATCGAGAGGGGAAAAAAAGTGTAACGGCGCATGACTTATCCCATCATTTTTAATACACAGGTATTTATGTGTATAAAATCTAGACGTTATGTAGCTGAGCCTGTCAAAGGAACCTCGTCGCCCAATCCGTCTCAGTCAATATAGACTGTACCTATACGTGCACACAAGCGTGTATAATCACCGTGAAAAAACTTGTTTACCCAAACTCTCGTATAATATACACAACACACACAGAGAACAGAAAAGACATATAAATTCAGCTTCTCTCTTATACTGATGTCTCTCGTGATCGAAATAGACAAAAGAGGGCCAACAACAAGTGAAATGACGGATGTGAAAATACGCGGAAAGGGCTCACGGTGAAAATGTATATATACTGGATCTCTCTTTTGATGCTCGCTCTCATGAATAATTCATAACAGCGACTGCTCATCGCTGCTGCCGCAGCGTATATAGAAAAGTCGCGTAGGGAAAGTACCTATATATAAGGACTCCCACAAGTAGTAATATAGCCTTTGAAGAAGGAGAATATAGCCGAGCGCCTGCCCCCTAAACGTCCGATAAATATCGCATTAGTATTTGTCTCTTTTTTTTCAAGTGAGCGAGATAGAGTGATTTCTCTCTCTCTCTCTCTCTCCCCCATCAGACTTTTAGAAAGCCGGTCCCGGTGAAAAGCCGAAAAAGTCTAAAACATTTCAATTCATGCGGCGAGGGTCGCAAGCGCGCCCGTTTGTTTGTCGTCGTCGTCGCTGGGGTTTCCGGCCTTTATAATAGCTGCTGCTGCTGCTGCAGCCGGCGGTGCGTTTTGCGCGAGTCGACCCCTGCCGAGTTGAGAGGAACCGTTTGCCGACGTTTTCCCCCGGTATATGTATATACTTATGCCCAGGGATTCTTGTATTCGAGGAAGTGAAATATCTGTATGTGTGTGTCTCTAATTGATCGATAATAGTTTGGGGGATGTGTGTGTGTTCTCTTGGAAGTGAGAGATATTTTTATGAAAATATTATTGACGTGTTCCCTTTCTTCTGTGATAATTCGTAGATATAGCTGCAGGAAAAAATTGCATAATGATAGATGTAGGAATAGGCCAGAGAGAGAGACTGACCGAGTCTCGCGTAGTAGTGCAACAGGTGGTCTCTCTTCTTTCGTGCACGTGCGCTTCTACAGTATAGCTTCGATTGTGACGTAAACACACGCGACTGATGCGATCACGCGATATGTAGTATAATAAAAGAGAATAATATTTGCCTGCACTAGCATAGCCGCAGTTGACGCTTATTTAATACGTACACGCGTTATTGGTAAACAAGTGTGTGTGATGGGTATAGCGTATATAGTTTATCTCCAGACTGATGCAAGATAACAATGTAACGAAAGAGATAGCGTGAAAACATCGAAGGAGTATGTATGTACCAATTGAATCAATGTTGGGGGATTCTCGCAAGGTTATTGAAGGTTATCGTCTGAGAAACTCGCGAAGGAGTGGTATTTATTCGAACGTCTGAGAGTCTACCGGATCAGTAACGAATTCAACATTGTTGTTGCAGGAGTTGTAAGATCGGGACGACAGTCATAGCAGCAATGATTGAAACGATGGAGGTCGAGCCGCCAAAGGAACTGTTGAAGCCACTGCAGCTGCCGCAGAGAATACTGACGGGGCCCGGACCGAGCAATTGTTCTCAGCGGGTGCTCCAGGCGCTACAGCAGCAGGTTTTAGGTCACATGCACCCCGAGGTTCTTCAGGTATTTATTATATCCTACATTCGTCAGGATTTTCGAGCGTCATAACAGCTGATTGCTAGCTATATAGTGTATACGATTTTTTTTTCAATTTAAATATAAATTTTAGTTGATGGACGAGATAAAGGCTGGTCTGCGCTACGCTTTCCAAACGAAAAACAAGCTGACGCTGGCGATCAGCGCATCCGGTCACGGGGGTATGGAGGCCGCCATAGGCAACGTCCTCGAGCGTGGAGAGAATATTCTCATCGTCAAGGCTGGTATGTGGGGTGAACGTGCTGCTGATATGGCTGGCAGACTCGGCGTCCACGTGGACTTCCTGGAGACCGAGTTCGGTGTCGCCTTTGGCCTCCAAGAGTTCGAGGTTGCTGTTAGCAAGTACCGGCCCAAGGCCGTCTTTGTCGCGCATTCGGAATCGTCGACCGGACTGAAGCAGCCGCTTGAGGGACTTGGAGATATTGTGCACAAGTATGGAGGCTTGTTGATTGTTGACACTGTTGCGTCTCTTGGAGCCGAGCCTTTCTTCGCCGACGCCTGGGGTATCGACGTCGTCTACACCGGGAGTCAGAAGGTACTCGGAGCACCAGCTGGTATCACGCCCATCAGCTTCAGTCCTGCTGCTGAGTAAGTATATAATGATTAGTCGATTGAATAAAAGAATAACGCTCGGTGTTACAACGTATAATCCCTTGTGCTGCTACAGAAGAAAAATTCTGACGCGCAAGAGTCCGGTGCCGGTCTTCTACTGGGACATGATCTGGCTGGGTCGCTATTGGAACTGCTTCGAGTCTCAGGCTCCACGACCTTATCACCACACGATAAGCGCCACGCTGGTTTATGGGCTCCGAGAGGCGCTGGCCCAACTTGCGGAAGAGGGTCTCGCTGCGTCCTGGGCTCGACACGCCAATGTCACTCAAAAATTCCACGAGGGCCTTGCCAAAAGGGGATACCAGTTCTTCATCAAGCAACCCCAACACCGACTTAAAACTGTCAGTGCTATTATACTACCCAGTGATGTTGAAGCTCAGCGCATCATTCGCTACGCTATGGACAGGTATGTAAAAGTCGTTGTTGACCCGATAACAATCACAAGAGTCAAGTAACGCCGATCTTTTGCTAATACTTATATATTCTTACAGATATAATCTTGAAATCAGTGGTGGTCTGGGTCCTACTGTCGGAAAAGTCATACGCATCGGACTGATGGGAGTGAACGCGACCTCCGGGCACGTCGACCTCGTCCTACGTGCACTGGACGACGCCGTGAAATACGCTAAATCTTGTCAACTTAAATCCAATATATAAGAAAACGATAGTTCCTCGATAGACTTCTAGACGTCCAAAATATGTCTCTAATCATACTATACTAATGAATTTTGAAAAAAAAACTACTATTTTTATTTACAATTTATAGATTAAGAATATAGTTATATATTTATTTAGAGTTATCTATATATACGTCTTTCAACAATGCACTCGCTAACAACTCGCTCTTCCTATGACTAATGTGAGTTAAGAATTATGAATTAATTTAGTATTTTGTACATATACTCATGATATTAATTTCAATATATTAACCCACGGTTTTTATAATTTGACTATAGTAATAGAGAGGTGTATTTTTTGATTGAAAACGTTGCTCTGTTAACAACAAAATAAGTTGTTTTATTTTTCATTATTTATACAATAAATAAAATGATATCTTACAACTTATTAAATAAATGCTTTTTCGTTTATGATACAATTCCTGTTAAGTTTGCCCTGTAACATTCTAAGCTACACAGTGGGACTCCAGTCTTTGAACAAGAATACTTTTTTACATTAGAACACAAAGATACTCCACATTGAATTTGACAAGGTGGCTCTATGCTGTAAAAATCAGTGATTTTTAGTCAATTGAAATATTTCATAACTGAATATATTTGTTAGTTAAATCTTACCTCTTTGCTGCTTGTAGAGGAAATAGTTCTCCTGGAGGTAAAGAAATGGAACTACCTTCTAGAGTTACTTTGTATGTGATAAGTGGAACTTGTCGCTTAGATATTTTGCCTTTTGTAACTACTTTTGATGTTTTGGACTCCTGCTTCTTCAATAGTCTTTCCATTGTTTTTTTCTGAAATTATAAATATTTCTCTTTAATATTAATAAATAAAAAACAATAATGAATGTTCTGATCAGACCTCAATTAATAATTTTATTGACCTTGTCTTTTTCTCTTTTTTCATCTGCAAGTTGCTTACGTTTCAAAGATTTTAAGGCAGCTTTCTGAATAGCTTCTGCTGTCATGACTTTTTCTTTGTAACCTGTAGGTAAAGACATTAATTGTTCTATACTAGAGTTGGGTTCTGTATCAGTCTTTCGTTCAAACATTGCTCTCTGTCTAGCTGTCATTAATTTTGGATCCTTGGGCTTAATTTTCTTGAGCTCGTCATCTACCTAAAATAAAAGATAGATTGTTTAATAAGAAATTTTTATGAAGCCTAGGTAAATAATCTTACCTCTTCTAGTTTTCCAGATTCAATAGCATCAAGCCATCTTTCTTCTTCGCTACTCGTTCCACTGTCTTTGCCTTTATTAGTTTTTATAACTTTCTTTTTTGCTACTGATTTTTGTAGTAAACCTGCACTTGTACTTGGTATACTTGTACTAGCTATTTTAAATGCTTTGTCCTTTATTTTATCTGCGCTGGATAAAAGAAAATATTTATTTATATGTTCTGTACTTTTTTATACAGCAAATATTAAACTCACCTTCTCTCTTCCTCTTTCTTCAGTCGAACTTTAAAAGTTTTCTTCAGATCTGAATCTACTGAAATATCCATATAACTTTCTACCACTTCCTGTGATAATTTTTTCTTTTTATGTTTCTTGTGTTTGTGTTTTTTGTGCCTTTTTTGTGGCAAAGAATTTGAGATCGGCGCTGTAAATGCAAAAATAAAATTAGCTCCAAAATATTCAATTCTCAAAAGGCTGCATCTAGCATCTGTGCATAGATGGCCTCTATACGAACGTAAACAAACAAGGGGTATGTAACCTATACCGCTGTTATATAGTCTATGATTGAAATGTTTTACCAATCAATGACATCAAACAGGATAAAAGAAAAAAAACGTAAATCTATGCAAAACGTGACATTATGTTATACTTTAGTAATTGTTTTATTTTTGTAGATCAACATTTACCTGTAGTGATTTCTTCATCGGAACTACCGTCTTTGGCTTTTCCCATTGCTAACAGTTGTCTGTACGTGCAATACGTCCATCCAAGACTAAATCCACAAGCATAATGATTCGTGTATTCGTATTGCGCAACTCCACATACAGATGTCGCTTTCTTCAAAGAGAAAATTTAAAACGAGTGGCGCGATAAAAACAATCGATAAACGAGTCAATAAAATTTGTTTGCATTTAATTCTTTATTATACAATTATATCATCACATAAACTTGTAGATTCAACACATCATAAAATATCGATGTTTTAAAATTTTCACATTTTGGCACTTTTATATCGATTAACTACAAATTTACGACGCGCTACACACTTCTTTACACTATATAAGAATAAAGTAATACACTTTCTGTACTGCAAACAGAGCATTGTGGTAATCATTGCGTTGTTCATCAATATTTTTACACAGTTCATTAGCAAATTGTAGACGTGTGTACGAACATGATTCATAGCTGATTCGTATAACTCTTGTGCAAAATGAAGAATCTTCAAGTATTTTTGTCTGCAAACCTTAGTTTACCTATATAAAAAATTAATTCATTGGTTAAATATAAAAATTGTTAACGATTCCAAGTCAATGATTATTTTCGTCATTCTTATTTTTTACATAGGCCTGCTTTATCGCATTTAATTCACAATGAATAAATCTTCGTTATATAATAATAATAATTATAATAAAAATGTAAACTCATTTTACGACATCTATTGCGCTTTTGAAACATCGTAGAGTATGTTATATGTGCTTTTCCACACTGCAGTTTAGCATTTCTGTAGATTATGTTTACACGTTTACCCTGTTTGACATCAGGCAATTATTTCTTTTTCAATATACTTGTAACTCTTATTCGTTTATATTTCTTTTTTTTTTTCAGTTTTGATATTCAATACAGTCGATGTTACAGTAGTATATTTTACAGTACATTAAATACGTATAAAGAATGTTATTTATTAATTATATTATATCTAACTTTCTGCTTAAATAAATTAAAATTTTCAACTAAAGCTAAGGTACAATGGAATAATTTATCTACATATATTCCTATGATTGCATATTATTAATTCAAGTAAAACCATATGAAATAGTCAAACTAGGTATCAATTCTAATAATTAAAAGATTTCTATGTAATAGATAAGAAAAATTTACATCTTAGAAAAGTTATGTTTCATAAAGTCTGCAAGTTATATTCTATTAAGTTTAAAAAAAATGAAGTTTTTAAAAAGAAATTCGTTTATCACATACACGTCAAGTATCATGGTTGAAGAAAACTGAAGAATCAATTAAAAAAGGCAGTACAGAGAGAGTAGCCTAAGTATAATTTGGTCTTTTAAAACTTAAAATTTGCTAAGCAGATTTCTAAATAACTTTCTTTAATGCAAATTAAGATATTATTAAGTTTAAAACGTAATTGAATATTTATGATTGAATTGCAGCAACTGATTTAAGTAGTTGATGAATTTTCGTTCATTTACAAAGTTACATTGTCTAAATTTATTTGTCACCGTATAATAAAGAAAACCATAACAAATTCAAATAAGTAGTAATAAATACTTTCAACAGACATATTTCAGTCAATATCGTTATAACAAAACGACAAATATCGCTATAGTAGTACCTACATTCTTTAAACCTATAGATTGTATCTTTACATAGCTAATTCAAACGTCTTTTTAACGGCAAAGAGTGATCCAAGTTTTGCTTCCAGAATGGCATGTTCAATTTGTTTTTATTACACAGTAATGTAAAAGTTTGGCACATAAGACGAATTGACAGCAACATTTTGTAAATTACGTATTTTTGCCAGAAAGTGAGGAAAAACGTCTCTTTATATTGGCAATAAAGATTCATAAGATAGTCATTTGGAAAAAGGCAAATTTACTTATTACACGAGCAATGACGTTACCCCGAGAGTTGAAATATATTCGTATGAAAAATGATTCATCGTTAAAGATGTATGTCTAATTCGAAGTTTCAATATCGATAGTTTGTTGCTAAACAGTCAGTGCAGTTGCATCATTAGAGATAAAGCTGTATGGAAACTCAAGAGGCAGGCCAATGAGCGCGTGAAAAAGCTTGGAACGTAAACACATGTTTGCTGAAAATTTCTAAAAGCGTTGTGATGAAGAGAAGAGAACGAAATGAATTCAATTGATAAGATGATGATAGGCCTCCTCTCAAAGTATTCACCAAACAAGCTATATAATGTTGGCTCTAGTCTTAAGAGAGCGCACTACGTTACGAATTGCTGGATGATGAGGCAAGAGGCTGGGTCAGTTAGTATTCTGCTTGTTAGAGCGAAGTCGAGCCAGGCCAGAACGCTCACCCTCTTCTTCATCCGACGTGCAAGCCGGCGCTCCGCTGACGGCGCCTCTCGACGACGTGGCCTGCATTAGTTCTTGGTCTGGACCGTTTCGATTCTCGTACAGCAAAATATTTAGAGTTTCTTCGTAAATGCGAGCCTCTGGGAATTCAACCTGATGAGGAAAGAATTTAGTTGAGTAAAATGTTCACCTGCATCTATGCCAAAGCATCAAATTTACCTTAGTATGTTTCTTGTCAGTTGTGTATACTATCGAATGGCAACAGACTTCAGCCACTTTGCGGCCATGGCCATAAAAAGTCCAGCAACAAATCTCACTGGAGCCTATAACATCTTTGATAAACAATACTCTACCACTGAATCGAAGGGACATTTTGTCAAAAAGTTCTATATTCTTTAATAGATTGTCATCGGAGGTGCTGCAACAAGTACAAAAAAAATTCAGAATTTCCAGTAATTATTCTATGCCTCAACTACATCATTGATCATACCTTGTATACGAATATTTATTATTGTGCCTGTTGACTAGTAGCTTAACAACAGGCTTAGTAGTGCTGCCTATGAGCAGCTGCTCTTCTCTTTGCGACGTTATGAGAGGCACCCTGCATATGGGATCTGTCTCCCTCTCCTTCTTCTGAAGTGCTTGTTCGCAAGATTCAGCCAATTCGCTGATGCAGTAGTACTTTGCCTCTGCGAGAAGTTCAGCCATTTCTTTTGTACTCTCAGGTAAGGGAACGGTGCCATCCCTCAAAAAGTTGAGTATTGTACCAAAATGTTTGCCGCAACGGTCTATCAGAATCCAACCTAGAGCAACAATAATAGATAGTACACAAAATACAAAAATAAATCTACAACTAGCAGAGCTGGTATGCTACCTTCAGAATCTGTGAGTACTTCCATTCGTCCACTGAACATGGCACGAAGCATGGTATCGTGTTTCCTGAGTGTGCTGATCGTAGTGTAGTGCAGTGAACCACCAATGTTAAGTTTGACATACTCGGAGGGGCACTTGATACCCGATTGATTGCCAGACATGACGAAAGACTTGACCAGGAACTCTGGCTCAGTTGGGTCTCGAAGAAGAAGGTCCGATCTCGGTAGCAACGACGAGCTGGACGACGATGACGCCGACGATGAGAGATCGATCTTCTCGAGTGTCAGGCTCAACATTTAATCCATATGAGCCAACGATGAGTTGGTGTTGGAAAATTCGACAAAACGAAGTTTAACGACTATATCCACACACTCAAGTCGTCTCGATCATTTCCCAGATTCCAGTATGTAGATTAGCAGAACGTAGTCGCGGAACCTCAAAGTATCACAGGATTCTCCATGGTCGACGTAAAAAAAAACGCAGAGACAGGATATTTATCTGATTATTGTTTTGAAACAATCTCGGGCCTTAGCTGTAGTTTAAAGAGCCCCGATTATATATTATGGAGCTGCTCTCTTCGGCTGCTCGTACACTGCACACAGACAGCTGGTGCGCGTTTTCACACGGCCGTCTCTTGCAAACGCGCAGCTTATTTTTTTTCGCGTCGGTATTTCGGACACTTAACTTACCACCTGCGCGTCGGTAACACAGATTCTCATCCCGTCGCCCGCTTTTTCTACTGCGGTATAATCTACACAGTACTTTATAAATAAATTAAGTATATTCTCAATAGAAAATATTGTTCGATTTATACTGTCGATAATATGCGGTTCGAATTCATTTCTATCTGAATCAGAATAATCGTCAACTATACCTTATTATTGTTCGTGAGTAAATTTACGTGAATGCACGTGGTGTTGGCGATACTTTAGCATAACAATCTGTACCTTTTACACTCTCACGTCTATTAAATAATATGTACTTAACCACTTTCCTTACAACAATGCAAGGCAAAGTATAATAAACAGCCTCGTTGATCACGTGCTCCTGGTTGAGTATGCAATAATAGTAGTTTTTTGCGCGCTCGAAAGCCCGTTTTATGTCTTCGGCATACATGGAAAATACGTTGAAATCTTGCAGCTTGAAGTTACGCTCGAACTGCTCGAAGTCGAGATTCCGCATAAGACCGGAAATCCAATAGTGGCTTTCCGTGAGTAGTTCGAAAAATGAGCAGTTGTCGATAAACATTCTGTCTTTCATTCTGGAGATACATACACTGCAGTCGCGATAATAATCCCACAGCTTGGGGTGGTCTTTCTTGATCATCATTTCGCCCTTCAAGTCGGTAGACGATGACTGTAGTAGACAAGCCTGTTTTAACGCCAGCACCTTGATCATCATCATAATGCTCGGATTTGTTATGTCTTTGGGCTCGATTAGATCGAAGGGCGTCCTGCCCTCGTGGTCTTCCACGAATACATCCGCGCCGGCCAACACAAGTATCGAGATATTCTCTGCTTTATTTTTCAGACAGGCTTTGTGCAAAGCGGTACGACCACTGATGGTCTTCAGATGAACGTTCGCGCCGTGTTCTAGCAACGTTTCCAGTACTTCCGGGTTATTACACTCAGCCGCGAGGTACAGCGGAAATATGTTGCCGTAAATTTGTGCGTTAACGTCTGCACCGTGGTCCGAAAAGAGCTTCACCTGGAAATGAAACGAAGTTAAGTTGGCATATGCATATAGAAAAAGTACCACTTCGACTATATACCAATTCATTTCTTCCATCCATGGCAGCCATGTGTATCGGTTGGGCCTGGAAGTCACGTTCTCTGTCGTCGAGCGATACACCCTGCTCGATCAAGGCTTTGACGATGTTAACAGGGAATTTCAAGTAATTACCACATGCCAGCAAGTGCAAGGCATTCTCACCGAGTAAATTCTTGGCGGTAACAATGGCTCCGTGTTTCATCAACAATGGTAGAAGTTCGATGGCTTTTTCACTGCTGGCTGCTAAAAGCAATGGTGTCATGCCGTTGTTGTCGGCGACATTGACGTGGACTCTTCTCGTGAGAAACGATTTGGTCAGGTTAACTCGACCACGTCTGACCGAGAAGTGAAGGACGCTTCGACCGAAGGAGTCCCAAGTTGTCAAGTCGGCGCCGTGGGTCATTACCAAATGGATAAGTCGTTCGTTCTCTAAGGAAGTATCCATCTGAAGCAGCACGTGGAGAATAGTCCATTTACTGTCGATTATCTGAGGATCATGAGATCCAAAGAACTCGTTCACGTCGGCACCTGATCGCACAAGGAGCTTGGCCGATTGATGGTAACATCCCAATACCGCGATCCACAGAAGCGAGAGTTTCTCAAGCTCTTCTATCGGATAAAAATGCTTGCTGAGAAGAGGTTCCTTTTCCAGGATCTGGGTGATTTTGGAATTCTGCTGCTCAAGAATTTTCTCGAATTGGCCTCTGGTGAAACAAAGTTGCTTGCTGGGGAAGATCTTCCTGAGCGATCGATACAGCATCTGGTCATACATTTTGACACGAACGTCCAGATCTGATAATTTAGTATTTCTATCTTCACCCAACGTAAATAAACGTAGGGATTTCTTGGAGAAGAAGCTGTAACTTCCTATATCAAAGCGAACTTCATCCATCCTGGTATATACTATATGCCGATACCTTTGTGGGAATAAGAAAATTATATATCAACCCTCTAATTTGACATTTACTTTTTTCAAAGTTTTACTTACAGTTCGTTAGCGACCGTCGATGATTCCAAAAAGACTGACTTTATTCTCTGACCTGGACCTTTAATATTGAGAACGCAAAGGACAGACTAACGATCTTCTCTGCTCCACCAAGGCCACGGACCTATAACTTTACACCTATAGCACAGGACTGATCGTGTCGTTGCTGATTGTATTTATAAATACAGGGAAATCCATCAGTTACTGGTATCATCAGGCGGTTGAATAGTACACATTCAATTTAATCGACGACTGGCCAAAATTTTTCAGCGCCATCTTTATCTTATTTTGATCAAATCGGTATTTCAGACACTCGGCTTACCACCTGCACATCGGTAACCCAGATCTCTTCCAGTCGCATTTCTGTACACGTATGTATATGTATATAAACTCGTATAATACTCGCTGTACGTGAGCAGAGTGAAAAAAGGATTTATTGATTTATTTGTTGCAGCTGCGTTACGCGAGGATGAGAGCACTTGTGATATGAAAACGCAATGTAGGTGAGTGTACAGAGGAGGAGGTGGTGCATCTCGTTCGCATTTGCGATTTATGACTCTATTTCGATTCCATTTCGCTTCGTTGTTTACTTATTGCGGCTGACCGGAAATCGGAGAGCTGCATCTCTCTCTATCTCTGTGTTATATACTATATACACTACAGCGGAGAAAAGACACATCAATTAGCTCGAAGCTTGTGTATACCTACTCTATTTTGTCCCCCACCCGCGCGCTTTAACATTCATTTAAATCTATTTATCTCGCGCTGTGTGTGTATAGTGTGTCTCATTGGGCATAATACAGAGAGAGAGAGATTGTGAAGCTATGTATATATACAGTATAGGGCTTAAGCGTAACACGGGCTACTACACTGCAGTTACGAGTGTAGCTCTCGAGTAGTCCATTAGACTCGCCGATAAATTTAAAGCGCGCGGGCTCGCGGCATAATTTAACGTTAATCCCGATAAAAGAGAATTCTCTCGGCGGGCAATTAGCGGCGCTGAAATTTCGAAATGCGGCTGAAAAATAGTCATCCGCTATATAAATACTTGCTCACTGCTGCTGCTGCTGCTGCTGCACTCTCTGCTGCGTATTACCTATAAAAAAAGGGGGGGAAAAAACGTCGGCAGCATCAACATATAGCGACGAATAAAGATTAACGATTAGCTTGAGTGAGAAGCTTGACCACAGCAGCGACGCGCTCAGCCGATTAATCCTCGGCCGCTCGTACGGCCTGTAATAATCCGGGCCGTAAATTTTGAGGATTACGTTATGCAAGCGACGAGAGCCTCATTACTTTTAGGCGCGTTGCGTTAAACCTCCCCCTTTCAATGTAGCTATATATTTACCGCCTATCGATCGCGATTTCGAGACTCGTCGTCACTCGTTCGCTCTCTTTTTCCTTTTTTTTCTTTTTATTGCGTCTGATCAAAAAGTAAAATATTATACGGCTTGTTTATTCGCGGCCGTACGAAATTGCGCTTTTTACGACTTATATATATGTGTATTGTATTCCCCTCCTACACCAGTTTATTTTAGCCTTTTATTCATCTCTGACGCACTGTTGGTGCTGCAGTTTTGCATGATTCAAACGTAAACGTTCCGACGCGCGCGCGCGCGGTCGTTTTGTGCGATTATTAGTCATTCTGTTTTGAAATTTAAATTAGGAGTACCTACATTATTACACGAAACTGCGCGCTCGCTGTTTTCTTGTGTATACATAATGCTACGGAATGAAAACACAGCGTCCGCTTAATTTTATCAATCCTTTTATTAATTACTTTAAGATATACATTGCTCGACAAACGATTATACAGACGTGTATACAGTATTGTATTTTACACCAGGACGTCGACTTTTAAATAAATGTATATATATTTACAATGTGTCTGTGTGTACGTGTGTGTGTGTGAGATTGTGTGGATGGGTGAAAAGGAATTGCCTTTTCTGCCTGTTCCGCGTTCTGCTGCAGCATATGCGCGCGCGCGAATCTTTTCATATAGGAATACATTTGACGTCGAGGAATAAACGTCACGCGTGAATCGAGCCGCAGTCCGATCTTGTACATCGTGACATTTCCGTATGGAAATATTTTCCGAGCCACTCGTCTCTCTCTCTCTCTCTCTCTCTCTCTCTCACTCTCGTCGCGCGTTCGTTCGCATACACACATATATAACGCGCTCTCGCTCGCTGCAGTCAAATGCCAAGCGTGTACGTAGAAAATATTGATTATCGTTTCCCGCGAGCGCTCTGCTCTCTCTCTCTCTCACACACTCTCTCGAACCCAAGACTTTTCGACAGCTGCGGCGCGCAAAATTGTATGCCGTCGTCGTCGCGCGGATCGTTTCCATTCATTCCTTCGTTCCCTATTACACATTTATTTATCTCCCGCCTTAAAACTCACCAACTATATGTTATACCAGTATATACCTATTTTATGTATCGGATTCTTATATCGTCTAGTCTCTCGCTTACACCGAACACGATGAATTGATTTGATTTCCCCTCTTCTCGCTGCTGCTAGCTGCAGTTTTTCTTTCTTTATCTTATATAATTCTTATATACTTGAGCGTGAAAAAGTCACTATCGGAAAATGGCAAAACGATGTTTCTTTGATTTTAGTGCACAATTCGCTTTCTTCTCCTACTTTTCTTTCTTTTCTCTTATCGCTTTTATTTTTTACTGCACTTCTAGAAAAATAATGTAAAGTTTTTAAATAATCGTCTTTTTTTATTTCTCTTTTTCTCGATTTTTCTTTTCTCTCATCATTTTTTTGTTTGATACTCGCGATTAATACATCATTTTAATTATCAACACAATAGCTGTCCCTCTCCGGCGACAAACCGTTTAAACCTGTTACACGAATATCGTGTATTATACAAACAGTATAAAAGTTTACAAAAAATCCAAACGTGTTGTAACAAGAAGTTTTATAAATTTATAAGTAAAATCTGCATTATACTTTAACGTTTTATTATACAATATTCATTTGTGGTAGCTGTTTAAAAGATAATATATAAGTACTTATAATAATGCGTAATGAATTTCTGGGAGATCAATATAGTAATTGCGATCGTAAAAGAGCGTTCTCGGTGCTTTTTCAGTGTCGTATTGTTCAGTAAAAGTGTTTTGGCTTTATACACAGGTATATAGATATTATTATGAATAATTTTAGAGTTTTCTTGATTCGAGCTTGAAGTAAAAAATAATCCTAGTTTTATGTATCGTATGTATACTCTATATGTCTGGAATCGTATTTTTCTGACTATACTTGCGGTAATTCACCTCGATTAATTGCGCGTACAATGTCGACAAGTTTTTCCTCTTCAAACTTCTGTCCCTTTATCGAGTATTTACATTGAAACTTTTAGCCGTTGGTTAAATCGACGACGACGATGATTTTTCACTTTATTTATAAACACTGATTTAGCGCCATCGAGTATCAATAGTAAGACAGTATTGCACGCACACCAGCTGCAGTTATATATAAAAGATACTTACCAGAGAGGGGGAAAAGAAATAATGGGAAAATCTGCGATCGGAGTTATTCGAGTTGATTAGGCATTAGGCAAAAAAGCGGAAAGAGAGCGAGAAAGCGAGAATGGGGAGGAAAAACGACAATTCCCATGGCGTTTGACTTTCATTGGAATTTTCCGCCCAGTGAAATTGGCGGATAAAGTTTTCGAAGGGTAGGCAGTATAGTAGTGGACGTGCGCGGGACCCGCGTGGTGTGCGGCGTGCGCGATAGAAAGAGAAAAGAGGCTCCCTCATATTTCCCAGGAGGCGGTGAGAGCGGCTACCACCACCTACTATATATAACTACATCGGTAAGAAAGAAGAAAAGAAGAAGGGCATTCGCAAAAAGCAAAGAGGATCGAAGAGGGGAAAGCTTCTTCTCGTGTAGTTCTTGTTGTTGTTGCCGCCACTGCTGCCGCTGCTGCTTTTAGAGGTGGGGGGCAGTAATGAGGAAAAAAAGGATAGCGAAAGAGAGAGAAAAAAAGAGAAACTGCCACCGAGAGCGCAAAACTGTCTTACTTTGCTATTGAAAGAATTGCATTATACGTTAGTTATTGTTCTTGAGCATAGAGTTTTCGAGCATTGACAGTCATTATCGTTACGATTATGCGATATTCTGATTAGGATATACGTATGATATTATAATTATACGATGATTATATACGACAATAGTGGATAGCTTTGTTTTTTTCAATCGAGCCGCGCATTAATTAGCTCATCGTGTATTAGAGCGAGTAGAAAAGGTAGGTCGTCGTGGCATCATCAACATCATCATCATCATCATCATCATCGTCTTCACATGGGAGTGTTGTCCTCGTCGATATCCTCGTCGAGTTCTGGCAGTGTGTAGACGGCAGTGGCCGCCGCGGATACGACGGCCGGTGGCGGGGGAGGCATGGGCGGCATCGGCGGCAGACAGGGCGGCACAGGTACCGCTACAGCCCTCAGCTGTTGATCACTGCTGGCCTGCTGCTGCTGCTCGAAGATGGGTTTGAGGATGCTGGGCTTGCAGTCGCGCGTTACGTCCACCTGATTGTACGAATCCTTGAGTATGTTGATCTCGTTGTCGTGGGCGAAGATGCTGCCGGGTGGCTCGCTCATGCAGAGCGACTCCTCGGTGAGTGTGCGCTGTTGGCAGCTCATCATGAGCTGGTGGTGGTGGTGATTGCTGCCGGGAAATTGTCACGAGCTATTGATGGCGAACGGCTCGGCCGAGAGCTCGTCCACCGGAGGCGGTCGTGGCTCCTGCTTCTCGGCCGACTGGTGATGATGCTGGTGCTGCTGGTGCTGCTGGTGATTCTGGTGCTGCTGCTGGTGCGAGAGTCGGTGCACGATCTCGTCGTGCAGGATGTTGAAGCACATGGCCGTCAGTGCCATGCCGCTCATAATGTAGCACGAGCAGAACCAGACGGTCGCGTTGCGCGCCTCCACCGGACTGAAGCTCGGGTAGCTACCCGGTACCATGTCGCCGAAGCCGATCGTGCTCAGGCACATGAAGCAGAAGTAGCTCGCGTCTGTAAAGAAATCATTGAGCACAGTCCCTACTTAGAGAGAGAGAGAGAGAGAAAAAAAAGGTGATAATGTGTGCGAACCCACCTATGACGTCCCAGCCCTCGAGCTTGTGGAGGGTGAAAGCTCCGGCGACGATGTAGCAGAGCATAGCCCCTAGACATATGCTGATCGGCGCGAGAATCGTGACATTGGGTCTGTCCCCGGAGCTGAGACTCGACACCTCGTCCTTGGGACTAGACTTGACGTCCAGCGAATTGGGATAAGTCGCGTTGGCGTTAGCCCTGACGTAGAACGGCTCCTGTAAGCCTCCCAACTGTTGCTGATGCTGCTGATGATGGTGCTGTTGTTGTTGGGCCATCTCCTCCTGCTGTCTTCTCTTCCTCATGCGTCTTTCCTTCTCCTGCAAGCACATCGGGAAAAATTAAAGCTCAATTATCACACTGGTTCAGGAAAGGATATATACGGGAGGAAGAAGGCAACACGTACGCTCACCTGCATCCGCCTCTCGTCGTAGCAGCAGTAGCCACAGTTGGAGCATAGACAGCAGCAAAGTGCCCGAGTGAAGACACCTCTCGCACATCTGGAGAGTAGACCACCGGCGCTCGACAGGTAGATCAACGTCAGAGGTATACCCAAGAAAGCGTAGCTCATCGTCACCACCTTGCCGAGTGTCGAGCGAGGCCCGATGCTTCCGTAGCCTATATTATATAGACAAACACACACACAGAGAGAAAGCAGAGAAACCTGGTTATATTAATATACATACGAATGTAGGTACATATTAATAAAAGCTAGCTCCCTCACTCCGCAAGACGCTTTTTACGACCTTAATTCTCTGAGGCTCCTATCCTAGTTTCAATTCAAGCAGAACTCATTAGCGGAGTGCATGCATCGCGCGTCCCCGACAACATGACATCTCTGCTGTAAGCCCTCCCTCCCCCTCCCACTAGCTATATACTACCTACTGCTGTCGCGGCCTAAAGGATAAGTACGTTTCTTCATACTTTCACAGCCCTCGCAATTATTGTCGTCGTTTGGACGTATAATTAATTTTACCTACTCTCTCGGCAGGCTCTTACTAATTTCGGTCCACCTCTTCTTTGCAGCTTCCAGCGCACTATCAGCTTTTGCGAGTGTGCGCGCGCGGAAAGATTGAGAGGAGGGAGAAAAAAAATAAGTTTTATTGTCGCGCGCGGAAAATTACATCGGCGGAATTAAATAACCTGTCCGATAATACAAGTAAATGTGTCTCTTAAATTTGCCGACGTGAAATAGTACCTATAAACTTTTATGCCTGCATCGTGCCCCTCGTTTCTTTCCTCTTCTTTTCTCGACTACTACTACTACTACTACTACTACTAGCACTAGTACTACGACTTCGTAGCTGATAAAAAGCTTCGACTCTCATCGAAACTTTTTAGTTCTACCGTCTATTTCAATACATCTTGAAAGCCATAGCTATGTTCCCGAAGACCGGGAAAAATTCTGCCCTGTTACTCTGCGCTTTTACGCTCGCATTAACCTTCGTTCTAGTCGAGTTGTCGGACTCGCATGTAATTATATAATAATAATAATAATAATAATAATAATAATAATAATAATAATAGCAGCGTTGAATAATTCATATCTTTGATTGAACTTATTTCTTTTTTTCTTTTCTCGATACACTTTTCCGCTTTGATTAATACAAACACCTCTTTTTTGTTCGATTATTTTTCTCTCAAGCAGACGCCGAAGAAAGGACTCTCGACAAAGCAGCGTAATGACTTTCATCAGAAGAAGAGTCAAATCGATAGCGCACACAAGAAGAAGAATAAGAAGAGAAGCTCGAGAGACGAAGAGGAGGCGGAGAAGGAAAAGCGAAAGACAAAACCGAGGAGTCGAGTATCGAAGCACATAGCTGATTTGAAATCCAGGCGAGCCTTGAAGCTTACCCCGGACGACTCGAGCTTGAACTTTAACGCGAACGTCGATATAGACAACCTACAACAGCTCACCTCGCACTTCTACACAGCCATGAAATTTCGCGAAAACGTCGTTCGTATTTTCGGCTACATTCTTCAAAAGGCCGAAAGCTCTTTCCTCAGCGAGGAGCAGTACACAGCACTGCACCTCATACACGAGGTGGTAAGAGAGAAACGAGTCTACTTCTTTGACCTGCTGCCGCCGTTGATTTACTTTTTGCCCGGCGAAAGGGCAAAGGGCAAGAACAGCGAGATGGAACTGGTACTGAAGATACTGTCGAAAAATTTGCCCAAGTATCTGAGATGCACAGCGCATTTTCTGGTCAGGGAATTCCATTATCGTAATATCAACATGGATAACCTCGTATCGATCCTTAATCCGTCCTCCATGTCGTTGGACTTTTTCGCTGGAATGGAGCCGAGCCAATTGAACGCTACTTCGCTGAACAGAAGGGACATTCTTCGACTGCAGATTGAACCGATAGACGAGAGCGGAAAAGTCACCAAGACAATATTGGGTCCTATTTTTATAAACCTCATCAATCACATGTACGAGAGGAAGATTGACCTGTCGCCGGAAATGTTCTCGATAATCCTGTCGAATTTGCCAATTAGCCCGATGGATCCGATTCTCGAGGGTAACATTATCTACATTTGCGAGTTGGCGAAAAAGAGAAATCTTCCAAAGTGGAATGATATAGATGTCGGCGGGCTGCTCGATAAGAATCCCTACAACTTGGTTCAACGAGTTATTACGAAACTTTTGAAAGTTCAGGACACGAATAGCGAGGACGTCATCGAGGCTCTCCTCTACATTTCAATTCACCTGAATCCACAGTCGAATACTCACGTAAATCCAGGACTTGAGCAAATTCGCGGATTCAACGAGAACGACGAGAGAAGCCTCGTACAGCTGTTGCGATCGATTGTTTATCCCGAGTTTAGCAAAGACACGCTAGACGCCAGGGACAAATTGATAGAATTGATCGAGAGGCAGCTGTTCAACATACAGCCGATATTCCTCATCATCAATAGATTCAACTACGATAATACCTTCGATTTGTTGCTGGCAATTCTGATGGCCTGGAAAAAGCTCGTCGCCACCAATCCCAGCGCCGACGAGTTTATCAAACCGATATCGGTCATACTGGCGAATATGATATTCAAAAAACAGATGATGATCTTCTCGCCAACGACGCCCGAGAACCTCTTCATCACCGACATACTAGCTGCGATAATGGACGACAAACCTCGGATGACGAGCGACGTTAAATCATTCACCAGCAGCATTGTAATACAGAAGGACAACTGGAAATCGAAGGACATCATCGTCAGAAACAGAACCCAGTGCGTCTATCCCAAACAGTGTTTGGCTAACAGTCTGGAGAACTGGGCTGTCGTCTTCTCCGAAGAAGACAAACTTCTGATCGATCGATTGAAGACGTCCATAGTCATAGACTACCAGCCATTCGGTAGTCAGCTACACTGTCCGAAGGACCAGAATATCAAGGTAATCAAAGAAGAGAAACACATAGAAATCGTCTTCCCATACTTCCCAGACCCCACGACTCCTGACGAGCTCAAGATGCGTAACAAACTGACGGTATTCATCATAAGCAACGGCTTCGTCGACCCGAGCAAAGCTGGACCCGACGGCAAGCTGATAATAAAATCCAAGCTTCTCTACGAGATCCTCCAGAATATCCTCGGCATGGAAGTAGAACAGCTGGACGTCGAGATAGTCCACGTAGTCAACTACTACTTGGACCTGATGAAGGAGCTTCAATTAGTCCCGAGCGTCATTATTCGTCAGGCTGGCAGAACCGAGCGGGAGTTGAAAATCGATCTTGACAGTCTGCTGAAGAATGTCATCGACTACGAGAAGCTTCCTTACCAGTACAGAGCCAACTATCTCCTGATGATGAGGTACATCGAGCAGAACCCAACCGCCATCAACAAGAGCAAACTCGACCTGTTCAAATACAAGACCAAAGGCAAGCTGGCACGTTACATCCTTGAGAAACTGTCCGACAACGACTTCGTCGAGACGGAGGTCAGAACGGCGATAAAGACATTGGTTCCCCACGTGACGCTAAATGGAACCGGAGCCGAGCGTATCTACGTGAAAAAAGTCCGTACGGTAAGCAGGAAGAATACTTTGCGTGTATAATTCTGGAGAATAAAGTCGCGATAAAACACAAACTCCTGCAGTCGAGCGTTTTATTAAGTCTTCCAAATATACACATCAGCAACTATATTATACGCGCGACGGTTTTAGCCCGTATATGAAATCTGACAGCTGCAGGGTCACCTGTATATAAGGAGTAAGAGAGAGAGCAACATAACGTCGTGCGGGCTTGACTGTGGGGTTTCGAAGGCGACGCGTAGGCTTTGTGAATATGACGTCAACGCGAGCGAGAGAGAGAGAGAGAGAGTCGGCAGTAGGCACGTTTGATCCTCTGAAGTGTATACGTGCGCGAAATGAATATGAGGCGCGCCTTTGAAAGACGTTATAGGACGAATTCTTGAAGGGCTGTGCTGCTGCTGCTGCTGCGACGCTTCTGCCTTTTACGCGCTCATCAAGCGCAGAGAGCAGCAAACAAACGTCCCGGGCGCAACTCTCTGACGAGATGAGATACCCATCATCTCTCCTGTGTATACGTCTATATATATATGCACACACTTTCTATATAGATATATAGGTATACGTATATAGTTGGTAACGTGCACGCGCGCGCTCGCGCGACGAATTGGATAAAAGAGTAATTGAAAGGAAAGAAAAGTCGTTATATCGGGTGTGTATATATATATAGCGAGAGGCGAGAGCGGAATCAGAGATGAGCTACGCTAATGAATTTCCAGAGACAGCAGAGCAGGCAAAAGTTGGCCAGGGAGAGAAAATAATTCACGGGGAAAAATATATATATACAACTGTCGTCGTCGTCGTTCCTAGAGAGAGAGAGATATTATTAGCCACAGCGTCGGCGCGTGAATTTCACACGGCGTTTCCGCGACGCAACAAACGACGCGGCGAGTAACGAGGCGTGAAAAAAGGATTATTTATGTGCGCAGAGCTGCTGCAGCGAGAGAAAAAAGAAAAAAAAGGGAAAAATTCCCTTTGTAAATCGGAGCTAGTAGGTCGTCGCCTCGTCGTTTGTGATTTCGTTCTGCTCTCTCTCTCTCTCGTCCGAAGCTTCTGCGCGAGTATAATTAGCGCTTGAGCAATATTTAGCGCGCAGGATTTTCATTTGGCGCGCGAGCGCGGAATGGAGTCAGGCCCTTAAGTTAAGGAGGACGATTAGGGCGGCTGTCTATTTACCGAGCGACACGCCGGTGCTGCTGCTGCTGTTGCTGCAGCGCTGCAACATTTAATTAAGTCCTCAAATAATTTGCATAGACGAGCTCTATAGCTGTATATACCGGTAGCAGAGGAGCGGCGCTGGAATCTCGCAGCAATAACATCTCGAAGATGAGTCGCCTGTCCTCTATATAATACACGTAAGTACCTGCTGTATAGTTACTTGGTGTACACCGTAAGTATATATATATATATACACCTGTATATACAGAGAGTGGCAGCTTGAAAATTCGAATTTCCCGGGGTCGCGCGCGAGTAGATTGGAAAAATCCAGTAATATTATATATAAGTAGAGGGCGGCAAATCGAAAAGCGTTCGAGAGCAGCAGCAGCAGCAAGATGTTTCGAAATACATAAACGTCTGCTGGCTCTATATAATATAAAGTGCGTGCGTGTGTGTGTATATATTATATATATATATATATACGAGTGGAGCGTGTCGCGTGTGCAAGCTTTGAGATAAGCGGCCGACTTACGAGCCACTGCAGCAGCGGTTCTCGTATAAAAGAAGAAAAATGGAATATCGATTGTAATTGTTGCTAGCCGCAGGTAAGTCGAGTTTATAAAGGATATAGAGAGAGAGAGAGAGAGAGAGAAAAGCTGGTGTATACACAGAGAGTGCAGTATTATATAGAAAAGCGTATAGAGGTCTGGTGCAGCATGGCTAATACAATTTGGCGAACGATATCGTCTCTGATGTGGGAGAGAGGGTCGAGCGGCGGCGCACACGCGCCGTCTATTATATCCGCGTCGCGGCCGCTATTCCCCCTTTTGCTAGATATACACACACACATACTAGCTGCAGGGTTAGAGAGAGAGAGCTTGGACTTGATGGAGCGGCAATGATCGGGCCGGACGCGCTCGGACTGAAAATCAAACGGCTGCGCGCCCAGAGGCGGAAAGAAGAAGAAGAAGAAGAAGCAGCAGGGAGTTTGCAACGATGGAGCGCATTCCTCGTACGTATATACCCCGACGATTTTCTCTCCAACTTTCTCATGCGCTTATCCGGCTGGATTTAATATAAGCCGAATTCTGTGTATAGAGAGAGAGAGCGAGGAATTCGGCGTTATTGTTTGTAAATACTTGAAAGCTCCAGTAGCAGCAACGGCATTAGCGCTATCTTGGAAGGCCCGAAGGAGTATAGCTCCTTCGCTCCTGATAAGTTTGTCCCGTCATTTGTTTTCTCCGCTCGGTTTAATAATAACGCGCTCGAGCCGAGCAATTGAGCAGATTCATAAAAAGCCCCCGCCGGCGCCGCGCGATAAGAAGTAGTATACACGTATAGCTATGAGAGCTTATCGCGCGTTAGTGCCGCAGCGCCCCCTAGCGGTAAACAATAGGCTGATGCTTTGTCGTCCGTCATTTACGACGGGTTTTATATATATAAAAAAAGAGAAACGTATAGTGTCGCGCGCGAGAGCGACTGGACAATTGCTGGAGAGTGAGCTTCTAGGTGACATCCGAGCTGGAACGGGCAGAAAAAGTAGTAGTAGTAGTAGTAGTATAGTAGGAGCAGTAGCGGAGCTCAACGAGTCGCGAGAATTCATTAGGCGGAACAAATGAGAAAGAGAGGGCGCTCTCTCTCTCTCTCTCTCCTCGGCTAATAAAGTTAACTAGCGATGAAAGTGGCCGGGGCGAGCGACAAGTCGCGCAACTTTCAGTTACTCTTAAAACTCGATGGAACGACCCGGCCTTTTAAATCGTCCCCGCAAATACGTCGGATTAAGGCTATATAATAATTAAGGCTCTTTCTCTCTACTGGTGACAAAAAATTATAAAAAAAAATCAGCCGACACGAGAGTCTATATATATTGAATGGTACTTTGCGCTCTCTCTCTCTCTCTCCGAACGAGCGAATAAGCGGGGCGTCGGGGCTAATCCTCTTTAATACCGCGGACTGTATAGACGCATTAAGCTACTTAAAAAATCGATCGGCTGAGTCCTCTTCCTCTCGTCCGTGCAATAAAATATGAGAGAGATGTATTATAAATAAATTCGAGAGTGAGGTGTGACAATCGGAGAGGAGCTTTAGAGAGCTACTGGCTATATAGGTAGACTCTGCAGATTGACATCGTATAAAAGCGTCATGTGGCATCTTCTTCTACAGTATATGGATATTACTACTGGCCGTCGTCTTTTTTCCAGCGCGTGTAGGTGTATATAGCAGTAGAAGGCTGCAGCTGGGCAGATAAAAGCCCCGGCGTCGACATGATTGATATGCGGAAATCCAAGGCGTTTATCTTTAGCCGACGTTGCAGTGCACAGAGGAATATAAAGAAAAGCCCTTTGCAAGCTTTTTCATGCGCGCCTTTTTTCTCTCTCTTCTCCTCGGCGTATTTAGTGCTCATTAGCTGCTTCGCGAGTGCGGGACTTGAAAATTTTCTTAATTCACAGTGCCATATTGGACTCCCTCTCTCTCTCTTACTGTGGAGGAACTTTTCACAATTCAGGGGGGTCTACGCGAGGAGAAGCTGCTCTCGAGTGCTCCCTTATCAGCGCGGCGGAAAAGCCTGTATATATATACAGAGAGAGAGAGAGAGAGAGTCCGGCGGTCGTCTCTAGCGCAGTAAGGTAAAATGTTGTAAAGCGGCAAGGGGAGAATAAAGAAAGGGGGTAGTAGCCTAGCCTACCCCCTCTTTTAAGGTGCAGAGGTATATATACAGCGAGTAGCAGCCGGGGAAACAAACAGTTAAGCGGGTAGTTCGAAAGAGCGTAAACTTTTATCGCGTAGCTCTGGCGAGAGAGAGGGAGAGAGAGAAAGGAAAAAAGGCGTATACACCGCCGCCGCGCCCTGCACTACTCGCTCGCGAGAAAAATTCCATAAAACGTCGAGTTGGTTTCCGTGTTATTCGCAACCTAAATACCCCGGCTATTTTAATGCTCAAAGTTAGCTGCTATTCCCTCCCACACATCCTGCGCTCTCTCGGCCGCTGCACCAACAACAACTGTATCCCTCTTCTGATGTATAATACTCCGTTGCACACATGGATTTTTGGCAAATGGAAAGTAGATTACATTATACATATACAAGAGAGAAGAGTCGCAACGGCGGCGGCGACGGCGGCCCAACACAATTTGCTAATGAATTTCTCGCGAGCGGCGGCGGCGGGGGGCATAAAAGCTCGGTCCGTTGTGATTTAGCGCCTTATTCGATTAAAATTCATCTGCGCGCTTGACTAGACTGAGTATACTGCGAGTACACACACACACAGTGCAGTGCAGTGCGCGGAGCTGCAGGAGAGAGAGAGAGGTATCTATACGCAGCAGCAGAGGCGGAGCCCAGTAGCAGCAGCAGCAGCAGCAGCAGCTCGTCCCCTGTTTTAGGTCACACGGCGGAGTAGGGATTTCAATTTAATTAAGAACGGCATTCAATTTGCGATCCGCGCGCGCGCATATATATTGCGCATATTCGCGTAACACCGTTACCTCATTGCTCTCTCTCTCTCTCGTCGCGAGCAAGAAGACGCCGCTGCCGCCATCACAGTAAATTTATATATATAACGCAAACAGTAGAGAGAGAGAGAGTTGATGTGTGTATATACGCGTGTCTATAATAATATCGACGAGCGTATAAAACTGTATATATAGCGATGCAGGTAGATCGCTGAGTGGGGAATTTTAGCAGGAAAACGACGGCGGCGAGTTGCGTTTGACAGGGGCTGAAAAATGCTCTCGGTGCGGTGGCGAACATGCACGGCTAATTCGACAGGATTTTTTCGTTCGCGGATTTTCTCTTTCCCGCGGCTATGTATAGTCAGTGCGCAGTGCTGTATGCTGTATGTGTATGTCGCGACCAGACTATTTTTCAGCGCTGCAATTTGTTATTTTTTAATCAGCTGTCGGCGACGAGTTATTGCTCGCCGTTCGCCTACCGCCGAGAGCTTTGATTAAATTAAGCTCGTATAATATATGTATATACGTATAAAAAAGGCTATCCTGTGTTCAGGATTAATTAAAACATTCGGTTAGAGCGAGAGAGAGAGAGAGAAAGGTGAAGTTTTCTTTGAGCGCGCCGTGGATGCAGTAGGGGATAGGAGAAACAATGAGGGCCTCATTGTTTCATGACGTCTCGAACAAAGGAGCGAGATAAAACGAAAAGCTCTGAATGGAAGGATGCGCGCGGGCGCTACTGCTGCAGGTGGAGGAGGAAATGAAAATGCGAGAATGAGAATGAAAAAAATATATCGTCGTTAGGAAGTTTAAAAGTAGACTGCCCGTCGTCTCTCTCCTCTCCTCGTCGTCCTCGTCGTGTTATGTATATATATATGCGTGTGTGTACACGCGCGGCTATGCGAATGCGCGCGATTCGCGACGGTCAATAAAGCTCGGCTGTTGCCCCCACCCCCCCCCCTTCTACGACGACGTGTGTGTGTGTGTGTATGTACTGCGGCCAGTTTCCCGATTGTCGAGCCTGTGAATTTGAACTTTTGAAATATGCAAGCAGCAACTCTGTATACCTCGTTCTCTCGATTGTTTAGAGACTATGTATACACAGAGTGTAGAGCGTATGTATATATACACTTTTTCGAGTAGAAAATAAGGCCAACGAAAGAGAGAGAGAGAGAGAAATAAGCTCAGAGTCGAGCTTTAACGATAGCCGCGGGGCTTGTAACGGGCGCCAGAGATTTCCGGACGATTTCACACACGAGGCAATAATTAAGTTCCGCGCTCGCTTTTTCCCTACATATATACCCCCTTTTCTACAGTCGCAAGAGTAGTCGGCATTAATTTTTATGGTAATTCGAGTCGTCCGCGCTCCTCCTCCTGTGTGCTACTTTGCTCTATCGGACTTCTCTCTCTCTCTCTCTCTCTCTCTCTCTCTCTCTCTCTCTCTCTCTCGCAAGTGGCAAAAAGTAGCTGCCACGAAGAGAAAGAGAGAGAGAGAGTGCAGAAGCGCTTTGATCCTTCCACAATTGCCGGAAGAGCATACTCTCTCTGTCTGATACAGTAGCGGTAGCAGCTACAAAGGACTATAGCCTTTTTTTCCCTATATACCCGCGAGAGCTTTTTTTTCGCTTTTCACCTTTATTGGCCTGCAATTTAGCTTTCATTTCTATTTCTGTCTCGCGTACTTCTGTGTGTGTGTGATGGGGCTCTGTGTGTGTGTGTGAAAAGTGAGAAATCAAGTTGAAAAAGGGAGACTTTGCAGCAGCAGCAGAAGCTTATCGATCTGCTACTGCCGAAACGAGATTAGGCGCGAACGCTGTTAGGAAAATCGTCGACGAAAGGGGGAAGGCAGAAGGTATATAGGCAAAGCTCGGCTTCGAAACGAGCTAACGCACTTATCCAGCGGCCGGACGTCGTCGCGGTTGGTATTAAATTGCTTCCGCTCGTCTTCATTTCCGCGGGAATTCCTCGTCGTTCCAGCTTTTTCGTGTATATATATATTCGATAAAAAAAAAGTAGAGACTATATATACGTATATATATGGCATATAACACGGATCGGTAAATAAGATGCGCAAGAGGTGCGCAGTACATGTATATATAAGCCGAGAGAGAAGCAAGCCGCCGCTTGGCTGCTCTCGGAATGTATGTGCGGGAATGCAATTTATGCTACGAGAGCGCGCGTCGTTCGACGAGAGCGCAATAATTAATATATGCCGAGTGCCATCCGTTAAACCTGCCGCCGAGCAGTTGATTATCCTCGTATTGTTCCCTCTTACTCCGGTTGCAGCACAGCAGTATACAGCCTGTTCCATTCAACGGAGCACAGACAATCGCGTACGACGCGCAGCTCTCTCTCTCTGTCAATTCGTGAATATGACTATATACGGCATCTATATAACCCTTTTGCTCCGAAAAATATCTCGCGGTGATGATGATGATTCAGGGAGAGAGAGAGAGAGAGAGAAAGAAGCCGTACTATACACTGCGTTTGTCTTACTCGCGCATTTATCTTCGGATGGCAATAAAAAATATGGCTCTCCTGCAGCTGCGCGCAGCGGAACAGAAATATAGAGAGACAGTGAGGGATGGGGGACTATCCGAGAGAGAGGGAGAGCGAAAAGAGAGGAAGATAGCGAGCGGTGCGGCTGGTTTTATGGCCGCCAAGCAGATAACGCCGGGGATATCCTACTCGACAAATTCTACTACTACTAGCGCTATACTACTACTACTACTACTACTACTGGAAAACAAATAGTAGTACGACTGGCGGCGTTTGATAATCGACGGTATAAATTAATTCGACGTTAATTAAAGCCAGTTAGACGAGAGAGAGCGAGAGAGAGGGAGTATATACGCGGCAGGAGATCGCTTATTGTCGAAGCGCGCGCGATGTAATTAACTCGCGCAGAACTAGCCACACTATACACTCGCTCACTCGCTCTCTCTCTGGTATTCTGTAGCAGGACTATATACATATACATAAACGCTCGTCAACTTTGCCAGTGCTAACCACCGCTTGTATTTGCGGCTTGCACTACTAGCCGCCGAATCGATGCTTATATACTATCCTGAATTAATCCGCCGGCACTCGCTCTCTGCTGCTGCGATTTTTCCTTTATATATCATATATAATAATGGCTCTATGTGTGTACGCACACAGACTACAGTATAGTTTCGGCGAAAGGCGGCTCGTTGCAGGATGCAATGATATATAGGTAATAGCGCGGCGAGAGTTGAAACTGCTATATACGCGCAAACAAAGCTGCGCGAGTATAACTCATCGGCGCTCATCCCTCTCTCTCTCTCTCTCTCTCTGCACTTATGGCTATCTCCTGGTATACGCGAACATTTCCCATAATCGAAAAAGGACTCGTTGTTTATAGCTCGTAAAAACAAGAAGAAGAAGAAGAAGAAGAACAAGTATATATAAGTGCGCTTGCGTTTTCGAGGAATTAATCAAGAATCTTTGGAGAACAGAGGAGGAAACACACACACAAACATACAGTATTAGAGAAGCTTGATTAAGGCCGCGAGTCATGTCCTGCATTTATCGCTGGACTGCGGAGAGGAGCAACTACGTCGGAGAATTTCCGCGGAAATAGCTCTCCTTGCGCGCGCGCGCAAGGAATCGAGTTTGCCATCGCTCGCTGCTCTCTCTCGGCTAGCTAAGCGTGCCCGCGGATAGTTCCGACATTGATTTTCTATCGGACAGCTAATTACAGACGTGCCAAGAATCGGCATTACATTATTATTATTTCTTCTTCTTCTTCTTTTTTTTTATTACAGAATACACATACCTATAGACACACGAAAGAGCAAGCGTTGATTTATCGGCTTTGTAGCTTAATGATGCGGCGGTTTTTCTCGTATAAGCCCGAAAGAATGGCGATTTACGAGCCATTCGGCAAACTCGAAATACCTCTGATTGTTGCCGCGCTGCTGCTGCTGCTGCTGCAGTAAAGCCAATCCTTTATCGCGTTCGCGGCTACTCGCTTTATGAGCTCCTTTATTTTCTTCGATTCGTGCTTTGGCATTACGAGCTCTCTTTTTTTCTCTCTCTCTCTCTCTTCTCTCCATCTATATACTCCCTATATACTCTATATGTATATACATAGAAGTATATATATATATTCATTGGCGATATCGGAAAGTTTGGATATTAAGAAAATAATAGCCAGCCGATCGCGCGCGAGGAGTGAGTAAATTTTTAGAGCCCGTCGACAGATGTTCCACGGGTGAGCACTTGAATTTTTATTATCGGCCGACGCTCTGGAGCGCGCGCGCGTGGCACGTGAAATTAATTTGAATCGAGAGAGAGAGAGAGAGGGAGATATATAGAGCGAACCATATAGCGTAATCCCGTCACGTGTGTTCTATATGCGCGTGTGCGGCACCTAAAAACGCCCATAATCGTCACGCAGCTGCATCCGTTGCGCTAATATAGATCAATTCGAGAGAGAACTGCAGTACGCACGCATAATGCAACAGACGGCTAAATCGCGCGCGAATTTCAAATCGCAGTATAAAAGAGAACGGCCGCGTTAAGATTTCAAGTTGAGGTATGAAAAAGCGTTTAAAGCAATTTTTTACGGATTTACCTACTGTGCTCTCCCACCGGTAGTAAACTTAAAACAAAAAAGCAATAGAGATATTACTGCGGGAGGAAATTGCAGCTCGCTCTCGAATTTTTCATGATATACACTCGTAAAAGAGAAGAAGAGTTTACAGACACAGAGGAGCTAAGAAATTCCATTAGCTCCTTCTCCCTTGCAGCTTTGAGGTGAATCGATGGAAATTAATCGGTGTGTAACGCACGTGTAAGTCCCGACAGCAAAAAGCGTTTCGTCGTCCTCATGCAAATGAAGCGCGCTGCATAGCTCTCGTCGAGAGATATATAAAGTTTCGTCGCTCTCGCTTGACCGCTTGCGCGACTAAACGCTTTGGCTGCACAGCTGGAGCATCGTGCGCAGAGTATATAGCGTGTCTGGAGCAATTTCTAATGCAAATGCTCGGGTTAAAGTTGCGATGATGGCTTTATAAGTGCTCGAAATAAAAGGACGACTACGTCGTCGTCGTCGTCGTTGGGAAGAAGAAAAATGTCGCGGAATCGGAGCAGCAGCAGCAGCAGTAGCAGCAGCAGCAGCCGTTCGTCTTGCCTGCATATTCAGGGAGTTTTGCACGAAATGCCGGGGACATTGTTATGCTAAGATCGCTAGAGAGAGACTAGCTGCTCTCTGCTCTTAGCATATTTTGACGATATTTTCGGTCGCCGGAGCAAGCACCTTTCTCCCTCGACTTCCTGCTCTCTCTCTCTCTCTCTCACGCTATTCCCTTTTTCATCTTGCATTTGCATCCACCGGTTTAATTAAGTTCAGCCAAGTTATTTCGCCGCAGCCTCCTCTCTCGCTCCCTCTCTCACCTTCTCGCATTTAATCGATCGCTCAATCAAGTGTACTTGCGCCCGCCAGCAGCACCGCTTTAAGCATTCATATAGGAGATGCCGCTGCTGCTCTCTGCTGCTTATTAAAAACCCGCCAGAGCTGAGGAAAATTAAAAGTACGAGTTAATTAAACGTTTTTTTTTGCCCCCTTTTCTTTTTCCGTTAGTTCTCTGATCAGCGGTGGCGGGAGTTTTAAATGTTGATTTTTCGGACAGCAGAGATGAAAGTGCAGGTGTAGCGGAAAAGTTATACAGGCTGAGAAGAGAGAGAGAGTCGGGACTTGAAGGGCGACAAATTGCGATTAGGCGTCAGCAGCAAGAGAGAGAGAGAGAGAGAGAGAGAGAGAGAGAGAGAGTCTCGGCCCGGCTAGCAATCCATTAGAGAAACCAGAGGTCTTTTACCCGACGAACAGCAACAGAGAGGACGAGCAGCAGAGAGAGAAAGACAGATAGAGCTTGGATATCTCCTGATTAAAATTTTTCCAAACTATTTCCATCTCTCCTTGCCAGCTGCTCTCTTTTACGTACTTACGCGTCCTCTTTTTTTTGCTCCTCCGCGCTTCTTTACACAGCGGCAGCTAAAACAGCGAAATAGCGTTATACTTTACATTCATGTCTGACCAATGCGAGATCTCTTCTACTGCGCTACTGCGTCGGGGCGCTCGCGCTCGCGGAATACTTTGAAAAAGTCGAACGATGTCGGTAAAAGGGGAATAAAAATTTTTCATGGCCCAAAAGATTTGTGCGAGTCGTGAAATGCTCGAGCAAATGCGACGATAATAGAAAGAGAGGGATAAAAAAAAGACTGAGCGCCGTGGAGGGAAATTATATTAGAAGAAAAGAGTGGATTTTATTAAACTCTAGCGAAGAAGAAAAAAACAATCGCTGCAGTAGGTATAGTTTAGCTCTGCTCGCGCGCGTGCATGCGGCGTATAATCGAGCATGTAAAGGAGAGAATTAGGGGTGAGGAAAAGAAGAAAAAAAAAAATTGCACCACGTTCGTTACACCCGCTGTCGGCGGCGGGGCGCAATATTTGCGGAAGCAAAAAGCTATAGCCGATAGCGCGCTATTTCACTTTCTTGGTATGCGTCCAGATCGACGCGACGCCTCTAGGCAGCAGGCCAAATATGCGAGCAACCCCCGGAAAAATCCTAAGGCCGCACAATATTTTCCTTTTCCTTATAATTTATAAAATTATTACCCCGGCTTTGCAATTTAAATAAAAGGAGCTGACAGAAGAACAAAAAATCTGATCCAAAGAGCGAGAGAGAGAGAGAGAGAGAACCTGGCGAAAATTCCCGTTAACGGAGCAGTATAGAGTCTTACGGAGAGCAGCAGTAGAGAAAGAGAGAGAGAGAGAGAAGTGGCGTCAAAGCGGCTACGTCGACGAGCCGCAGGGTGTTTGCATATCTTAGCCTGGTTCGTGTTTGCCCTGGTAGGGGCGGGCGCGCCGGCAGCCTCTTACTCTATTTTTTTCCATCTCTCGATCCAGGCGACGACGTCTCGGTCGTCTTTTCCTATATACCGTTTCCTGCGCTCCCCGCGCCCACGCGTCGAAGAGAAAAAAAGGAATCATCTTTTACAATAAAGTTTCTCGACGGAATAAAGAGAGAGAGAGAGCGTCTGAGAATTTATTCGAGATAGCGCAGCGCGAAAAGCTATTTATTGATCCCCTTAACGGCTGCTGAAAAGTTTTAACTAAGCTAAGGTAGCAAGTTTGTGTCGCGCAGCGTATATAGTCGTTTAGAATGAGAAGCCGAGAGACTGCCGGGGAGAACAATATTTTTATGCTTGAACGAAGCGATAAAAAGTAGCGCAATACTTTGCGTAAATAAGTGCGCGCTGCCGCTGGAGCAGAAGAAAGAAGCCCTCTGAGAGAGAGAGAGAGAGAGAGAGAGAGAGAGAGAGAAAGGAGTGCCTGCGCCCAGCTGTATCTGCCTGCAGGCTATGGTGTATAGGTGTATATAGGTATATATATAGGAGCGAGCGATTTAAGCAAAGAAAAGTAACGGCATAGCTAAATAAGGAAAGGGAAGAAGAAGAGCTGCGAAGGAATAAGTAAAAAGTTGAGTGGCTTTTCGCGAGAGCGAGAGAAAAGCTAGATGGACTACGGAATCGGATTAATTTGGCTCCCGGCAATCCGATGGTTACGCTTTTCTTTCGACTCGCTTACATTATTCCCGTCTCTCCACTTTCCCTCTCTCTCTCTTTTTCCGAGCTCCTCTGCCGATGGTAGGTTATATAAATGTATAGAATCTGCAGCCACAGTCATTTCTGCCCGCGCGTCGAATGGTATTTAGTTTGTTAAATAGAGGAAAGCTAGTTGAGAGCTGCGCAGATCAAACGCAGCTGCAGGATAGGAGAGACTCTTTGGGGAGTTAAATTGTATAGTATTTGCTTGCAGTAATTATCTGGGTCTGGCTGTCTGCGCGACGCCTAAAGCTTGACCCACTAATTACGTACAAATAGCAAGTTTCGTTTGCTCTTAGGTGGGCCGAGTACGCTCAAAGCCCAGGCTGAAACTGAAGCGGCATTATTTCGAACGCGCATACACGCCTGATGCAGCTGCGGAGAGATGCGAGCACGCGACCTAGGGTATAGTCGACGAGTCATGATTGTACACGGTACCTATGGTGGTGAGGACGGTGAGCGAGTAGAGAAAGGCCCTGGCAAAGTTCCACTCGTAGTGGACGATCTTCTGGCCGGTGACGTCGGCGCTGCCGGTGTGGGTGATCGAGCCCGACATCAGGTTGTCCGTCAGCGTCCTGATCAGCTGGTCCTGAAACCTGGCGATCTCCTCGGACGCCAGTCTCGTCCAGTTCTCGTGGTAGAGGATGTTCAGCTTGACCGTCGTGTTCCAGAGGTTCTCCACCGTGTGGACCCGCGCCTCGTTGATCTGCGCGGAATCATTGTCACGTCACGAAAGGTATGCGTATTTAGGTAGGGGGGGATTTTTGGGTTTTCGTACATACCTGATTGAGCCAGGTGGCGTTGTTGCGGGCAGACACGTGGTGCGGCACGCCGCGTGTGTGGAGAGGCGGTGGCGAGTCGCTGGAGCCCTCTATGTAGAGGAAGATGAAGCTACCGAGGAGCGTGTAGAGGACGAGGATCGCGCAGATGGCCAGGTTGATGAGGAAGCCCTTGAGGAAGGAGTGTCTACTGGCCTTGTCGGGCACGCCGCCGAAGCAGAGGCAGCGCACCTGCGAGTTTTGGGCGGTCGGCGGCTCGTGCTGGTGCGGATGCTGCGGCTGCTTGTTCTGGTGATGGTGCATACCGCCGCCGGCAGGTCGCTTCAGCGAGGAGGTATTGCCGTTGTTGGTGGACTTGAGACCCTCGTAGGCCCGGTAGCAGCCCGCTGGCTGTCTCGGGTCCTTCTCCATCTCTCCGAGCTCCTGGTCCTCCTGGTGATGGTGGTGATGGTGCTGGTGCTGCTGGTCGTCCTCCTCCTCGTCCTCCTCCTCTTCCTCCTCCTCGTCCGGCTCGGGCTCCTCGTCCTGCTCGTCGTCGTCGTCGTGGCCGTAGATGCTCGGCGGCAGTACGTAGAAGCTCGACGATGAGATGCTACAAGCTTCGCAAGAGTCTGCGGCTGCCGCAGCAGCAGCAGCCAACTGGATGGGATGCTCGAGGAAGGTGACGCGCTTCTCGCCCTGCCTGCTAATGTTTGCCGCTCGCTCGGCAGGAGGCGGCGCAAAGGTCAATGAATTGACCTCGCTGCCCGGCTCCAGTGCACTGGTTGTCTCTCACTGGCAGGCTCTGCCAGTTGTATATAAAGCTCTCTCTCAAGCGAGTGAGCGCGCGCGCGGGGACAGTCTCTATATACAGTGCGAGAGCAGTATAGGGCTGTCAGGGCGGCCGCCGCGGACTCCCTGAATTATTCATTTCCGGCCGCGCAATTATTTTTCTCTATTCAAAATTCAAAGCGGGCCGCACTCGAGTTGCTGCCGCTGCAGCAGCCACTGCACTACTGCTCCTTCCTTTCTTTTTTCCGCTGCTGGCTGGTGCAGCCTGGCTCATGACTAATATAACGCTGCTGCCGCTGCTACTGCTGCACTCGTTTTTGTCATCCGGCAACTCTGAAACAGTAAAAATCGACATTAGGCTAGTGTATCTTTCTTTCTTTTCCTTCTCTTATTCTCAAGGTGTATATATAGGAGGTAGGTAGAGGATTAGGCCGCTGCTGCATCCATAAATGCATGCTCGAGACGGATCGCCGTAACCACCGGGCGCGCGCGCGCGCAAACTCGCGAAGGCGAACGCGGCTTTCCGGCCGTCTACTCCCAGGAGTGATATTTAAATCACGGGCTTGCCGCCGGAAAGCTTAGATCGCAGTACCGGCGGCGGCGGCGGCAGCGGATCTCCCTGGAGAGCGAGGAAAGGTCTTTCCGATAAGGAAGCAAAGCTGCGCAGCGAGAAAGACAAGTCGAAAGTCCAAAGCTAAGAAATCCTCGAACTACTACTACTACTACCACTTCTCTCCGTTCTCTCTTTCTCTATCTCGCTAATTTATCCTGCCTCGATGTGTTATTGGCTCTTCCTCTATATTATATATAGAGCCTCGCGTCGGGATAAGGCGGGCTTGTGCTCGATAACTGCGGCGGTGGCAATTCAACCGACGACTATAGAATATGAAAAAGGGAGGAAGGAAGGAAGGAAGGAAGGAAGGAAGGAAGCGAATAAGAAAGGACAATATTCAATTTTGGCTGCGGCAGTTTTTCAAGTGCTGCTACTGCTGCTGCACCTGTGCGCTCGCCTCAGCGACTTTTAAATTCCCCGCTATTGTCGGCTCTGTTTGCGGAAAAATGTTTATTCAATTCCGCTTAGCGTCGCTGCGCGCGAGATATTTACTCTAGGCTCTCTCGGGGGAAATCGGTTGACTCTCACGATCTCATCCTCCTCTCCGGCAGAGATTCTCTCAAATCATATTTGTAGGAAAAATTTTGTCTCTCCCTCGCGCACGAGATCGCAGAGTGTTGTCTAATTATACATACTATATAGTAAGAGCTGAGAGCTTGTATAGAGCGCACGCGATATCAATTATTCAAGAAAACCGCAGTGTATAGTAGAGAGTAGCAGGTCGTTGTTTAAAAAATATTTACCGAGAGTTGAGAGATATTCCCCGCGCTGCTGTATCTCGCGGTGCTGGGAGAGAGCATTAATAACGATAACTGTTTTAATTTCCGAGCAACAGTTGAATTTTTCATAAAAACCAGCCAAGATGAATAGTACAGCCGAGTATGAAATTCCATTTGTTTGGTAGAAGTATAATATAGTAGCAGCGGAAGAAAAGTGAGGAAGGAAGGAAGGAAGGAAGGACACCGAGGAGAGAGAGAGTATCTAGCGGAAGGTGAAAAGCTCCGGAGCCATAAACTGGCTGCCGGTTAGCCTCGTTACTGGGACGTGTTAAATGACAAGGAACGCTGGCAGGTAATGCCGAGCGATGTCTTTCGGTCGCCACGCAAGAACGGAGAGAGAGAGAGAGGGAGGAGCGAGAGAGGAAGTTCGCTCGAGAACAAATAACGACGATACATTCCCCACAGCTGTTCGACGCCAAGTTTGCTCTATCGTTGCAGTACACAGGCTTCGTCGTCGTCTCTCTGTAAACCCCACCGAGAGCGAGCCACACGGTATAGACGAGCGAGACAGAACTGAACTGCAGATCTATAGAATAAAGCTCTACACTATACTCTCTCTCTCCCTTCCTCTCTCGTATCTCCGCTCTGAAAATGGAAAAGCGAGGAATCGAGAATTCAAGCTCATGGAATTCCCGAGCGTTCTATGGGCCAAGGCATTCCGAACTTTCAAACTGTGAGCGAGCGGGTATTCGTCTCCCTCCTTCTCCTCTCTCTCTCTCGTGATGCCATCAATTATTTAGTCTTTTATTTATTTTACCCGACACTCTCTTTCGGCCGGAGAGCACAGAGAGAGAGAGAGCGATAAATGTACAGCCGGATTTTCCATTAGTATTATGTAACGCGTTGCGCGTTGCGTAATGAAATTTTCAACCGGTCGAGCTCTGATTGAAATATGGGGGAGCTTGGAAATCGGAGCTCGGAATCTTTGTATATAGGACCACAGCTATCGCGTTTCGCGCTGCGCTGCGTCCGATTTTCCGCCGACAATGCAGTTCTCTGCTCTCTTGCGCACCGCTGCTAAATGCTAATTAAACGTGACTTTAAATTCAGCACTGATCATCTCTCTCTCTCTCTCGACTCCACTCTACTCTTGCGTATTATATGCAAGTGCGGAAAGCTGCGCTGATGCATCGATCCGTGAAAGTGTAATTCAGTTTTTGCGGCTGCGCGCAACTTGTTACTCGCAGCTGCAGCGGTGGCACTGCTGTTTGGGAAATAAGTTTCGCCACACGCATATATATACCTATGCAGAGAGCGAACGTCGAGATATGACAAAACAAGAAACGAATCACTCAGTTTATGTGTGTGTGTGTGTGTGTGTGTGTGTGTGCCATATGCCAGCCGTGCTTCTGCTCTTTTTCACTCGCCTATTTCTACTTCATCTCTCTCTCTCTCAGCTCGTCTCGCGCTCGTCTTTCTACCTCGATATATATACATATAGAGAGCTCTTTGCAGCCACATTGAGACAGAGATTCGGAAAGGACTGAAATTTTTGAAAGGCGTATCGAAAGTTCCGAAGCGGTTCGCCGCCTGAAAAGACGAGTACGTACTTGGACGATTTCGCCTGCGAGCAAACTTTTATTTCGCCTCCTCTCTATACTACTACGGGGGGAGGGGGGGGCGCAGCAGTAGTATAGCGCGAGGAAATAAAGAGTAAAAGCTGCCGCGCAGCGCCGAGTCAACTTCCTTCCTTTTCCCTCCTCTCTCCCTGTGTGTCTGTGTGCAGCCTCTCACTCTGTGATTCGAGCTGATATTTCCACGCAATATAAGCTCTCGGCTTTCTCATTTGTTCCCTCGGCTTTCTCTCTCGAGCAATATCATATTTTACCTTTGTTCCTCTCTTACGCCGCCGCTGCACACGTAGTAGTTATCCACGTGAGCGCGAGTATAATTCCGCGAGAGTGCAGTAGGAAAAAGAAGAGGAATTTTAACTATTTTGACTATTCCACTTTTCGCAGCAGAGAGAGCAGCCGCGATCGTTTTATTGTCATCGTTCGAGGGGAGGCAATCTCGGAAAAGTTGGCGGCGCGGCTGAAAATTTCGACCGACTCAGCACTCTCTTTCTCTTTATCTCTATCCTCCGCGCGCAATATCGACGCAAAAGAGAGCTAGGTATACGCGCGTGTGTAGTAGTATTATATATAATATACACACACTGTGGGTAATTGAATTTTCTTTTTTCTCTTTAACACAGCCCCTCGAGAGAGAGAGAGAGACGGCCATTCGCGGGAACATGAAAGCTCATTAGACGCTGCCGCTGCCGCGTCGTGGAACGTCGATCACGCGCCGCGCGCACGCCGGTTATATAGCTGCGCAAACTTTGTTGACACAGTGCAGCTACGAGTTGGTTCAACTATACAAAGCTTCTTACATGGAAATGTTCTCTCGAGCAAGCGAGCGAGCAAGCAAGCTTCGCCTCGAATCTGGACGCCGATGCATTATACCGCCGACTTATTCCTGAATCCCCGTCCGCGAAAAAAGTTTAAATATATGCCGCGGCCAAGTGAATTTAAAGTTTCCGGATAGGGCGCGCTACTACTGCTGCTAGCCCCTGGATTTTTGATAAAAGCATTGCTGCAGATAGTATATATATATACGACTATAACGCAATCTTTTGTCGGACACTGCACAAGAGAGAGAGATGCTGCTGCTGTGTTGTTGTGAACGGGCTCGATTATTTCGTTATAGGGGGCTGGAGCAGCCCCCTATAACGAAAGTAGTTTGTAAGAGCGATCGAAGGAGCTGCTTCCCCCCAATAAAAATAAAAATAATAATAATAATCGAGTGCCGCGCCTTTGCATAGAGATTAGGGGCCAATAGAGGATCGGAAATAATAATAATTCGCGCGCGCTGTAGGGGGCCAAGTGTTGAAAAGTAGGGGGGTGCGCGTTTAATATCCGAGAGTGCACGCGCACGGTCCTCTCTCTTCGCTTTATCAGTCCGGCATCCGGGGCTGATATTGCCGGGCCGAAACATTTCCGATAATTTTCCAAGCCCGTTAAATTTTCCTCTCTCTCTCTCTCTCTCTCTCGACTCTCTACTACTCTCTCCGTCCGTCGCCCCCTTGTACAACGGCTCGCGACCCCGTTTTTCAAGCGGCTACTACTACCACCACTGCCATTCTCTCTCTCTCTCTCTCCCTCTAACGAAATTCAAAACTTTTTGCTTTATTGAAAATCCATTTCAGCCACACTGTGTGTGTGTGTGTGTGCGCAGTGTGTATCGCGCGAAAGAAATGGAAATTTCAAGTGAGCCGCACGCTGTAGCTACTTCAAAAGCAGAAAGCGGCTGCAACAGAGTGAGAGGACGTAATATAATTGGAAAGCGAATAAGGAGCTCTCTCTCTCTCTCTCTCTTCTGCAGTGGCAATCTTGTTCGTTTGCCATCTGCTTACAGCCCTCGTCGTCGTCGTCGCCGTAGCAGCAAATAACTCGTTGATTAATAAAAGGAGAAAAAGAGAGTCGTTGCGCTGCTCTGGTACTGCAGCTGATCAAGGTAAATAAGTATAGAGCAGCCGCAGCCAACTTTTTCCGTCTCAAAGTTTTTCACATTTCCGAACGCGCGGCAGCTGGAAGATCAAGCGCAGAGAATTCGCAAGAGTTAATCCAATCGTCATATACCGACTGCTACTGCTGCTATATACGCGCGACATGATTGGAAAAGCCTTTATATAGCACATATATCTATAGAGAGTCAAATTCGGAGCCGCGGAACGAGCTTTTATTGGTACACGCGCGGCTGGCCGCTTACACAGCCCCCGAGCAAAATTTCCAATTAGACATTAATTAAGGCGAAACATAGTTAGCGCTATGATGGCCACCGCCGCCGCGAGAATGAACGAGCTGCTGCTGCTGCTGCTGCGCGGGGGGAATAGCAGTGAGAAACATTACGAGGGCAGCGCGCTCTCTCTCTCTATGGAGAGTTAAGCCGGCGAGCTCGAATAGCAGCGAAATTTGATTGTCGGCATATCCCCGGCAATTGGATAACTGCGCGGCGGCAACACCGCAGACCAACCGACTCAAAGCTAATACTACACTACAACCCTTATAGCTTCCTTATAGAGATATAGCCAAAGTTTTCTTGAAAAAATTTGCACAAAGCTCCGCTAATGTATATATATATTTCGCATTCCACATGCACACACACACAGCGCAAGTCTCTTTCCAGTCTAGATACGCGGAGAGACGAGAGAGAGAGTAGTAGCGGTAAAGCCAATAGGACGAATTTGCTTCGCCAAGCGGAACTAGGTATACGGGCTCTGCTGCAGCAAAGGCAGAGCTATACGAGATGAGAGCGAACGAATAGGCGGTTGCTCCCGGTATTTCATGCTCTGCGTCCTGGCTAACGAATGTTTGGCGCTTTTGTGATTTACGCCCCAGCGATAATGGCTCAGCTCACTCTCATCCTCTCGGGTGTACGATTATTAACCATCGACGATACTTTTAGAGACCAAAGTATATAAATATATATCTCGAACGCACGGGAGTTTTATATAAAGTTAGCGAGAAAAGAAGGAATGCCTGCGTGCCTCATTCTTGATATTAGAAGTAACGGCTGCAGCAGCAGCAGCATCACCCTAATATATTATGCCGAGAGAAGAGAGAGGCGAGCTCATTTCGCAGGGCGCATAACTTTCCGGCGGGGCACTCGTATTTTCGGCAAATTACAAATCCGGCGAGAAAAATATGATTTTCAACAGTAGCAGCAGCAGTAGTAGTAGTAACGATAGGTGTGCACATGTCTCCTGACTCTGCAACTGCAGCAGTAGCGTGCGACGAGCCGAGAGAGAGAGAGAGAGAGAGAGAGAGAGAGAGAGCGCTCGCGCCGGCCTTTCAAGATAACGAGGCCATAAGGTATCCGAGTAACGAGATGCGATGAAATAGCTCGGACTCGAACGAGGCCCCCGATCGTTATTACGGCTCACCTCACTCTCTAGTTGCGCAGCCTAATAGACGCGCGAATACAAACGAAATCGCATGACGGCGCGGTGAAATTGCTTTATATACGTGATACGTATATATGTATATATATATATAACATCGTAGGCGGCTCTTAATTCTCCTCTCTCGGCAGCAGCAGAAGCAGCTCTCTTGGCCTTTGTAAGCAGCCATAACTCAGGGGCCGACGAGAGAGCGAGCGACTATATCAGCCGGTAATATCAGCCGGTAATATCAGCCGGTAATAAATTAAATCAGTGAAGATAATCCAGATGGAGTCTGGTCTCTCGAGCCGCCGCCGCCGCCGCCGCGAGCATTTGCGTTTCGCTATACGCGCGCGATAATGCCTAGATTGCGGCGGCGAGACGGCAAGAGGGGACTATTATAACCACCCCAATATGATGTATATATGCATGTATATATATATACACAGCGGAGCTTATCACTGCTTTTTGCTTTTCACTCATCCATTACGCGGCTATCTATACAAAGGAGAGAGGTTACTCACGGCTTATCTTCTATACAAGAAGAAGTAGCAGAAGAAGAAGCCAAGAATAATAGGGAAATTTAAAATTCCCGCGCGCAAAGCGTTAAACGACTCTAATTAAGTGGAATCAAGTATGCAGCCTGTAGGTCGCCACCGCCGTCGTCGTGGATTATACGCCAAAGGATAGTCGCACCACACCAGAGATGAGGAAGAAGAAGAAGAAGAAGAGAAGAAGGAGGAAAATAAAAAGAGTACGAGAGAGTCACCGCAGCGTCGCGCGCGCGCGAATATCCTATTCTCCCTCCTCGCGTAGAGCCGCAGAGTGAGAGAGAGAGAGAGAGAACGAGGAATGCAAAGCAATGTGACTTTTAAAGGGGTTGTTACCATTCAGAATTTCATCCGTGCATGGCCTACAGATAGGGCGTCGTCTGCTCCTCTTCTATACCACTGCACGATCTCTCATTTTTCCTCGCCACTGCGCTCGACTTTGAGGAGAGAGAGAGAGACGACTTTCTCTCTACTACTGCTGATTTTTCTCCAATGTCGGAAATCATTTAAAGCCTCTCTCTCTCTGTGGATTCCGAATTTTCCTCTCTCTCTCTCTGCTAAGGCTGCAGCTGCGAATACGTGAAAAGCAATTTTTCCTCGTTAATTTATATAGGTATGTATACGAGCGAGCTATTCAGATTTATGTATATGAAAATAGCGCAATTTCGACATTATTATATAATAATGGAATCCGGACGCGCCGCGCGCTGTTAATTAAATACTCGCCGGCGAAATATATTCGTTTTCGGCAGACTCAATTAGACACACGAGGCATTAATTAGGGAAATATTTATTCGATCCATCAAGTTCGCATTGATTAAACACTACAAACCGACGAACTTTGCCGATATACATACATATAGAAAGCTCCTATACTGCATATCTATATACGTCATGCTACACACAATAATGCCTCGCGCGCACTCGATTCTCATTAACGTACTTTTAATTGAATGCTACTCCTCGCTTCGAGAGACTGTATATATATATACCATTATTATTATTATATATAGGTAAAAAGAGCGATAGCTAGTGAAGTGTGTGTATATGCGAAGAAAAGGCCTGACGCTCGCGCGCGTCTTTGTCGGGCATCAGGTTTTTCGACGGTGTGTTATTTTTGTATATAATACTAGAGAGAGAGAGAGAGACACTTTGAGCGAGTGAGCAGCTCGAGTGACCCGTGACTAATGCACAATGGCGCCACGCGGATAAGCCATCACGTGTCTGTGTGCTTGCATCTTTTCACACAGACTATATAGAAAGAGGCTATATAACTCTATCGAAAATATGAAAAAGACGCGACGACGACGACGACGACGGCAAAGTTGGTAAACAGGCCGACGTATTTTCGTACGACGACGGGAGCATACCTAGTGCAATCGCAGCAAAGTTCGCCGGTAGTATTGACATTCCTCGGGTAGACCACTAGCAGCAGTAGCAGCAGCAGCAGCAGCATCGAGCTCATCGCAAAATCGAGAAACCAGAACGGGCTTCTCTCTCTGATTGTCCCGACAAAACTTCCTTAATTATCCGTGAGCACAGCGGCGCCGGGAATTATTCGAGTCTCATCGAAACTAAAGCTCTCGCGCGCGCGCGCGCGCGGATCGATCCGCGGTTTTAGACCCTCTCACCCTTCAGACACTATACATCCAAATCTATGCGAGAAAAAATGCATAGCGCTGCGAAAAAAAAGAAGTAGAAGAAGAAGAAGCTTGATTTAGTCTATAGCTAGAGAGAGAGAGAGAGAGAGAGAGTAGCCCCGACGCCCTCGACACGAGAAGCTGGATGAAGTGGATGAAGGCTGGCTGCTGCTGCTGCTGTAGTGAGAGCTTCTCGCTGAAGGGGTTACGCTCCCTTGAGGCTCCCTCAGCGAATGATACGAGCACGTGCTGTGCTCTGCGCTATACTGCTACTCAAAAATATATATATATATATCTATATACACACATATATACAGCCACACACACGTAGTGGTAGTCGTCTAGCTCTCGAAATTTCAACTAATGCGTTCTCGCGCGCGCGCGCAAGGAGAGTCTAATGAATCTTTTTTGCGGTTCCCGCAGCTGCAGCCGCCGATGAAGTTGTCGAGTAGTTGCCGAACTGGCCGCCAAGTAATCTCTCTCTCCGACTCTACTCTCACACAGTGTGGTAAGAACAACGAGTATATATATATAGTAGATGTGATGCCTTTGCTTTTATTCAAAAGTCGAAAAGCGATGTGTGTGTACTCGTTCCATCTTCATTCCCAGAGCGACATTTATTATGAAATTTCAATGGTTGTGTATATGTATATACATATATATACGCGTATATACTGCTCTCGGCTCGAATAAACATGCCGCTACTTTTCTTATGTAAATAAGCGAGAGCGCCGGAGCTGCAGCGGAATTCAAAGTAGGGTCTCTCTTCTCTCCCTCTCTCTCTCTGTCGACCGTCGAATAAAACTCGCGAATTCAAGCGACGATAAAAAGTCCCGCGAGCACAGCAGCGACTGTGAGCGACATCCTCGAATTTGTCATCCATCTTATATACTCCAGCTGATCGTAATTACACAGAGAGAAAGAAAAGACACGCAGGTGTATATATATAAACAATGACGACAATTTTTCGAACGACGTTATTTTTATTGGCGCAGAAGAAGAAGAAGAAGAAGAAGAAGACGAGGAGGAGAGAAAAAGTAGAGTAAATATATCCGATATCATCGGAGTGAGAGAGAATTCCAGCGCGTATGTCCGGCTCTTATTCTCCTCACGTTCCGTTCTCTCTCTCTCTCTCTCTTTCTCTCTGCGAGAAAATAAAAAGAGAAGCCTAGCGCGCGTCGCAAGAAAATCCAGAGGAAGATGAAACGCCCGCGCCCGTCGAAATAAAGTTTTAATTAGCGTCTGCATATAGGGGAAAAAGAGTGTCTATAGTATATAGAAAGTACAGAGGGGGTCTAATAGAATATATATATAAAGATGCAGCAGCTATATAGAAGCGAGTTAAAAGTGCAGAGTGTGCACAGAGAGAGAGAGAGAGAAGAGCTGGGCATATCGATTTTATTTCACACACAAGCGGGTGGCGGCACCCCCCGTCGAGTTTTCGAGTTTCGAGCAGCAGCAGCAGCAGCAGCAGCGGTGAAACCGAGCGGAGAGAGATCCGAACGGTCACTGTCGACACTCTCTACTCTCTCTCTCTCTCTCCCTCTCAGAAACTATACTCTCGCGCTCTAGCTCTCGCCTAACTTATCGCGCGCAGCAACTTGCCCGCTCGAGAGCGCGCATTTGTCGTCGCGACTCTGCGGTTTCTATCCCTATATAACTACTCTCGACGTCCCTGTGTGTATTATTATTATTATATGCAAAAAGCTGCGGCTTGAGAAAAATGCATAACATAAAGACGAAAGTTTAGGTAAAACACACACGCAGAAAGAGAGAGAGAGAGATTTAGCTAATAAATCAGCTCTCTGCGCGCGCAGCTGCGGCGCTCGATATTACTCGTTGCTCGATTAGAGGGGAAATCCATTTCATCGCTACTGCTGCTGCTGCGGCCTGAAAAGCTCTACTACTCCGCGGAAGCGTAGAGGAAGCGAAGAGAGCGAGAGAGAGAAAGAGTAGCTGCTGCTGCTGCTGCTGCCGTCGACGTGTCGCGCTATATAGGTACACAGCTGCTACATCGTCAGCGCAAACGGATGAGAAATTGAGGGCACTTGCCTTCGAACTTGCCTCCCTCAAAGAGTAAAAGTCGTTTTTCACCCTTGGGAATTCCGGTCTTCTGGTCTCGCAAGCTCGCTCTCGCGTCTCTCTAGCTACAGCGACATTCCTCGCGAGCCTATACTCGCTCATAGTAGTTATATATATATTGAAACGTGACGAATGAGCTACTGCTGCTCCCGCCGCCGCCGCTGCTACGAGCGAGAGGAGAGTGATGCAGAAAAACAAATATGCTGTGTACGCATGAATTATTTATCTTTCTCTTGTGTATGTTTAACGCCGCTCTCTCTCTCACACACACACCGACGTTTGTTTATCCATATCTATACAATAAGCGATGCAGCTTTTATATTAACATATTCGCAATCGACGCGCGAGTGTATACATATTTATTTATCCGAAATTCGCGGGCTTGTTCATAATGCATATGAATAATATATACATATATATATAATACTTTTCAAAGGGCTCTCGCGCACGCGCAATCTGCATTTCATCTTGTCGAAAAGTTTTTCGATCTGCAGCAGCAGCAGCAGCCGCGGAATAAATGGGCAGAAAGAAACACAAAGGAGCAGCGGCTGCTGCGCTGCGGGAAAAATTCAAAAGGAAGAAGCTTCTTCTTCTTCTGCATACTTCTCTCTCTCTCTCTTGAGGCTCAGTGAGAGAGAGATTGTAGAGGGGAAAAAAAATGATGATTGTAAATGCTTTTGGTTTTACATCAGGATAGAAAGCTTCGTGTCATCGGAATATTAAGTAAAAGCTCGCGGCTGTGGTATAGTGGTCCCCGCTGTAAATTTCACTTTGGCAAACTTGCCGGAAATCCGTGGGGGGAGAGAGAGAGAGAGAGAGAGAGAGAGCTCTCGAAACTGACCCGAGTTTAGCTGCTGCTGCTGCTGCAGCTGCGAGACCAAACTGTTTGCACGACACCAATATTAGCAGCCGCGACGACGAGGCTGGCGCCACCTAGCAGCGAAATTCAATTGATACAGACTAAACAATCCTCACGACTGTTAGAGATCTCGAAAGAAAGAAGAAGAAGAAGCTTTCCTATCTGATCTATATATATAGGTGTATATAAAGCTCATCCCTTTCGACTCCACCGCTGAGAGATATTTCCATCTCTGGAGAGAACAGTAGTGTGTGTATGCGCCGGGCGCGCAAACTATTGACTAACCGCGCGAACTTTCTCATTAAAGTTGGCTCGTCCGTTAATTATTTCAGCGCAGAGCACGCTATATATACTGCACCGCACGTCGCGCGCGCTTCGTTTTTCTTTTTCTTTTTCATCAGCTTTTTAACTCTCTGCATAATAGCTGCAGCCACAGCATCACACAGCAGTAGCTATAATTGCTTTCTTTGTTCAGCCGATTTGACACACTCGCTTAACAGCTTGATATACTATATATATATATATATACTATAACACATGTACACGCGTGTATAGAGGGAGAGAGAGAGCCGTATACAAACTCTGAGAGCTGCAGCGCGTGGATGCAATCCATTGGAGCCGTGAAACAAGATGCAGTAATTGCAGAGAGCGGAGAGAGAGCGAGAGGATAGCCGGCACACCGCCTCGGCCAAGCCAAACTCCAATCAGCATTATCAAAGCCGGGTATAGCTGCTTGGTCGCTTGGCGCGTACTATGCAGCAGCAGCGGCGGCGGCAACCCTAGGAGCGTAAAGCAAGAGCCTGATGAGAAGAGAACCGGCGAACCTCTACAGCGCTGCAGAGACGGATAATGCTTCGGTCCGATACTCTCTCTCTCTGCTGCTGGTCAGGACGTTAACGCAATTACACGTACTATGCTATACTAGAGAGAGGGAGAGAAAGCGACTCATCTTTTTAGCAAGCGCAGCTGCGATTGGCATTATTAAAGCAGCGGTAGGTATAGTATAGAGAATCAAGGGCTCAGGAATCATTGCTCCTCCAGTGGCTGCCATTAAGCTTACGTCCCGTTGCAAAGCGAGAGAGAGAGCTATCGGTTTAGCTTAACTTTAGCCGAGCGTGAGGGACCAAGACGGAAATGGATGCGAGATCCGAGCGACAGAGACGAACATACACACACATACACTGCACGTATACGAACACAGCTGCGGATATGGCAAGCAGATGAATGGCGCTGTGGCGGCGCCAGTTCGAAATGGCTCCGTTAAACGGATTCGGCGATGCGACAGAAGCGTTTAATTCCACGAATCAGCCTGGAATTTGGCGACTGCTGCACAGAGAGCCCACTCTCTCCTCTCTTCGTTTGCCACATTTCCCCGGGGAAAGAGAGAGAGAGAGAGTAGCTCTCAGTTGAAACAGGACTGCTGCTGCTGCTGCTGTCTAGAGTTCTTTATTTTTCTCTCGCGCTCGCGACTTTTATTTTCGCTGGGGGAAAATGAACAGGTGAAAGAGCCCGATTTTAATCGCGCTTAAACTCCCAGAGACGACTACTACTCGACACCTATATATACTATATACCGAGAGAGAGAGAGAGAGAGAGAGAGAGAGAGACTCCTTTCAACGCGAACGCGCGCGACTTGATTCCACGACTGAATTTCTTCTGCAATTCGTTCTGTCTCTCTTTCTCGGCTTTGAGCTTTGATGAGAGACAGAGAGAGGGTGTGAGCTCTGTGCTAAACAATCGGCGCTTCTTCAGCCGGAAGCTAATCGAGTCAGAGGGCTACTATTCGATTGCTCGCGAAAAGCGGCTAGCTTGACCTGGATTCCCCTCTCCCGTTAATCGCCAACCTCTCTCTCTCGCATAGTTCCATTCTGCAGAGAGCTTATCCTTTCGGCGTGTGACTATATCCCTATAACTGCGAGTTTGATTAATTTGAAAAGCAGCGGTGGCTGCAGCCGCGAGTTAAAGAGAATTATAAAAAAAAGAGCAAAGAGAAAAAAATTACGCGGCGGCTGAATAAAATGATTTCAAGAGGAGTAGAAGCCAAGAGAGAGAGAGAGAACTCATCTGCCTCGTCTACTCAATTCATTTACTGCTTAAAGTTAGCGTTTCCCGCGCAGCGCAAAGTCTAACTCGTTTAACCCTGAGCGAGGGCGGCTACGCCCAGGAGAAAAGCCGCCTCCGCCGCGGAGCTGCTACAGAGAGCGCAAAGTTTGTAATGTCGGATAGGGTTTAACAATTTCCGGCGGCTCGTTAAAATAGCCGAAACGACGTGCGCGCGAGCTTATTTTTCATTAGCCGACACGAGAGACGCGCGCAACTCGTTAAATCCGCAAAAAGTACACCGCACTACTCGATAATTGGCTCTCTCTCTCTCTCTCTCTCTTTTCTCCTAGCTACTACACGTCTGTATGTGTGTATTCTATATAGACGAGAGAGTGAAAAACATTAGCCTAGTCCAAGATAAACACGCGGAGAGAACCACACACCGCCGGAAATTCTGCTGCTGCGGTCATAAACTCCCTTGGGAGTATATGTAGAGGTATAAAAGCTTAGCACGCTTATACATGTAGTAGTAGTATATACTTGTGCTAAAATAAGGGAGAGAAAAAGGCGCGAAGAAACTCTCGCTGGATTTAATCGGATAAACAAGAAGCAGCGGTAGCAGTGATCGAACAGAGAGAATCGCGCAATTTCAATGACAAATTGATTTTGCGGACCTGCTGCAATGCGCGACAAAATGAGGCTACTCCGACAAATATTTGAACTCTCACCGCTTGTGCTGCTGTGCCTATACATACCGAATGTGCGCGACGATGGTATAAAGAACCGGATCGGTTTTTTTTTCCGAAAATTAGGATTAAAATAAAAAAAAAAGAGCGAGCGAAGGAAAGAACGGAGGCATTGTTTGCGCTGAATGAGAGTGAAAAGCCCGAGGATTTCCTTCTCGCGACAATAGTTGCAAGAGGGAGAGAGAGCGGCGTCGGGACGATTTATTTTACAGCTCTGCAGATATTACCGGGCGGCTGCAGCAGCGGCGGTGAACCGCTCGCAAACTTTCTGAAGAATGGCTCTGCCGCCGGATTCTCTCCTATTAATAACAGTCGTTTTCGACTTGATATATTATTAAGAGGCCGCCTTAGTGAGGAGAGAGAGAGGCGAGCTTTTTTTCGGTAAAGGCTGAAGAGCAGCAGCAGCAGCAGTAGTCTCTCGAATCAAATGAAAAGTCAACACTCGCGTGTAAGTGGCGCAGCGAGAGGAGATATCGATCGATTATCCTGCAGGAGTAGGAGGAAGAGGCGGCGGCGGCGGCACTTTGAGCGACGAAGTGTTGGACAATAAAGTTATCGTCTATCTCTCGAGAGATAGAAGAAGATGCGAGAGCTTGGGAGAGGCTTTATTGAATTCCGCCGATTGAAAGTTCGGCCCCGCAAAAATGTAAGAGCAGAGAGTATGTATATAGCTTAAATTTTTCTCTCTTTCGTCCTATGTACATATACAAGTGCGATAAGCAATTAATCAAATGGAGCTTGAATTTAGCGCGGAGAGAAATGAAAAATGCTCGCAGTTATAATTGGACTAACTCCTCTCCCTTTCTCTTTCGCTCTGTGTGTTTGTCTAATTAATGGAAGCAGTATAGCATCAGGAGCTTACGCAGTAAGAGAAAATAAGCTGCAGATAGCGTCGCGGAATCTGACTGACGTTAAACTGCAGAGTAGCAGCAGCAGCAGCTCAATCAAGCTACCGTAATTCCGAGAGCTGCAAATGGCCTCGAGCCGTAAAATTATCGAAAATAACGAGGCGCGTATATAAGAGAGAGTCGTCCAGCGATTTGGGGCGCAGATTTTTATCGACGCGATGAAAATTTTAATTTATTATTCTAATATGTTCCTTCGTCATCTTCTATAGTAGAAACAATTGGTGCGAATCAAAACCCACGCATTTAAAAAAGTTATATGTAACTGCGTTAACATTACGATGCCTCGAATGGTTGTGTGGATACCCATAAAGCTGTTTTGGTTGTAAATATTTTCACTGACTCTTCATAAATAAAAATATCCAGTATAAAAATGGTCCGGATTTGATGCCTATCTAGTAGACAAAATTGTTATTTCACAAAATAAATACGAGAGATAAAATTCGCAAATCTCTCGGGAGTCAATATGCGGTCAACTTTCGTTACTTTTTCTTATTTGCTTTATAATAACGTTTGCTATACGAGAATTTAAAAATATCAGGCTGGTATAGTATATGTAAAGTTGCACTATTTGTTGTTGGTACTAAAAAAAATAACCACATTGGGAGCTACTCATACTGGGCAACAGCAGCACACCTATACTCTCTCTTTCTCCATTGAATCGGCGAGAGTATAATACATATATGAATGCTATCTCACCGGCAGAAAGTGTCTTGACAGCTCGCACGCGCACAAAGCTCTCTCGAGTTGAACGTCCCGGTAGCCTATCACTCTGGGCTTTTAATATTGAATAACTTGGCGGCGATACACGTACACTGAGAGGGAGAGAGAGAGAGAGACTCTGTCTTGGTGTGCTCGTCCGGTCCTGGAACTCGATGCTGCTGCTACAGTGCAATGGTATATACGCGCCTGCAGCGGAACTAAACAGCGAGACGGAGAGAGAGAGAGAGAGCTGACCCACATCTCGCAACAATGGTTCTCTACTCGTCTCTCTATCGCCTCTTTTTCTCTTGTTCTCTCGATTTCGCTCTCGCTATCTCCTGCCGCCACCGCCGCTGCTGCTGCTGCTGCTGCTACTGTTTACCTTCAACTCTTTACCTTACTGCAGCCGACGCGCGCGCAACGCCTATACATATAGATATACACGCAGTCAAGCTCTCTCTCTCCTCCTCCTCCTCGCACCTCCATTACTTTTGTTTGCCTCGAGTCAACTTGCTCTTTTTCGCGCTGCGCGATTTTTTTTCCTCTCCCTCTCAGCAGCAGAGCAGCAGTCCTCTCGTGGAAAATCGCAAATTCATTCCGCCACTTGGGCTCCGATTAATGCGCGCGAGAATCGTCGCGCGCGCGGAAGTAAGTAATGGCAAGTAGAGGATATACATCGCTCGTCGTCGACGACGACGACTTTGCATCCCATTTAGCTCGTGCAGCATGTCAGTTCGGGCGCTAATCCGAGCTTCCGCAAGTCCCGCAAGCAGCTTTTCTCTACCCGCTCTTGCCTCTACTACTCTACCTCAGCCGCAGCTACTTGTACGCATTACACACACACACACAGCTCTGTTCTCACTTTTTCTCACTTATAATGTGGTACAGTATTTTCGAGTGTGAGGTAAAAAAATACTCGTGTGGCTTATAATAGCTACTGTATTATATGGAGACACACTGTATATGGCTTTTAGACTGATGTAGCTGCTAATAGCCAAACGCATGCGACGCACGTATAGATATAGTAATCGGATTTCGGATCTTGGCAATTAACCCGATTTCACCGCGTGTACGTATTAATGTAGATATTGTAGATTTGCCTGTCGCGCTGATATCGAGCGTCTTAGGACTAGTAGTATACTATACTAATACTAGCCAGCAGCACTAGGCTGCACCACCGGCAGTCGGTAATTGCGGTTCGAGTATAATTAGTATATAGATATAGAGAGGGGAAGACTCGCTTCGCGGTTTACCGACGGAAAACCGACAATACCGCACCAGCACACAGAGTCGCTCTCCCTCCGTATAGCTGCTTACGGCGTACCGCAAGTGAAAATTTTTCCCACCTGTGTATAGAGAGACCACCGCGCACATGCACGACACATTCGCATTCAATAGCTGCGCGCTGCTGCCACACAGTAGCCGCATTGAATATATACCCGGCGCTGCACAAAGTATACATACCCGCAGCCATACTCTCGGTAAACGTTGAATATCATCTTCTTCCTTCTCTCCTTGAAATAATATCAAAAGCTACTGTACCCCGAGTCCATTTGAGAGGACGAGACTGAAATAACAGCAGCCGGTGCGAGCGCTCGCGCGCCCTCTAGCAGCAAGGATCAATGAATAAAGTTGCTCGACTTGTCGTCCTCCTCATCGTTTGCTTATATAGTTATATACACTGGCACAGCTTAAAATCACGTCACGCGCAAACAACGCAGCTTTCGACGAGTTTGACTAATGGAAAGCTACTACTCGTCGTCGCTCTAAATACCTGACACCGTCAGCCCAGCTACCCCCCAAGCGCACGATAAACTTATAAACATCGGCAGGGTCGCTTAATATAAGCTTGATCAATCTCTCTCTCTCTTTTTTTCGAAGAATAATAAAAATGAGCTTAGCGTAGAACAGAAGAGAGCAAGGGAATGTTCGGCGTGTTTGCTGCGGCGTGCGAACCCAACCGTTAATTACACAAACGAGCCACGCGCAGCTACAAAGCGCGCACTTGCAGTAAAGAGCTGCGCACGCCGCTGGTGCTTAATTGAAGAATGCAATAAAGCCGAGGAGGATGTAGCAGCTCCTTTCTCTCCAGCTATACACCGTGTCTGTATATATACTGTTCGTACAGGGAGGTTAGGTAGTGCGAGCGCCCTCTAGCGTGAAATGATAAGGCCGCATCAATCGCGATTTGTGTAATTACACACTATTCTAAAAGCTTTATGTGTATATGTGGCTCTAAGTATTTATACTCTGTCCGGTCCAACTATACCCTCTCGAAAATGCAGTTTGCGGCTTGAAATATTTCGCGATTTATATGCAGGACGAGTGTGCATGTGTATATACTTTGGACGAGGGCCAAGCGCAGGTGGCAAATTGCGCGGGAAAGAATTTAAGAATTTTCCAAGCCCTATAATTTATACTATGAGTACTACTACCACTACTGCTAGCATAACACTATTGGTTCTCGATCGGAAATCGCTGAGTGGAAAAATAATGATCGCGGGAACGCAATGTATAGTATATGCATATATATACCTGATATGGCCTCTCTGCCAGCTATTAAGATGATACTAATTGAGTAGTACTCTAGCGTACCGCTAAAAGTTATAAACCGCTGTGTGTGTGTGTAGGTACGGGGCCGTAATCTAAGTGCCGTCATGCAGCAGTTCCTTTGAATAGAGAGCGTGTAGCGAAGCAAAGTCAGAGCGAGAGAGAGGGAGAGAGCCGCGTGCATTGACTATCTGGAAATCGATACGCTTTGACGTTAACGGACTCTTGCCTCTCTCTCTCTCTCGAAGCAAGTGGAGAATTTGCCAGCGAGCGCCAGTATATCGGTGTATAAACCAGAGCGAGAGCTCATGTGCACGACCGCAAAGAGGACGCTGCGGTCTGGCGTCCCTCCTACCCCCACTCCTCCGGCATAACTTCATTTAAGGACTTGATGCCCGCGGGCTTTCTAATCAAGTTTCATGATGCTTGCTTGCTTGCTTGCGCGGGCGCGTGGAAATTCAGAAGATTGAAAATGTCGTCGAGTCTGCTGCTTCTGCTGCTGCTTCGGTTTTTCTCATATCTCTTTTGCTCGTTCGCAGTAAATCGCCTTTTTTCTGTGTCTGTCTGTGTGGGCGACTACTACTACTACTGCTACTGAAGGCAGCTAAAAAAGCTCCCCAGATAAATGATGGCAGTAGAGCTGCTGCATCGAGGAGGAGGAGCAGCAGCACACAGAGGAATTTTATCGTCGCGGCGGTCTGAATGAATAATTGAATCGAAGTCGGCGGACTAATTGGCCGCACGCGAAAAAGAGACTACTACTACACACACACACACACACATACATGCGCCTATCCATCTCAGGACACGAGGTCTTTCAAATTAGATTTGCATTATTCAGCGCACGCGGGACTTTGCTCTCTAGCAATAAGTCTCCCAATAAATAATCGCTTTCACCGGTATATAGCATCAGCTTCTAAGCATCAGTGAGAGAGAGAGAACACCCGCTGATTGCGTGTCGTCGTGTAGAGCAAATAGCTCACGAGTGATTTATCCTCTGCTCTCACCCCCTCCCATCTCTCTCTCGCTAATGATGCTCTAATTGATCAGCTATATATATAACGGAGCAGATGAGAGCCGCTCGTCACTTGTATACATACATTAAGAATTCCAATATCTTATAGCACGCATGAGAGCAGTAGTGGCATCCGAGTTCGGTCAGACGCGTATGAAAAATGCAGCTCGGCGAAATTTAGCTAAGCCACGAAGCGTCACGACAAGCGACGAACGAAGACGAAGAGCCTCGGCTGCTACGTTGACTGAAATATGATCGGCGCAACGGCTGTGCTGCCTGCCACCCTCTCTCGTGTCGCGACACGGTTTTCCACTCTGAGAGAGAGAGAGATAGAGCTCGCGTGGGTTTTAGTCCCCTCGAAAGCTCTCGATGGAAAAATAACTTTGATTGAAAATCCGTAACGAGTGGGCGCAACGAAACGCGTTCATTAGCGTCCAATTATTTTCACTCGGTAGGATTGTTGCTGCACACCGGCTACTCTATATATACCTTCTCTCTCTCTCTCTAATCCTTTCTTCCATTGGCTCTTGAAGTGCACTTTGCGCGCATCGCGCTATGCACAGTATATAGCAGCAGCAGCAGCAGCAAAGGGATCGCTTGATGAGAGAATAAAAAGCAGCTTCTCTATATACTACGACGACAAAGCGAAAAAGCTCCCTTTTGTTGCTGCTTATTTGATTCCGCGGGTCCAGGCAAATTCTTCAAAGACACACACACACACAGCTCTGCTGCTGCAGCTGCAGGTTAGTTAAGTTTTTGTTAAATTATAATTTCCACTCTCGGGCGGCGAAATTGGCCCCTTCCCTCGTTACTCTCCCGCAGCAGCAGCAGCAGCAGCAGTTTCTTTGAGCAGTTACCTTATAATGCATACGTATATGAAATAGTTTACCCGCGCGCTCGCACAGCAGCGTGTTCTACGCGCCCACTTTTTTAATATATAAAAGCTCGAGCTTATATTCCGCAACGTACCTACACGTGAATTATAAATAACTCGGAAGATCGGAGAGAGAGAGAGAGAGAAACGCTATACTCGCGCGCGCGTGCAGAAAAAAAATAGCGAAATTTACAGTATGTGTGTACGTATGGAGAGAGAGAGAGAGAGAGTGAGCAAAGGAATGTCTGTCGGAATAATTGTCGCGCATTCCAGGAGGTTCATTAACATTAACAGCCGCGCGCGAGCGTCCCCTAAACTCATTTTGTAATTAGGTATTCCTCTCTTGAGGAAAGACGCGCGCGAGCGCATCTCTTGCACTGCTGCGCCGCATCGAGATTGCTCTGAGTGAGTAAGTAGTAGTCTTTGATTAAAGAGCCGTGTGTGTGTGTGTGCATATGTATATAGCTTAGCGAAATTCGAAGACGTTCGCGTTCGACTTTTCCCCGGGCTTATGTATCTTCTTATTATAAACACACGAGGAAGCATAGACACACTATATCTCTTGGCTATCTTGTGTGTGGATACACCTAGATATGCCGAGGCGATAAGCTCTGCTGCTTGTGTGTACATACTGCTTTCTCTCTGGGGCGGCGAAAAGGAGATAATTCGGCTTTTAAATTGCCCGGCCATAATTTCTCCCTCCGAGCAATTAACCGACACGCGATAGCATAACACGCCGTATCGTTATTTATTAATCGCGCACCTAATATATAAAGGTATATACACCGTATAAGCGTGTTTTTGCGGTGTGTGTGTATATAAGTTGTAAGTGGCGCAGCTTTTTCTTGTAATCGAACGGAGCTTGGAGGAGAGAGGAGGGTGACTCTGTTTTCTTCTTCGGTTCCGCAAACGGATTCCGACAGCAAGTGGATCCTTTGTCTCCGGGCGAAATGCCAGCCAACGGGGGCGCGAAAACCTCCTTCCCGTCTCTCTCTCTCTCTCTCTCTCTCCTATGTGTTCCGCTTGAACCAACGCCAGAAGCAGAGACAGACAGACAGCACATACAGAAGCAGAATTTTCGCCGGCATATTACTACTGGCCGCAAGAGCGCGATTAGGTTTATTTGCGGTATGTGGACACAGTGTATAGTGCGTCGGACAGAGAGAGGATCGATTGAGTGCGGTCCGGCCTAGTAACTGTCGCGATTACCTCCTATACGACTATGGCAATTACACACACACATATATACGCGAGAGTCTATAATGGGACTTGTTGTTGTTGTTGTTGTTGGCTCGGCTGCTGCAGAGTACATCGATGAAAAATTAGAGCCGTTATAAAGGAATTTTTTTTTCCACTGTGATGGCCTCCTCGGTGCCGACAGCGCAATAAACAATAAACTCGGATTTTCTAATATATTATACCAGTGTGTGTGTGTGCAGCGAGCAATGAACGGAGAGAGAGTGAGAGAGAGAAAAAAAAGTGTGTGCAGCTAGCTAGCTAGCGGTGCGTGATAGCCGGACGCGAGCTTGCTTTACGAGGCCGTAAAGCTTTCCGGTCCAAAGCCTTTAAAAATTGCGTCGACGCGCTGCTCTCTCGCGTAAACGTTAAAATTGAAAAAAAATTCAGCCACCGAGGCTTCTTCCTCTCTCTCTCTCTACGTATACATTTTTTTATCATGTATCACATACACACAGAGACGCACAGACGAGTGTGATGGGAAATACACGAACAGTTGTTCGAGGGGTGGTGGTGCGGTGGAGAGGAGGAGGAGGACGACGACGTATATTGCGTAATACACGTCGCGCGCGCTTCTTGGAAAAGGAGGAGGAGGAGAGGAGGATCAGAGCGAGAGAGAGACAGAGAGAAACGGGTAGGGGTGCGGCTTAAGCGGATATCGTCGTAGCCTGGGGTAGAGGTATAGCGCGCGACCGGCCGCGACGTCGACCGCCGGCGGAATGCTGCTACTACTGCTGCTGCTGCAAATGTATGCCGTATGTAAATGTTATCCGAGGCGTATAACAGTAATCTGGAATTTGCTCAGACGTGTACATTTCTCGCTCTCTCTCTCTCTCTCTACCTCTATATACACCGGCTATTCGTCGGGGGGAAGGACGGCTTATTCTTCGAATTTCGAAGAACGTTAACCTCTATTGAAATCGCCTAGAGCGAGTGTGTACGAGTGAGAGAGAAAGCAACACGTGCGGAGTAGACGCTCTCTATGTAGGTATATATGTATGTACATCATGTAACTATATATAGCTCTAGCTCTCTAGAGTCCAGAGCGAGTCTGTTGTCATCCATCATCAGTATAGGGTGACAACAAAAAGAGACAAGACTCACCGTGGAAAAGTCGCGTCCGTGATCGTGTCAGCTACTGGTAGTAGTCTCCGCCATCACGCTATACTCCTCCGAGCTGATGCTGGTGCTGCTGCTTCCGACGTCGCCGCCGCCGTCGCCGATCCATCCGAGCTATACTGCGGCGACTTCTCCTCCCTACACCACTATATACGAGTTCCTTCACTTATATCCTCTTATATTATTATTATATCGTTATGTGTGTGTGTGTGTGTATAGAAAATATATCCAGAAAGGACGACAACACCCCGGATTGATAGATATACACTAGGCACTTTAGAGACTGCGGAGACTCACACTCGGCTTGTTGCGCGAAAACTGCTGTATAGAGAAGAATATGTATAAAATATACAACAACGAGGCGACAGGTGCGCGGGGTTGAACCGTCTGGACTAGACTGAGAGAGAGAGTACAGGGCGCGCGCAGCAGCAGCAGCCTCTCGCGGGAGGACGCGAGTTTATCCGAGATGCACCGAGGGCGTCCGAGTCTGCGCGCGCATATCTTTCTCCAAATCGCAAACTTATAGGATATATCCTTATATACGATTATTAAAAAAAGTGTCTATGTAAGTATGTACTGTATATACAGGTAGAAACCGCGCGGTCAGCGTCATAATCAACTAACCGATGCTTATATTCGGCGAGCGTCGCGGCCTTGCGGTCAATGGCGTAAGGCGATGTGCGGTGTTTACATGCAGCTCACGATTTTTTTATACGTTTTGCGTTGGCGCAACGAGAGCGTGCGATACTAAGTAAGTATACCGCGATGAGTTTCACTATACCATCACCGCACACTGCTACGGGCAGCAAGCGAAAGACTTTGGACATTCGCAGTCTCGCGGTCTACTGAGTAAGTGGTATAACCGCCGCCGCCGTGAGTATAATGCTTCCTTTACTCGAGAGTTGTAGTACGGAGGAGCTGTGTTTGGCTCTCGATGGAAGTGAGAAGTTGTTGGAGGATCTTAGGGGAAGATTGAGGGAGTGGTTGGAGATTCAGCCGCATTTGCCGAAAGGTTAGTTGTACTATTATATGCTTTGGTTTTTGAGGGGATTTCGTATACGCATACCGATTTGTGGCTGAGGTGAGAGAAAGAGAGTTGGAGATCGGTAGAGAGTTATATATATATATATACGATGCTGATGGAAAGGATTATATATATAGCAGAGTGCGATCGTGGTTTGGAGTGCTCGATTGGATTTCATCACTTTGATTGGAGAGATACTTTTTTGGGGAATGAAATATAAAAATGAAAAGCTCTCGATGCCGGTAGTTTGATTTTATATATATACAGAGAGGATCGGAGTGAGTGAAAACGAACAATTTCACTTTTAAGTATTATTGCGTGTAAATAATATACTCGATCGGTGTATTTGTGCACTCGACAAAATTTAGTATGTTCGCGCAAGTTTATTTTGCATGAAAAATTGTCGGGAAATAAATACTCGATTCTTGGAACAGTGGAAGAAAATGTATTTATACGTTAGTTAAAAAAATGTATAAAATATAATATCCGATTTTTGGGATAATATATAAGATTTTTAAAAAATTAAATATTTCTTTATTTGAACTCGCGGCACCTCGTGGGGTCATGAGGTTTTGGGGGGCTTTAATATATCAACTCGAAAACTCGCTTTTTCTCGTCTTCCCGCGCGTATATAAACGTAATAAGTCTCAAGCAGTGATCTCGCATTGGTCTTACAAAGTTCTGTTTTCTAAGTCTTGCAAAGCTTTCGAAACTTCCGCCATCAGATTTTAGACTTCTAAAGTTAAATATTGTGATAATGCACAGATGTGCGAATGAGCCGTTATACGAATCTTTCGTCATCGGCTTGATTCTGAAAGATAATCAACGCGTGGCTGAAGGATTAGACATTTTCAGTAGTGTAATGCCAATTTATTGAAATTAAAATCTGCCTCAGTTTTTTATTTGAAGAATGTTTTATATGCGTTCCTTATAGTTAATGCAAGTTTTAACGTAGTGTATAGAGATTCGCGTTTGATGATTATATTCAGTTATTGTTTCGCACTATCCTCTTTTTGAAAATAAATAAATTTGTATCACTACGAATATCAAATCTCGTTTGCATTATAAAACGTTAAAATTTCTTAATTTAGTTTTACTATAGGTTTATAAACAAAAATTATTCGCATTATTTAATACATTTTTAAGATAATTTTATAACGGCCGCCGAGCACCAATTAAGTGAAAGGAATGTGCAAATATATTGTCTAAAAAATCTAATTAAAATCAAATTACGATTTATTACATCAATAATTTTATTAAAACATATTTCCTTCAGAAATCAATCATTAAAATCTAGAAGTATATTATTATTCAGGTACTTTTTTTTAAACGAAAGCTTTGTTAACTTAAATTCAAAAAGCATATAGGTGTATATTGTTTGAGAAACGCGAGTAAGGGTTTCAGTTTATTGTTATAGAGCAAACCACTTAACATAACTGATGGAAAGCTAATTTTATGAGTGTGTGTAAATCTTGACACAGCAATTTTCACATAAAAATACATGCGCATCTCAGTTATCGAGTACTTGCATGTGTTACACTACATTTAATCGATTTTACCACATTCATACATATACCCCCGAAAAAAGCAATATTCATCCGAAATAACGGTATATATATCCCTGACCTCGAAAGACACACACACCGCTCTTGTTAAAGCTCAGCTCGTAATATCCTTAACAATCCACAATATATATACACACCCACAGATATGCCAGACCGTCGGCTCGAGTACTTCCCCATCAGTACGAAGCTCCAGAGCCTCGAGCTGGCCAAACAGAAGCTCGACATGTACTACACGGTCAGGCGGCTCGTTCCCGAGCTTTTCACCGACAGGGACCCTTCTTCCACCTCGTTCGCGAAGCTGCGCCAATCTCTGTAAGCCTTATAATACTCACCTCTACTATATATATATATATATGTGTGTATATACACACCTACTCCGCATATTCCAGTATATATATACACACACAACATCTATTTTCTCTCATCATCTTCTTGTTTGTTTTTCTCTTAATTTTCAGCCAGTGGGTCTGTCTGCCGAAACTGACTCCCGAAAAGTACAGGGTCTCGATTCTACGCTCGCTCAACGAGGACGCCAGCAAGTTCCAGCCTTGGGACCTGTTCAAGTAGGTCACTTCGCCAAATTCACGTGTACATGTGTGTGTGTGTGTGTGTGTACATGGAATTACGAAATATTAACTGCAACTGCACATATGCTTGTATGTATATAGGTACACCTTTATGGTAGGCGACGTGCGCATATCCGAATGCCGGAGTCTCGGCGACATCTACATCTACGATCTCTCGGCTATGCGACTGGGCCACCTCGCCAAGCTGACGCCGGCTATTTTGAAAAAGTGCGAGGTCGCGGCGACGGTCAGTATATATGTTATATATTATACTCTTCTTTTCACCTCGACGCGTACCGCACGTACTTATACACACGTAATATCGTTTTTACGTGATTTTCCTATTCTGTTTCCTGTTGCCATGCATACATTATACACTTTATATATGTACCAACTGCAGAAGGCCTACGGCGCCAGAATCAAGGGCATCCACTTCATCAACGCGCCGAGCTTCATCGACCGCATCGTCACGCTCGTCAAGTCGGCGATCAAGCCGAAACTCGCCGCCAGGGTAATTGCATTTACATTCATTTCCGTCTGATCGTATATACCTACATTGCATACATATAATATATATAGGTATACCTCGTGTATAGAACACGTGTGTTTAATTTTTTTCTGTATTTCTTTTATTTTCGCATATGCACGATGCGCAGATACACGTTCACTCGTCTGGACTGGAATCGCTGTACGATTCAATACCCAAGTCGGTATTGCCGATAGATTACGGCGGTGAACAATTGTCGATGGATCAGCTCGACGCGAAGTGGCAGTCGAAACTGTCCGAATGGAAGGACTGGTTTCTCAGAGAGGAAAAATCCGGGACAGTCAACGAGGCACTGCGTCCCTCCACAGCACCGACGCTCAACGTCGACGACCTCTTCGGTTTTCACGGATCGTTCCGAAAGCTCGAGCTCGACTGATTTATAATACATCCATTGTTATATACCTACTATAGAATTGTTGCTACTGTATACCTTTTGTAAATTTTTATTGCACGGGGAAAATCCTAAACACGAATAAAATTTCAATACTCGTTCGGCCGCAATCTGTCGCGCCTCTCTCTCTCTCTCAGCGGCGGAGATCTTTCTCAAATCCACTTGACGAGAGTCTCATCTCGCTCTCGATCCTTTTCCTTGGCGGCGCTCGCTTGCGCTGCCATATAACAAGCAATACCGCAAAGTCTCTCTAAATGGAAATTTGCTGTAGCCAACTTTCCTCTCGAGTCTATTCCCCTTCGCCGCCACTCTCTCTTCGCAACCGCTACAGTCAAACTTATTCTTTCTCACAGCTCCACGCGACGGTCACTATATAATTTCGCGCCGCGATAAAATAATATAAAATGTCTATCTATATATAGAGAGAGAGAGAGAGTCAGAGAGAGAGAGAGAGGAGAGTATACACCGCACAGAGAGCTGCAGTATAGTGTTTAAGCTTGAGCGCTCGCCTCGGGCGCGAGACTTGCTTTTTTTTCGGCGAATAGTTGGAAATGTGGGCCAGCTCGTGTATTTTTTTCCTCTCTCTCTCTCAGCGGCAACTCGCTCGTTTATCACACACGTCGAAAGCTTTTTCGCTTTTATTGCTTGTTATTGTTTGCCCTCCGTGCACGCGGGCATTACAAAGCTTTTTAATTTATCATCCTGTATGAATCGTAACAATGTTGTAATTGATTTTCCAGTTGACCAATGGAAACGATGCTTGAATAAATTGAAACCTCCGCATATTCGAATACCTACACAAATACAAGCGCGCCTGTCTGTCTGTTTGCATACACACAAATAAATGTAGGTTATATACGAGAGCGTACATAATTAATATAATATAATAATATATATACATTGTGAGAGAGCGAGTGATAATTAGAAATCTTGCACTGTTGGCAACAATAGGTATATACAATAATATGCGCTGGAACAACATCGTTATCTGAATAATGTGAGCGAGTGTGCGGCGAAGCGCACTACGTGGCTCTTTTTTTCTCGCTCCCACTCCTGATGCATAGAGTCCGGCATAGCTATACATATATATATGTACTACAGTGACGTCACGCCCGCGCTTTTTCTACTATCTTTTCCTTATAACACCGTCTTATTCACGCGTGCTCTCGCGTATTTTCAGTTGTGCAGCGACGACTCGTGAAAGTGTATAGACCTAACAGCGTGAACGTCTCGATACAATCTCTCATTCTCTCTAGAATAAAAAGCGTAGGTAATAATACTAGCTCGTTACTATAAGAAAATATACACAATCTCGTATACAGCGATGCATAAGCGCTTGTCGCGAATCACTCATAATCCATTATTGTTATAAGCTATAAGTCAAAAGCGAGATATCCTCCGCGTGTAGACGGAGTCACGTGCGTGAACAGCTGTGCAGCTTTTTTGCATTATACAAGAGAGTAGCATGTAATATTTCATCGCTTTTGTACACAGTTCGCAGGTTCGCCAAATGTGCAGTCGTCGCTGGAAGAAAAATGTCGTCGGATAATTCGAGCGAGTGTCAACTGAAGCAGAGAAAACTCGAGGAGGATAAGATCTCGAGTAGTGCTAGTAGCAGTCGCGATAACGATAATGACAGGCGGGAAGATTCAAGTGCAGTTATAGTGGAAGAGCGTACCACCTGGCAGACCGTCAAATACTACTTCAACAGATTTCGATACTATCACTTCCTCGTCGCCGATACTCTGGACAAATACGCCTCGGCCTTTTGTCTCTGGCTTATCAATCTGTATTTGAGGCTCTTCATGGGCATAGGTCCCACTGGACCATCTGTGTTGGATGAGACAGACGATTGAGAGTAGTATTATTATTACAATAAATATTGTTTACGAATAAGAAAGAAAGAAAGAAACGTTCGAGTATATTGTACACTCTATATATACCTATATACAAGACAGATAGCTATAAAACGTATAATCGCGGAATAGGTATAATAAGTAGGCGCCGTCGCGCGAACGGAATCTCGGAGGCTCTAATCCAAATTGAAGAATAATAACGCCACCCGCGCAGTTGGAATTTAAATATTCGCGGGTTTGATTAATCCTGCGGAGGGTATCCTATACTATAGAGCGCGCAGTGCGCAAAGCTCTTTTCTTTCTCGTTCTATAAGAATAAGGGCCGAATATAGCCTTATCTTGCTCTCGGCTCCTGAGCCGGACTTATCATCTCGCTGAATCTTAATCGAATTTCAAATTCGAGCTGCATCTTGTTCTCCTTCATATCGCATATTCATTATATTTTTTTATATACTTAATAACACACGCGCGTGTACGTGCGGAGACAGAGATTCAAATCGCTCGTGTATATATTATACCTATGATAATTGCTTTTTTGTTTGTCTGCGTACATAACGGCGATAAAAAGCATGCGGCGGCAAACGGATGATTTAGCCTCGCGATGCTAATGCGCGGTACTTATCGTAAAAGTGCACGATTTTCGGCGTGAGTGTGTATATATGTATATATATATGTGCATCGATCCGCGCAATTATACGCACTTCCAACAGCGCTGTACGTGCGACTTTATTTATTTTTTAACTCTCTCGCAAGCCGGCGGCGCACAACGGCTACAGTATAGCTACTGTAATGGAAAAACTTTTCAAGAGCCGACCAAACAATCCGCAACTTTGGCCTTATATATCTAGCCCAGCTACTTATAGTACGCCTATACATATATATATATTATCAATTGCAGTAGCCTCGATTTCGCACGCGCGCGCGCGTTGGATATATCTAAGGTTTATCTATAATATATATATAGACGCTAATGCCTAGGATCGAGTGTGGAAACATTAATGCGATTTAAAAAGCAATAAATTTCAAACAAGACAAGTGAATTTGAGCTCGCTCGCAAGTATCAAAGATTCAAGGGAATCCTTCGATTCCTCCACTAATAGGCTACTCCTCTCTACAGCACTCTTCTCTCTTCGATCTTCGACTCATCCATTATGCAGCTATAACTGCAACTCGCTCGCACGCTCCAGACAGACAGTGCTAACAGCGCATTTGTTTTTCCTATATACATGTATATGTATGTACGTATAGCCATTATAATTGCAAGCATCGCCGCCAACGTCGAGTATATATATATCGTCTCGCAAATAGACACACACGCATTAGCTGATTGCAGTAGCCAGAGTCCGCGGAGAACTTGTGTTGAACGATAAACGATTAATCACATATCTGCGAAAGCTTTCTACTGCTCATAATTTTAAGCTGCAACGCTCGCACGCTCATTTTTCGAAATTAGTCTGAAAGCTCGCGCTTGTACCACTACTCAGCTGCGCAATCAGCAATCGGCCACAATAACAAACTAGCGCACATAGATATATAGACCAGCAAACAAAACTTTTAACTGGCCTGCGCGCACGTTGCCCTGTACTTTATGTGGAACGCAAAAACCGAATCCTCCATCACTTTCGCCAGCTCTCTCGCGTTGCAACTGTTGCTATATGTGTATATAATATACACAGGCATGGTTGGTTGTTCGTCGATGAATCGAATGTGATTGAGGTAAAAAGTTAAAAAATACGCAGTGTAGCACGTGATTGGCTTGTTTTCATGAGATCCACAAATTTTATTTTTTTTCTCGTACATAATTCCTAGGTATATGAAAAAATTTCTAAAGCACATTGTAAACTTCTTAATCGTTATTAAGGGATCGCTCCATTAAGTCTACACATACTTCTTGGAGTTGCTAAATTTTCAGCATATTTGGAGATTCTAGATTTAATTTTTTTTTTCTTTTTAAATCGTATTATTAGTTTTAAATAATGCAACACTTATGGAGATTTTTCGCGGCCGAGTCCTATTCTCGAATGTGTATATATATATACTTAAAAGTCAACTTTCAAATTTATCAAACGCACACGACAATTTAATGCTTAAACTTTTGACTTCGAAAATACGCAATGCAACGGTTTGGCTGAAAGGAATCTAGCGTTTAAAAAATTTTGGTATCTAAAATATTATAATTTCACTCTTCTTTCTTTTACAACCTAGACAATACTTATTTTCGAAATCTCAGCTTGTATTATTCTAAAGTCAATTTGTGGCATCGTTTGTCACACCTAAACATTTTTTTTTCTTTATATAAATAACTAGCTATGATCAACAGGACAATGAGCGACAAAGCGCGCCGCGGTAATCAATGACAATAACGCAATAAAAATCAACAAGATTGTTACTCAAACTCAGCTTGGAAAACATTCTCTAATTAAAAGACTAGTTGGACTGACTAAATCAAACTTAGTGGAAATTGTTTTGCGCCATTATTCGTCGATCAACTTTATGATATAATTTTATATATCGCATAGGATTAAGAATATTTATATTAGATATATACTCGTTGGAAATGTAGATAACCAAATATCCTTGTCCGGTACACCATTTGGAAAACTGGGATTCAGCCTTCAGCTAGCGGGGGTGTCACCCAGCCGTATTTTTCGTGAGTCTTGACTAAACTCTTGAAAGATTCTTCAGCAGATCGTCGATTAAATTCTTTATTAGTCTTTGGTTTTCTTGCAACGCGGCCCTGCACATCAATGATTAGTTGTATAAGCAACTTGAAAAAATGCAATTCAAGAATTTGGAATAATGCAACAAAAGAAGTAAGAGTGCAGTACCTGACCCTTCACAAGGCTTGCTGCAAATTGTGTTATCACAGCTTCAATAGTATAAGCACTTGCCCATCCTCTAGGTGTAAGTAGTTCCATACAAATGGCTCCACCTTCCATCACAAATCCTTTCTCTATACGAGGAGAAATAACTCTCATAAATGGAGGTGCAAAGGGAAAATTTTCTGGAAAGATGACGTGCAAGAGAATGTGAGGTATTGCAAGCTCCCTCATATCAGCCGCAAGTTCACTCTCCAGGTCAATCTTATGCAGTCTAATGTGCCACTCGAATAAATTGTCATTAACAAGTTCGGCAGTAAATGTTGAGTCTCCACGGTGCTGTGTTCGCTGAATCTCACTAAACTCCTTCATCAGTCTTCTCAAGCGAACTCCTCTTTCTGGCACATTGAGATTCTGCAAATATTATAAATTTTTAAATAAACCTAACCGACTAAATGAATGATACAAAATTGTACATGGCCTCGAGTTTACTTGAGAGCAGTTTCCATTGGGAGACGTTGATTTTGCTTTAAAAAAGCAGCTAGCATGATTTATTTGACTCGTGCTTGGCTTGTCCAAGGCTGGAGGCTCGGCTGGCGTAACTGCATCGGGCCTGTGATGTCTAGCGAGAAGTCTTCGAGAAGGTGAACTTGTAGAGGTAGGATCAGCTGGCTCCTGCTCGCTTATTTTCTCAGATGAACGAAAAAGCTTGCGAAAGGCAGCTACTACCTTCTCCTTAGATCTCGTACTCATGGCTCAGCTTGATATTATCAAGTCACTCGGTTAATCTGCAAATGGAGAATAAAAAAGTCAAGGTAGGTGCAAGTCAGTAAAAGCAAGCAGTAGCACTGCTCTTGTTCTTTGTGCAGTGAAAAAGAGAAGGGAAGACGAGAGGAAAGCAGGCGAAAGAAAGAGAGCGCGAGCGAACGAGAGAGTGACGCAGAGACAGTGCGACAAAGAAACGGTCGACGGTTCATGCCCTCGTGCTCTGCATCCACACACGCAGATCAGGGGCACAACAATGAAGCCAGTCAAAATATAAGTAATACAAGAATGCAGACGTACGTACCTATGCCAGGCCGTTGCTGTTGTTCGTCAGTAGCCTCATTGCCTGTTGTTCGCCACAACCTCGGCACATATATGATAATGCGCCTGTATAGCTACTAGACAGCTAGATATGTATATTGTACAACAACGCGTCTATATAATAATATATAGACAAAATGTTCAAAACTCTCTGCAGTCACTGTCACTGCGCTGCGCTTCACTGCCTGATCAGTGCGCCGACTGCGCTCTCTGATGTCAAACTGCAGCCTCGACTGCCTACTTAATATCTATAGCTATATAAATATAGTATAATAAAAGGCAGCTGCCAAGCGGCTGCTATAAAGACGAAGACTATATATATATGTACATATACATATGTGTACCGCGACTACTTTTGTCTTTCCCGTCGCGTGACACGTCGACCATTCTTGCGCAAGCGCGAGATGTTTAACGCGCGAGATTCAAGTAGGTTTCATTATTATTCTATCTAACAATTAATTGATACTTGTTAATTAAAAAAAACTGTTTATTGGTACAAAATTTACATCGGCGTATAAAAATCTGTGAAAAATTTACTTTTTCTTATCCCATGGTATCACGATGTAACTCCTCAGACGCTTGGTAGCAAACATTTTCGTCAGACCTCTTCTTACAAAGTAGACCACGATCACCAAAATAGAAAGATACTGCATCCATGCCCATTTCATTTCTTCCCAAAAGCCTGGCTGATAGTTCATCGACTGGTTGACGTAAAAGACCTCAGCCTTTATTCTAACTGGCTCATCTTTGATGAATCCCAACTTGGGGAACACTCTTAGATTGCCTATTTTACCTGAAACTGGATAAATCAATGGGTTTCATGAATTTTATTTTCTATGACATAATTGTGATAAGCTGATAAGTATGACTAAACTGTGATAATATGCTTACGTAAGCGATTGCTGTTTTCTACCAACAAGTCAGATAATGACAGTGTATTTAGGTCAGTACTGTTATCCTCCAAATAGTAGATTTCATCGTGAAGTAGAACATTGTTTTGTCGGAGCATCAAATCTCCAATAAAGTGTAGTTCCTGAACTTCATGTGCCACTGTGTATTCTATCACTGTCATTGCTTCGAGCACCACATGAATATGCTCCTATTGAAAAGAAAAACAATTTTATTCAGACTTTGCTATAAGTAAAAATTAGTTAATTGTCATAATTACAAATAAACCCACCTTTAATTCATAATTAAAAAATAATAAAAGCATGAGCGATCTGATAGGTTTATTTGTGAAGAAAACAGCTTCAAAATGAAGCAAGTCTTGCAATCCATTTTTATCATTATCCACTTCTTGGATCTATAATTTAAATAAACTTCATTTAGAAAAAAAAACTTTTAAACAAACAGAAGTATATATACAAGAGCAAGTATAGTTGAGTAAGTATACCTTTACTATATGACAGTCATCTTTAATGGCATTATCTTTATAATGAGTAAATGTGGAACATATCATGGGATTGGAATTCTCTTGTTCAATCAACAAGAAATATTTATGCTTGAAATGAACATTTGGTTTCTCCCAGTATGTTCTAGTTCTAATCCAATACCCTGAGAAACAATTGTTAAATTAATTTTTATAACAAACAAAAAAAGTTTGTCTATCAAAATATTAGTACTCACCCCCAGCATGATAGACAAAAATTAGTGGAGTCACTAGTGTAAATATAACTGCTATTAATACAACAAATGCACTAATAGAACATACTCTTACTCTGTACAAATATTTAATATTACTAGAATATATATCTAATATTGGCATTATATTTCTTAGATTATTATAGAGAAAAAACAAATTCTTTCATAGCGCACTGTGTTAGGAATCGTTACCGTAGCAACAGCCTTAATTCATAAAAACATCAAGATTTGAAACTACAATGGAAATAAAAGAAATGTTGTAGATAAGAATGATATACAACCAGCAATAACTATTTAAATAAAAATTTATTGAAAATGTGGTTTATTCCGAAATATAAATCTTTTATTTTACAATTCAAGGCTCAAGTGTGTATTTACTTGTAAGCATTTAAAAAATTAAAATTATGCCTATACTTTAAAATCACAGCAGTTTTTGTTACCATTAGTATATGTATGTACAATTTATACGCAGCAAGATTATTACAAATAACAATTACCTAAAAAATGAAATTTAAAATGCATAATAAAATACATATCGCTTACAAATGTTTCAATTTAAAATTGAATTTTTTGTAATGCATTGCAATAAAAAAGTTAAAATAGACATAGACAAAACATTTTCAGACATCAGTACCAAGGGCAACACCAAGAAAATCTTCAAATGCTATATTAATTGTTCCAGTCATGTCTGTATCCCTTTTTCTGAATTCTTCTGTAAACTTTTGTATTTGAATACATAAAACAATGAATTGATCAACGGTAATGCTGCCTTGCTGACTGCTATCGTATCTTTTGATTAAAAAATTAATGAATTCCGGTTTAAATCTGTAGCCCATTTGAGTAAAAGCTGCAGCAAGTTCTTCTTCTTGAATACTTCCAGAGTTATCATGATCAAAGCCTCTAAAAACACCTAACCATGAATTGATGTAATTGAAAAGAGCTTGAAATTCAACGATATCAATAGACCGCTTATTTTCTTTATCAAACATTCCTGTAAAAAATAAAGAGTTTAAAAGTTATGTAAATGCTGATACTGACAAAAACCAATAAATCAATACTATAGGCTTACCAATCATTAAACGACAAGCTTTATCAGAAAAAGTTCCTCCTTGACCGTTGGCTAAGACCCGTTGCAATTCTGCAGATGAAATTCTTCCGCTACCATCTCTATCTGCTAAAGCAAACCATTGTTGAACTTGAGGATTGACCTGTGATGGGTCTTCTGATCCATAAGTCTGTCCCTAATATTCACGAGAAAAAATTATGAAAAATCATCCTTGTATCTTAAATTAACATTAAACATGTATACTTTACAAGTATCCATATATATGAACTTACTGGATAAGCCATAATTACTAGCTCTTGCAGGCAATAATTAACAATTTTCTGACACAAATTACTTGTTACTGTCACAGGTTATCTTTACCGTTAGGTCCTCGGTTAAATTCGGTTAAATTCAGGCTTAGGACGTTCTAGAAGAAATCTAGCAACGATCTTATGGTGTCTGTAAGAATAACGTATTATATCCTTTGAGACTTTGAGCTATCGGTAGCGCGCTACAAGGCTATAAGGGCCTTTCTACACTGACGGGATTGTGTCTGTGACGTCCATGCAGAGTATACCTATACATCTAATATATATAGATATACACTGCATGGACGTCACGCAGTCGAAATCCCCTCATGTAGAAAGGCCTTAAGACGCCATCTGTGATGATGGTTCTGCGCTTGCCGCCCTTCATGGAGTAGGAACACGCTCCCCCTACTCCGTGCCACCCTTCCACGAATCCACGCAGCAGTAGGAATTAGGATTGCTATATGTATATATATATTGTAGGTACGCCATATATACGCTATACCTATAGTATACCTATACCTACGGATGACTGCGGCTGTGCCTGTGGCAGTCCAAGCCAAGCCAAGCTCAAGGCCTTGTCAGTTTGCAATAAACAAGCCGATGTCGATCGAGTTTCAGTAAGTAAAACCAGGTTAAGTTTACATCTACCTACCTACCTTATTAGTACGGATAGCACACAACACGAGTCACGGGATGAGAGATAACAATATTTCATAATATAACCACGTGAAAAATAAAAATGTTCATTCGGCTTTTTTGTTATTGAGTGAGAGGGAGAGAGATTATACATTAGCTGCTGTACTGTACAGCTGTTATTTCGTCACCTGTTTCAGTGTAAACACTTGCTCGAAAAATGCAAGCAACTGACTACTGAGGACTTGTGGCAGTATAAGCAAAAAAAACTTTGATACACGCCTTCCAGAGCATGAGCCGCTACTTAGTATTATCGTATTGTTTTTTATTTTTTTCGTTTACGATTACGTACCAATGGCAAGCAGAAATTACTTCGATTTCCAATATTTTTCCTTATTTCTATTGATTTTCATATTCCTCGCAACAATCAATTATACTCGTTCTCATGAAGAGGAAGGTACCTTATTAACCTATTATTTTTCTATTTGCTTTTCACGAATTTTGATTTAATTTTTTACACTTTTTTTATCACTTCCACGTTGCACCTAACCTATAATGATACAGTACGTACAATATTGTTGATTACATATTGATGATTTGTTTACAGATTACATTTTATGTCGATTGTGTGGAGCTGATCTAGCAGATGCTAAATCAATTATCAATCATCTGAGTCCTCATGCTTCTGTGATAGTTAATCAAACACTTTTTGAGCGTAAAGGTGTCGAAGTGCAACTTTTGCGTAACCCATTGGGCATTAAATTTCAGTCCATTTCCTTGTCTAATTCAAAATGTGATCCAGTTCACAACGTAAGTATGAAGCATCTGAATACTTTTATTTATTTTTATTATATAGTTACTTATGCAAATTACTTTGTTTAGTGGCAGCAAGATTTTAGTTGGTATCCTGGATATGCTTGGAAACCTTGTATATGCAAACAGTGCAGAGCTCATCATGGATGGTACTATTTTCATCTAATTCTTATAATTCAACGAGTAATTGATTTTGTTGGCATCTATTTTAATATGGTCTAAATTTCTTTTCAGGCTTTTTGAACCAATAGAGACTGTTAATCTCAGTACAAAGCTTCCCTCAAAAAAAGGATTTTTTCTTCTTAAACTAAATAGTTTGTTAAGTGAAAATTGTAAGTAATAAACAGTCTGTAAGATCTATTACTGCATGTATCTTGAAATCTAAAACAAATTTCTTATTTTACTTTCAGTTGCTGACTCTTTAATTGTTGTGCCAAAGTCTTACAGAAATTAAAATGGTTGAATTATCAAAAGAACAGCAAGAATTTCTTGAGGAATGTGAAGAGGAATTTCAAGATCGTTTTACTGAAAAAGATGAAGATTTTATGAAGGTGAAATCGGGTGAACCAAAGAAACCACCAATTATTGATCCTTGGTATAATACACAACAGAGTTCTAGAAACAATTATTCACGTCAAAATCATGGACGAGATAGACGCAATCGTGACAGAGACAGGGATAGAGGAAGAGGAGATAGAGATAGATATGGTGATAGGGATAGATATGGAGACAGAGACAGAGGCAGAGGTGACAGAGATAGAGAAAGTCGTTACGGTGGGAGACAACAGTATCGGAATTACAGGCCATATTAATAAGGATCAAAAAAAATAATGATATTTTGTGATGTAAATAGGATAAAATGAATTTGATTGACTTCTTTGATAATAAAGATTTTTAAAGATAAAAAAACACTGTTTCACTTGTTAAAATATGCATAACATGTGTATTAATTTTTAAGCATTTGATGACTTACATTAACTCTATATACAAACATAATAATAATAATAATAATAAGTGTAGAAAAATTAACCGGTTCCCTTAATTAATTTGTAAAAAACGTTATATACTTTATTTTGACAAAAAACTTAGAAATCTTGTAGCAAGACTTTCTAAAACTAGTTGTTCATTTTGCATACAGTTATTATGCATTTGAGAATCCATTCAGTCATCTTGAATTTTTATTGAAAAATTCAGTACATACATCTCAGTTGGTACTGTCCACTTGTATAATAAACTAGATTTAATAAAACAGTCTCCTTTACATTAGAACTAGGGTTCGTTTTTACAAAATTTTACAATCATATTTACATTAGAATGATTTACAATGTCAAATAAAATTCTTGGCATTTAATAACCGTTAATAAAACGTAGTTATGTCGTCTGCGACAGTTTCCGCTAATATTTACAAGAGACAGATTTAATATTAAGCGGTGGAAAAACGTAGGATTAAATAAAAAGTCCTTAGAGTCTGGGCTCGATCGCATTACAAACTCGTTGATTCGTCGAATGGCATTGATTGCAAAACACGTATTACACATTTGATTGCGTAATACCGAGCCCGAACCTAGATGAGTACGTTGCTGCTTGCAGATTAATAATCTGTCCGAAGATACTTGCTCGAGGATTAGTCTTAGAATGGCGGGCAATTGACTCCAGGATGCAGAAACTGGCATTTATCGCCGACACGGCAATATCCATTTTTTGAAAACTGCCTACACACCGGTGGCTGCTTGCCATTACCTCTCCATCCACCTCTCCAGGGCATACCCCTCGGAGGGCCCCCTCTAAACCAGCCGGGACCACCTCGTCCACGATTTCCATGCATCGGTGGTCCTCTCGGACCCTGATATGGCGGTCCTCCAGGTCCAGGTGGTCCATACATTCCAGGGCCAGGAGGTGGCCCCTGGAAGTTGTTGTAACCCATATCGTCGGGTCCCATCATGTATCCGTCTTGATTGTACATCTGCGGTCCTCCCATCATTCCCGGTGGGCCCATCGAGCCAACTCCAGCCGAGTCTAATCCCTGCGAGTAATTCGCGGACATGCCCTGCATGGGTGCAGCTATTGCGGGATCCGGTACTACGATCTTTCCGTCTCCAGTTCTCCATCCGCCACCACCGCCACCGCTGGCACCGGTCACCACAGGCAAGCCACTCGCCAGATCTGGAGTACCGGCCGGTATCGAGTTCATTTGTGGGGCCATGCTCGTTACCGACGGCTGTCCAACAACTGCCGACAGCATTCCCGGATGATGATGCTGGTGCGGATGCTGATTGGGTCGGAATGACTGGAAGTACGAATTCGGCATTATGGTCGACGGTGCGGGCAATTGCGGCTTAGGCTCCGGCCACGGAACGCTGGTGAAGTCTTTCTCGCTGTCCTTGTTGCCGGTTAGGTCGTCTAATGGAATGGCTTTTGGTTCTACGTAATGGGGGTGTCGCTCCTCGTCAGGTTCCGCAGGAGAGTCGGGTATCCTAAAGAAAACAAGATCGATTAGTTCAAATGTCACTCGAGAAAAACATTATTGATCAAAAATAAGTCAAGACCAAAATTAAGTACACTGTACTTACATGCTACGATTGAAGTAGAGAGCCTGAAGAATTCCCTTTTCTCGCGCATACTGAATATCCTTCTCTCTACTTTCCTTGCCAGGTTCAACGAGAGGCGGAGGCAGATCCATCGGTACCAAAGCCTTCCAAGCCGTTTTCTCCTCCATCGTGTCTTCGCTGCCTATAAACAAAAACGCAAAAAAATCTCGATTAAAAATCAATCCTAATTAAAACACTTCGAAATAAAAATCATACCGGTCAATCCGAACTTACTTAATTTCCGAGCCATCTGGAATGCTTCTCGCTCGTTTTGTTTCTCCATTTGCTTCATGTCGGTGAACGTTTTCGTGACATTGACGCGTTCAGTCTCGTCGAGTTCGAAGTACCGTATCGACTCCAAATCGCTCTTCCATTTCAAGCTCTTCTTCGGTCCCTTGCGTTTCTGAAGCAACAGAACGCTCTTGAGAACTCCGATCGGCCGATTTTCTAGGGTAGCCTGTTCTTCCTTATTAAGAGCTTCGCTGACTGCAGCCGCAGGATCGTCCGGTGAATTCGGACCCTTGATATCGTCGAAATCACCATCTGGCGTTGGAGCTAAAACAGACAATCGATCGTTAATAAAAAAAGGCGCCCCAAACGAAAACGGACCCAAAAAATTTCATCAGACTTACTTCTACTCCTCTCATCATCGTCATTATCGTCGTCCTCCTTCTTCTCCTTCTTAATAACAATCTCCTCCGTATCGACATCCACGGAATCTTTGGCCTCATCCCCTTTCGTCTTATCGTCCTTCTCTTCATCGGTCTCCAAGGTATCCTGATAAAATTTGAAAGTAGGCTTGAGAGCCAACAGCGATTTGTCATCGGCATCTTTGCCAGTGTGCGAAGGTGAGGTAGCCGGCGAGGAAACCGGCGAAGAACTGGCTTGATCGTTATTGGTTCCGTTATCCGACGATTTCTTCGGATCGGTTGGCCCGTCTTTCGTGATTGAAGTTCGTCGTTTCCTCTTACGAGGCTCTTTACTTTTCGTCGAAGCCGTAAGCGCGTCCATAAACATGTCGCTCTCTTGCAAAAGCATCACTAAAACAAAATAAGAGAAACACATTGTTGTTGCATCATAATTTGACTAATTATAATAACGATTACTTATGTATATAGTATATAGCGTTAAAAAATCGGTGGACAATTTCGAATTGCTTTTTCCTGAGATCGATTGGTGCAAAGTTACAAGTTCCTGAAAAGAATACTAATATAAACAAATGATAAATTGAGTAAATCGTGTGTTAAAACAACGAAATCCAGTTCTACACTGCAGTTTTGTCGTTCATAATCTTGTGCGTGGCTTAAAACATCAAAGAAATTCGTTGAGTACGATGCGGAACCCGAATCGTCCTTGAATAAGACAATACGCTTATAATTAAATCATAGCTAATCCACATCTGATAACAATAAAAAAAATTTTAAAAAAAGGATTCCAGCATCATCATTATCATCATCATCATCGTTGTCATCATAGTTCGAATCTATCCGCAAGAGCGAAGGAAAGCGAGGGAGAGAAAAGTGCGGTGGTTCAGAGAGCGTAGGCGCGCATAATATATAGGAATGGAGGTCGACAGACCGTCGTAAAAACATCGAGCCTCCGCCGCTGGTCCGCTGCAGTTGCCTCTGCGCTGCTGCCGCCGCTGCTTCCCCTACTGCATATACTGGCATATAAAAGCGACGAGAACGACGTTGTGTCTCCCACTCCACACTTCGGACGAGATATATATAGGTATACGAATAAGCCGGATCCACTTGCGCGCGCAACCAGCGCCGACGTTCGACATGAAATCCCAATAACGTGAATTTTGTTCGTTCTCTCTGTTTTTTTTTTTATTTTCTTATGTGTCACTAGGTTGAGCGAGAAGTATATATCGAATACTAGATTGAGAAAAAAAAATATATGTTTTTATCGTTATGTCCGAAACGAGAGAAGCTACACGCGTTGGACTATTTGCCTTTGAAATATCTAGTAGCTTGCAAATGAACTTTAATGATATATCGCGTATGTGCCGAAGTTAAATGCTTGTTAATCGATCAAAGCACTGTAAAATTCGATCGCGTATGTGGCTTAGCGCTTTTCTCTTTTAAATCTAATCGTCAATTCGTTTGTTATTGTATAATAGGAATTTTTGGAATGATCGTGTCCAACGCAAATTTCTATTCTCTTCGGTAATTTTAGGTGATTTCTCTCAGTAGATCTACGCGATTCTTTTGTATATTTTTTATTGCAATAGTATATAGTATATCGAGCAACATGTTAATTGAATTTTTGATGATCTACTACCGACAGACGGGGAAAGGACGTGTATATGTATGAATACATCGCGTTATCGCTTCTGTATATATAAAGTTACCGCATAATTCTTGTACATTAGAATATATCGCGTTACCGCTTCTGTATAAGTATGAAGTTATCGTGTATAATAATCACTTTCACTTGAATATATACGTATATACATAAATGAATGAATCGCGTTATATCTTGGATTCTTGGATATACGGGAGTACATAGTTATTACTTGCAGTACGAATATATCACCTTATCGGTTCTGTATATGAATTCACCGCGTAATTCTTGCATATTCGAATGCATCGTGTTATCGCTTCTATATATGAATGGAAGAATCGCGTTATATCCTTTATATATAGGATTTACTTGTATGCGCGAGAATATATTGCGTTATCGCTTCTGTACATGAAGTCACCGCGTGATTTTTGCATTTTTATAATCGTAAAAATAGTCTCTACAAACTGTCATATGCAATTATGTCTCTGATATTGAACAACACTACTAATACGAGTGTATGGGCGAACCATTATATGCGCGAGAATATATCGCGTTATAGTAACTACTGTGCATAAAGTTACCGCGTAATTCTTGCATTTTTATAATCGTAAAGCTAGTCTCTACAAAATGTCATATGCAACTGTCTCTGAGATTGATCAACACCATTACGAGCGAATAACATTCTTTTTTTGTTCTAACAAGGTTGTAATGATTTCAAGAAAAGAAAAAAAAAAAAAAAAAAAAAAAAAACTTTTAAGATTACTATTTATTACCGAGAGTATGGAAATCTGGATGGACTCGAGTCTCTCAATTTGTTATTTGTTGTACTTTTTATCGTTTTTCGCTTATGCATATTATGTGCAACTTATTTGGTTGCCTCTGAGAGCAACATATACGTGTGTATAAATGTATATCTATACATATGGAATAGAAACCCAAAAATTCAATGTGTTTTTTTCCAGATTTCTGATAGTTTATTGAATAGCTTTAAAAGGGCATACATATACAAGGGATTAAGAATGGGTATATAGACAAAAATTTGCTCGTTGGTGCCTTACCTAAATATACGAGTACCGCTCAAACGTTGGAAAATATTTAAGTATCTTTAAAAAAACTTTCGCGCACGCTCATTCACACTTAAATTCAAGTACGACGTTACTTTAGAGTTCATTTTCCTTCTTTTTTTTACTAATTTTCATCAAGAAAATATGCACAAAGTTTTTTAATTATTGTTGTTATCAGATGTTACCTGCTGGATCTTGCTCACTTTTTTAAAATTGATGTAGTGAAGTTCCATGCGGTCTTCTATCTTCTTACGCTCTCAAGAAAATTTCCTTGACAACTCAAGATTGTAGAAAACGAATAATTACCACTAGTTATTGTCCTAAACAATGTAGAGGAACTAATATACCGTAATAGGATATTATTTAGGTAAAAACTTAACAATTATATGTATATAATAAATAAAAAATATAAAAATGGAGTAAAACTTTGAAGCCTGCAAGAATAATTAAATATTATTATTCGCATTAATTATTAATGCACTGCCAGGTAAGTGTATTGAATGTGGCAAGTAAAGTAAAGGAAACTGTAACTTTGTACCAATCGATCTGTAGACTGCCCACCTGCAAACTCAATATCCAGATGTTAGAAATTATATATCTAACATACATTGATACCGATATTCAGAGGATTATCCCAAAATTAATGAGCAATAGAAATAATTTTTTTTAAATGTATTTTACATACATACATTAAACCCTATGAATATCAGTTATTTGATATTGTTAAACTGAGAACAAATACTTTTAGTATTAGAAACTCAATTGTTTTAAGTAGTATTTATATATACTAGTAGAAATTGTGCAAATGATTAAAATTTTTCGTTATTTTAAGTAAAATAAAAAATATCAAAGAAGTATACATACACTTTGGTTTTGCTGGAATAAGCTTAATTCCTCCTTTCTTTTCCTCACTTGGTGGAGTTGTAGGGGGATCCAATGCAAGCTTGGCTTTTTTTTCTGCTACTGAACTAGTTTCTCTTAGTGGAGATAGCCTCTTCAATGCTAATTTTGGAGGTAATACTTTTTTGTCAGATGCAGGAGATTTTTTCACACCTCGTGGAGGTGGAGGTTTAATCTCTTCCTCTAGACCTGTAGATCTGAACTTTGAATTAAAAGTCTTAACAGTTTTAGGTCTTGAATCTTGAGAATTTTTCCTATTTTCAATAGATATTGAAATGTTTTTCTTTTCAGGAATTGTGACTTTCTTAGCGTCTACTTTATCCTTATTTTCCTTAAAACTATCCTTGGAATCAGTTGAAGACTTCCTACTTGGAGAATCCCCTGGCTTTTCATCATCAGCCTTCTTCTTGGGAATTTTTCCCATTTTTGTACTAAAAGCTTGATTCTGTAGTTTTTCCAGCGTTGCCTTGTCCTTTTCAGCTTGATCTTTCTTCAATTTTTCTTTTTCTTTATCTCGTTCAGTCTTAGATTTACTGCTAGAACTCTTTGAAGAACTGCTAGAATGATGTTTATCCTTTTCCTTATCCTTGGAAGACTTATCTTTGGAATTGCTACTGCTACTACTTTTTGAGCTTGAACGATGAGAGCCAGATCTATGAGAACTGGAACTGTGTTTGCTTGAACTGGAACTATGTTTGCTGGAACTTTTAGAAGACGTGGACTGACTACTACTTTTTTTATCAGAACTCGAACTACTGGTACTACCAACACTTTTCTTATCGTCCTTTTTATCGCGATTTTCCTTATCACTAGTTGACCTACTACTAACACTATTAGAGTCTTTTTCATTAATATTGTCTTTATTTTTAACATTTTCTGTTTCGATCACGTCTTTAGAGCTAATTGCATTATCTTTCACTTCACTCGAGGCATCGTTTAACGTTTCACCTACAGTACTTTTTTGGTCTGTAGATATCCTTTGAATAGTAGCTTCACTTATTTCAACTGGATTATCTGTTTCATCTTCTGTAGGAAGCACATCTTCTGTGACATCACCGTTGATGTCTGTACTTAAACTATTTACACTTAACGGATTAATATTAGCAGCATCTGTTTGAACCTGCGTTAAAACTTGTTTACCATCTCGTATAGTAATTTTATACACTGATGGTGGAGAAACCGATGTTGATACAGTCTGTGGTTTATCAAGAGTTATGGCAGATGTTTGTGTTTGGGATTTTTGAATGGGGGAAGTTTTAATTTGTTGCTGATCTTGGGTAGGTTGGGTACTTGGAAAACTTTGAACAACTGGGAAATCACTTGATTGAACTGTCATGGCATTTTCACTATCAATGTTTTGACTAGCAACGGGGGTAATACTTGCATTGGGCTGTAAAGATTGAACAACAGAATTTTGTGGAAAGGACGAAAGACCAGTAGTTTGACATGCCACTACTGGCACAGATTCTCCTTTGACCATTTTTAACCATTGCTCCACAAGGCGACTAGCCAATGTTCGTACACCTTGATGACTACCTTCCTTTGATAAACCTTTAATTAATTTAGGACAATTATTACTTTTTAAGCGTTCAATATCAACTGGACAAAGTAATAAAAGTTCTAATAACTCTTGAATTAGAGCCCAGTTTTTGGCTAAGATGCCATCAGTAAGCCACATGTGAATAAGATTCCAGCCCCCTGAAGTCATGAACCTTTAAACAAACAAATAAAAAAAAATTGTTGCAGTTAAAAATATCCTTGTTAATTTGAGAGCTTGAAATAGAGTCAAAGTAAAAATTGCAAAGACACATATTGATAAGAAATTGAAATTAAATTTTAAACTTAATGAACTCAGATGAGTATCTAATAAACCATTTAGAATATTATTTTTAAAAAGAAAAAAATAATAAATTGATTAATTAAATACTTATTTAATAAAGAAAAGTAAATGAAAAAGTAAAAAATAATATACAAATGTACTTACTGGCTGAGGAGTTCAGGACTTGTACTTTTAAGAATTTGAATATAAATGCATTTAGAAACAAGTTTCTTGGAAAACTTGGTCATCAGATTTGCTAAACGCATTACTTCATCCTTACTCTTGATGCCTCCATTTGGTCCCAGTAGGACACTCAGGCACTTAAGTAATGATAATGGATCTATGCGCGGCTGCAACAGAAAAAAATTACAGGTTGATAAATATAAATATTTCGTCGAAAAATATGGTTCTAAAATAGTATATTGTGTACCAAGGGCGTAAAGTGGGCTTTTTTAGACCGAGTGTGGAGTTTGCAGTACGAGTTGAGGCGAGTTAACCCGAACCTGAATCCGAGCCGCAGACGAGAGCGTTTACG